>CM038674.1:691863592-692275556 GCA_021605145.1 Aegilops bicornis
ATTCTACGAAGATCTTTATCGGTCAAACCGCATAACAACATACGTTGTTCCCTTTGTCATCGGTATGTTACTTGCCCGAGATTCGATCGTCGGTATCCAATACCTAGTTCAATCTCGCTACGGCAAGTCTCTTTACTCGTTCGTAATGCATCATTCCGTAACTAACTCATTAGCTACATTGCTTGCAAGGCTTATAGTGATGTGCATTACCGAGAGGGCCCAGAGATACCTCTCCGACAATCGGAGTGACAAAACCTAATCTCGAAATACGCCAACCCAACATGTACCTTTGGAGACACCTGTAGTACTCCTTTATAATCACCCAGTTACGCCAGGACGCTTTGGTAGCACCCAAAGTGTTCCTCCGGTAAACGGGAGTTGCATAATCTCATAGTTACAGGAACATGTATAAGTCATGAAGAAAGCATTAACATACTAAACGATCAAGTGTTAAGCTAACGGAATGGGTCATGTCAATCAGATCATTCAACTAATGATGTGACCTTGTTAATCAAATAACAACTCCTTGTTCATGGTTAGGAAACATAACCATCTTTGATTAACAAGCTAGTCAAGTAGAGGCATACTAGTGACATACTGTTTGTCTATATATTCACACATGTATTATGTTTCCGGTTAATACAATTCTAGCATGAATAATAAACATTTATCATGATATAAGGAAATAAATAATAACTTTATTATTGCCTCTAGGGCATATTTCATCATACCAAGTACCCATCACAATCCCTATCTCTCGCAATACATTATTTGCCATTTGCCTCTCGTTTTCCTCTCCCCCACTTCACCCTTGCCGTTTTAGTCGCCCTCTCTTTCCCAATCTCCTCCTCTTTTTCCCTTTGCCTTTTGTTTGCTCGTGTGTTAGTTCGCTTGCTTGTCATCATGCAAAATTCCTTATCCGCTCCTATGTCTCCCGAGTTTGAAGTTCTTCACTTCAAGGAAAGGCAAGGAGAAAACTTAAAAGATGCTTGGTATAGGATGATGGAATCTTATCGTAAGTGTACCCTAGAGGTGAACTTTAGAATTCTTCTTCGCAATTTTTATGTTGGGTTAAATATGACGATAGACAACTCTTGGATTGCATTGCCAAGGGAAATTTCATTGAGATTGATCCCAGTATTGCGCATGAAATTATAGAGGGAATAGTGGGAACACTACCCCAAAAGGGAGGATCGCATCCTACCCAGGAAGAAACCCAAGTGTTTGAGAAGATTTGCGAAGTAACAAAAATTTACAAAAGTCTCTTGAGCCTCTTAAAAGTGTTAGCGGAAATCTTCACCGCATGAATATGTTGATTACTCTTTATAATAAGCGGTTGGATTATTTAGATCTAAAAATTTCTGAGTATGAAGGGAAGCGAGAAGAACCACCCGGATTCGAGCATGACTCCGCTAAAAAACTGAAAATTAATGGCAATACCTAGATCTATCCTTGCTTTTATGCCTAGCTAGGGGCGTTAAACGATAACGCTTGTTGGGAGGCAACCCAATTTATTTTTAGTTTTTTTGTTTTTGCTTCTGTTTAGGAATAAATAATCCATCTAGCCTCTATTTAGATGTGGTTTTATCTTTTAATTAGTGTTTGTGCCAAGTTAAACCTATTGGATCTTCTTGGATGATAGTTATTTGATCTTGCTGTAATTTTCAGAAACTTTGCGCTCAGTGCCCGAATTGTTGAAAATCACTATAACGTGATAAAATACTGATTCCAATTGCTTCTGATCAATAAACAAATTGTCCAGGTCTTCTGATTTTGGTAGAATTTTTTGAGTTCCAGAAGTTTGCGTTAGGTACATATTACTACAGACTGTTCTGTTTTTGACAGATTCTGTTTTATGGTGTTGTTTGCTTATTTTGATGAATCTATGGCTAGTAAAATAGTTTATAATCCATAGAGAAGTTGGAATACAGTAGGTTTAACACCAATATAAATAAATAATGAGTTCATTACAGTACCTTAAAGTAGTCTTTTGTTTTCTTTCTCTAACGGAGCTCACGAGATTTCTATTGAGTTTTGTGTTGTGAAGTTTTCAAGTTTTGGGTGAATTCTTTTGATGGATTATGGAACAAGGAGTGGCAAGAGTCTAAGCTTGGGGATGCCCATGGCACCCCAAGATAATCCAAGGACACCAAAAGTCAAAGCTTGGGGATGCCCTGAAGGCATCCCCTCTTCGCCCACTTCCATCGGTAATTTACTTGGAGCTATATTTTTATTCACCACATGATAAGTGTTTTTCTTGGAGCTCTTGTATTATTTATGCCTTTGCTTGTTAGTTTACCACAATCATCCTTGCTGTACACACCTTTTGAGAGAGCCATACATGAATTGAAATTTGATAGAATACTCTATGTGCTTCACTTATATCTTTTGAGCTTGATAGTTTTGCTCATAGTGCTTCACTTATATCTTTTGAGCTTGATAAATTTTGCTCTAGTGCTTCACTTAGATCTTTTAGAGCATGGTGGTGGATTTGTTTTAAAGAAACTTGATCCCTCATGCTTCAATTAGATTATTTTGAGAGTCGTTAATAGCATGGTAATTTGCTTAATGTTAATATACTTGGTATTCAAGATATGTGAAACTTTCTTTTAAGTGCGTTGAATACTAAGATAAGTTTGATGCTTGATAATTGTTTTGAGATATGGAGGTGATAATATCAAAGTCGTGCTAGTTGAGTAGTTGTGAATTTGAGAAATGCTTGTGTTGAAGTTAGCAAATCCTGTAGCATGCACATATGGTTAAAGTTGTGTAACAAATTTGAAACATGAAGTGTACCTGGCTTGTGCATCCTTATGAGTGGCGGTCGGGGACGAGCGATGGTCTTTTCCTACCAATCTATCCCCTAGGAGCATGCGCGTAGTACTTGATTTTTGATGACTTCTAAATTTTTGCAATAAGTATATGAGTTCTTTTGACTAATGTTGAGTCCATGGATTATACGCACTTTACCTTTCCGCCTTTGCTAGCCACTTCGGTACCGTGCATTGCCCTTTCTCACCTTGAGAGTTGGTGCAAACTTTGCCGGTGCATCCAAACCCCGTGATATGATACGCTCTATCATACATAAACCTCCTTATATCTTCCTCAAAACAGCCACCATACCTACCTATTATGGCATTTCCATAGCCATTTCGAGATATATTGCCATGCAACTTTCCACCGTTATTGCTCATCATCATCATGACATACATTACTTTTGTCATATTGCCATTGCATGATCATGTAGTTGACATCGTATTTGTGGCAAAGCCACCATGCATTATTTTTCATACATGTCACTCTTGATTCATTGCACCATCCCAAAGACATCACCGGAGGCATTCATATAGAGTCATACCTTGTTCTAGTTTCGAGTTGTAATCCTTATGTTGTAATCAATAGAAGTGTGATGATTGATACGTCTCCGTCGTATCTACTTTTCCGAACACTTTTACCCTTGTTTTGGACTCTAACTTGTATGATTTGAATGGAACTAACCCGGACAGAATTGCCATGATGTTGTTTTATGTGCACAAAACAGAAGTTCTCGGAATGACCTGAAACTCCACGGGATGTCTTATAAAAAATACTAAAAAATCCTCGCCAAAGATGAAGACCAGGGGGCCCACACCCTGTCCACAAGGGTGCCCCCCCCTCCTCGGCGCGCCCCCTACCTCGTGGGCCCCCTGGAGACCCTCCGACGCCAACTCCAACTCCATATATTGGCTTTCGGGGAGAAAAAAAATCAGAGACAAAATTTCATCGCGTTTTACGATACGGAGCCACCGCCAAGCCCTAATATCTCTCGGGAGGGCTGATCTGGAGTCTGTTCGGGGCTCCGGAAAGGGGGATTCATCGCCGTCGTCATCATCAACCATCCTCCATCACCAATTTCATGATGCTCACCGCCGTGCGTGAGTAATTCCATCGTAGGCTTGCTGGACGGTGATGGGTTGGATGAGATTTATCATGTAATTGAGTTAGTTTTGTTAGGGTTTAATCCCTAGTATCCACTATGTTCTGAGATTGATGTTGCTATGACTTTGATATGCTTAATGCTTGTCACAAGGGCCCGAGTGCCATGATTTCAGATCTGAACCTATTATGTTTCCATGAATATATGTGTGTTCTTGATCCTATCTTGCAAGTCTATAGTCACCTACTATGTGTTATGATCCGCAACCTCAAGTGACAATAATCGGGACCACTCCGGTGATGACCATAGTTTGAGGAGTTCATGTATTCACTATGTGCTAATGCTTTGTTCCGGTTCTCTATTAAAAGGAGGCCTTAATATCCCTTAGTTTCCAATAGGACCCCGCTGCCACGGGAGGGTAGGACAAAAGATGGCATGCAAGTTCTTTTCCATAAGCATGTATGACTATTTACGGAATACATGCCTACATTACATTGATGAACTGGAGCTAGTTCTCAGGTCACCCTATGTTATGACTGTTACATGACGAACCACATCCGGCATAATTATCCATCACTGATCCGGTGCCTACGAGCTTTCCATATACTGGTTTACGCTTATTTACTTTTCAGTTGCTACCGTTACAACAATTACAAAAATACCAAAAACATTACTTTTGCTGTCTTTACTTTTGTTACCGTTACCACCACTATCATATTACTTTGCTACTAAACACTTTGCTGCAGATATTAAGTTTCCAGGTGTGGTTGAATTGACAACTCAGCTGCTAATACTTGAGAATATCTTTGGCTCCCCTTGTGTCGAATCAACAAATTTGGGTTGAATACTCTACCCTCGAAAACTTTTGCGATCCCCTATACTTGTGGGTTATCAAGACCTTTTTCTGGCGCTGTTGCCGGGGAACATAGCTCTATTCTTTGAGTCACTTGGGATTTATATCTGCTGGACACTATGAAGAACTTGAAAGACGCTAAGACAACAATTTATCCCTCAACTACGAGGGGAGGTAAGGAACTGCCATCTAGCTCGCACTTGATTCACCTTCTATTATGAGTAAGCTAGCGACACCTAAACCTGCTTCTCGCTATTCGCTCTGATATGTCGATGTTATTGATGATGCCACTTCGCTATGCATGATACTTATGATGAAACTACTTCTATGCTTGATACCACTGTGCCCTTGGTGAATTTCTAGATGAACAAATTTCTAGGTCTAGAGAAAGAGAAATTATTGAAACTGAATACAATGATGAAAGTGATGATGAAAATATGCCTGCTATTCCTGAGGGTTATCTTTTTGATGCTGAATCTTCTGCAGCTATTTTTGCTTGTAAGGATAGATATGAACTTAAGAGGCTGCTAGTTAAATGGAGTAAAGAATCTCTTAGAGATAGGATGAGACCTGACCCTGCTTTTGCTACTTCACCTATCTGTGTTCCTGATAAGGATTATTATGAATTCTCTGTTGATCCTTATATAATTACTCTGGTTGAATCTAATCCTTTTTATGGCTATGAATCTGAAACTGTTGTGGCACATCTTACTAAGTTAAATGATATAGCTGCCCTGTTCACTAATGATGAGACATCGCGCTACCTTTATATACTCAAAATATTTCCGTTCTCATTAAAGGGTGATGCTAAGATATGGTTTAATTCTCTTGATCTTGGTTGTGTGCGTAGTCCCTGTGATATGATTTATTACTTCTCTGCTAAATATTTCCCTGCTCATAAGAAAAAAGCTGCTTTGAGGGATATATATAATTTTGTGCAAATTGAAGAAGAGAGTCTCCCACAAGCTTGGGGGAGGCTTCTCAAGTTACTTAATGCTTTGCCTAATCATCCTCTTAAGAAACTTGAAATACTTGATATCTTTTGTAATGGACTAACCGATGCTTCCAGAGATTACCTGGATAGTTGTGCTGGTTCTCTTTTCAGGGAAAGAACACCGGATGAAGCTGAAATCTTATTGAATAATATGTTGAAAAATGAAAATAATTGGGCACCTCCTGAGCCAACTCCTGAGCCAGCTCCAGTGCCAATTACTAAGCCTATTCCTAAACCAACTCCGAAGAAGAGAGGTGTACTATTTCTCAGTCCCGAAGATATGCAAGAGGAAAAGAAATCTATGAAAGAAAAAGGTATTAAAACTGAATATGTTAAGAATTTACCTCCTATTGAAGAAATACATGGTCTTAATTTATCACCGTTGAAGAAGTATATGATCTCAATTCTTTATTCACTGAAGAACCTCCTGATCCCGATATGCCGACACAGGTGGTAAAGGTAAATTCTCTCTACAGATATGATAAAGCTGAAGTCCCTCCTACTAAAATTGCTAGTTAGTGCTTGGATGAGTTTGATAACTTTATGTTTAAGCAAGATGACTTTAATGCTTATTTTGGTAGACAATTAAAACAGAATACCTTCATGATTAAACGCTTGAGTGATTATATGGCTAATATTAGAGGTGAACTTAAACTTGTTAACAAACATGCTTCTATGGTTTCCACTCAAGTAGAACAAGTACTTAAAGCTCAGAAAGAAGTGCTTGATGAAATGAATAGTAAGAAAAATGATTGTGCTGTTAGAGTGGCTACTAGAATTGGTAGAATGACTCAGGAACCTTTGTATCCGTATAGGCCACCCTAAGAGAATCGAGCAAGATTCTCAGAGAAATAATATTGATGCACCTAGTTCTTCTAAAAGGAAGAAAAAAATGATAGAACTTTGCAAACTTCTAGTGAACCTATTGCTGAATCACATGATAATCCAAATGATATCTCTATATCTGATGCTGAAACACAATCTGGTAATGAACATGAACCTAGTGGAAATGTTAATGATGATGTTCATGATGATGCTCAACCTAGTAATGATAATGATGTAGAAGTTGAACCTGCTGTTGATCTTGATAACCCACAATCAAAGAATCAAGGTTATGATAAAAGAGACTTCGTTGCTAGGAAACATGGTAAAGAAAGAGAACCATGGGTTCAGAAACCCATGCCTTTTCCTCCCAAACCATCCAAGAAAAAGGATGATGAGGATTTTGAGCGCTTTGCTGAAATGATTAGACCCATCTTTTATGTATGCGATTGACCGATATGCTCAAAATGAATCCTTATGCTAAATATATGAAAGGTATTGTTACAAATAAAAGAAAGATACCGAAAGCTGAAATTTCCACCATGCTTGCTAATTATACTTTTAAGGGTGGAATACCAAAGAAACTTGGAGACCCAGGAGTACCTACTATACCATGCTCCATTAAAAGAAATTATGTTAAAACTGCTTTATGTGATCTTGGAGCTGGTGTTAGTGTTATGCCTCTCTCTTTATATCGGAGACTTGACTTGAATAAGTTGACACCTACTGAAATATCTTTGCAAATGGCTGATAAATCAACTGCTATACCTGTTGGTATTTGTGAGGATGTGCCCGTTGTGGTTGCAAACATTACTATTTTAATGGACTTTGTTATTCTTGATATTCCCGAGGATGATAGTATGTCTATTATTCTTGGAAGACCTTTCCTTAATACTGCAGGGGCTGTTATTGATTGCAACAAAGGCAATGTCACTTTTCATGTTAATGGTAATGAGCATACGGTACACTTTCCGAGGAAACAACCTCAAGTTCATAGTATCAACTCTATTGGAAAAATTCCATCGATTATATTTGGAGGTTTTGAATTTCCTCTCCCTACTGTCAAGAAGAAATATGATATACTTATTATTGGGGATGTCCATATCCCCGTTGAGGTAACATAGTGTTATTCAAATTTCTCCGGTTCCATGATTATCGGAATGAGTTTGTTAACAAGACTTGATCAACCTTGTTAGTGGATTCTTTTTGATGAGCATGAGATGGATGAAACTAGAAGCACAACCTTCTGTACCCTCTTTATATTTCCCGTTCCTTAGTAGAAATAAAGCAAAAATAGTATTTTTCTGTCTGTTTCCTGATTTATCCGTGCAATATAAAAATATCCCGAAAATAAAAGTCCTCAGAATGCCATGCCAATTTAATATGATTTTTTCAGGAATATTTGAGGATTTATCAGTGCAAAAATTACATGGGGAGCTGCCACTGCCACCACGAGGGTGGAGGGCGCGCCCTACCCCCCTGGGCGCGCCCCCCTGCCTCGTGGGCCCATGGTGGCCCTCCTCCACTTATCCCTGCACCCATCTTCTTCCTCTCCCTCACAAAAACCCGAAAAACCAACTCAAGCTCGTGTTCCAGCCACTTTTGCAGTGATTTTCGATCTCCTTGCTCAAAGCACCTCTCGCAAAACTGCTTGGGGAGATTGTTCCTTGGTATGTGACTCCTCCATTGGTCCAATTAGTTTTTGTTCTAGTTCTTTATTCTTTGCAAATTTGTGCTGCATAGGTGACCATGTTCTTGAGCTTGCATGTCAAATTTATATGGTTCCAAGTAGTTCTAATGCTTGATATATGCTCTAGGCACTTGTATGAGTAGTTGCTATCAGTTTTATTGAAGTTGGTTCACTTTTGTTTGAAGTTACTAAAAATTTCAGAATTATTTTTCAGAGAAAACAATATGCTTAGGAAGATGTTCCAAGGTGGTTCTTCAAGGAAGCAAGGTCCCAGGCTTGCAATGCGTGATGCTGACGAGGAACCACCAAGAGACGCTCTTGTGAGGCCCTGTGAATGGCCTTCTGAAAGTTTTATGGATCAAGCGGGAATTAAAGAAGAATTTAATGAATATTTGCGTACTGCCGGTCTTGAGGACTTGGAAGCTGACAAATGCCCCCAAAGATCGTGACCTCACAAGTTCATTTGTGGGGAGGTTTGAGTTTTCATCTTCGCGTAATTCTCCTTCAGTCATGTTTGACCTTTATGACAAGTCTTATACCATGGACTTAGAGGATTTCACTCTTGCATGCAAACTTCCATCTTGGGGTAGTATCAGGGATCCCCCTAAATCTGAATATAGAGACTTTCTTGCTAGAATAACTGTGGGGGAATCTAGGGATATAACGCAAGCTACTATAGGGAGCATTCACTTTCCTGCTATACATTATTTTTCTCTCTTCATAGGTAGATGCATAAATGCTAAGGATGAAGCATGTCACATGTGTGCCCCTGATACTACCCCAAGATGGAAGTTTGCATGATTAGCTATGAGTTATGATGGTTTACCTTGATTAGCGGCGGCTCCCGATAAATGCTAAGGATGAAGCATGCTTGATTAGCTATGAGTTATGATGGTTTACCTTGCGTGCCAACATGCTATTGAGATGATTATGATGTGGTATGATAGGGTGGTATCCTCCTTTGAATGATTTAAGTGACTTGACTTGGCACATGTTCACGCACGTAGTTGAAACAAATCAACATAGCCTTCACGATATTTATGTTCATGGTGGATTATATCCTACTCATGCCTGGGACCCGTTGAATGTTGGAGGCACTCGTTGTTTCGAGCAAGCCATGGATTGATGCTTGTGGAGGAGGGGGAGTATAAACTTTACCATTCTGTTTGGGAACCGCCTATAATTTGTTTAGCATGGAAGATATCGTCATCTCTTAGTTGTTATGTTGACAATGAAAGTATGCCGCTCAAAATATAATTTATCTCTATTTCAAAATCGAGCTCTGGCACCTCTTCAAATCCCTGCTTCCCTCTGCGAAGGGCCTATCTATTTACTTTTATGTTGAGTCATCACCCTCTTATTAAAAAGCACTAGCTGCAGAGCACAGTTGTCATTTGCATTAATTACTGTTAATATATATTGGGTATGACTATGATTGGATCTATTTTACCATGAATTACAATGTGTAGTCATTCCTTGATCTTTAAAGGTGCTCTGCATTTATGTTTTGCGGTCTCAGAAAGGGCTAGCGAGATACCATCTTGTTATATCATATTATGATTGTTTTGAGAAAGTGTTGCCATCCGAGATTTATTATTATGACTTGCTAGCTGATTATGTTATTGATATGAGTAAACATGAGACCTGAGAGTTATTCAAATGTGGTTAGTTATGATCTTTGCTGAAAACCTGAATGCTGGCTTGACATAAGTACAACAACAAGAGCAAACAGAGTTTGTAAAAGTTTTTCTTTTTCTCTTTCAGTTTGTCAACTGAATTGCTTGAGGACAAGCAAGGGTTTAAGCTTGGGGGAGTTGATACGTCTCCGTCGTATCTACTTTTCCAAACACTTTTGCCCTTGTTTTAGACTCTAACTTCTATGATTTGAATGGAACTAACACGTTGTTTTCAGCAGAATTGCCATGATGTTGTTTTATGTGCAGAAAATAAAAGTTCTCGGAATGACCTGAAACTCCACGGGATGTCTTATAAAAAATAATAAAAAATTCTCGCCAAAGATGAAGACTAGGGGGCCCACACCCTATCCACGAGGGTGGGGGCGCCTCCCGGGCGCGCCCCCTACCTCGTGGGCCCCTCGAGACCCTCCGACGCCAACTCCAACTCCATATATTGGCTTTCGGGAGAAAAAATTAGAGAGAAAGTTTCATCGCTTTTACGACACAGAGCCGCTGCCAAGCCCTAATCTCTCTCGAGGGCTGATCTCAGAGTCCGCTCGGGCTCCGGAGAGGGGATTCGCCATCGTCGTCATCATCAACCATCCTCCATCACCAATTTCATGATGCTGCCGCCCGTGCGTGAGTAATTCCATCGTAGGCTTGCTGGACGGTGATGGGTTGGATGAGATCAATCATGTAATCGAAAGTTAGTTTTGTTAGGGTTTGATCCCTAGTATCCACTATGTTCTGAGATTGATGTTGCTATGACTTTGCTATGCTTAATGCTTGTCACTAGGGCCCGAGTGCCATGATTTCAGATCTGAACCTATTATGTTTCCATGAATATATGTTTGTTCTTGATCCTATCTTGCAAGTCTATAATCACCTACTATGTGTTATGATCCGGCAACCCCGAAGTGACAATAATCGGGACCACTCCCGCTGATGACCATAGTTTGAGGAGTTTATGTATTCACTATGTGCTAATGCTTTGTTCCGGTTCTCTATTAAAAGGAGGCCTTAATATCCCTTAGTTTCCAATAGGACCCCGCTGCCACGGGAGGGTAGGACAAAAGATGTCATGCAAGTTCTTTTCCATAAGCACGTATGACTATTTACGAAATACATGCCTACATTACATTGATGAACTGGAGCTAGTTCTGTGTCACCCTATGTTATGACTGTTACATGACGAACCACATCCGGCATAATTATCCATCACTGATCCGGTGCCTACGAGCTTTCCATATACTGGTTTACGCTTATTTACTTTTCCGTTGCTACTGTTACAATCACTACAAAAATACCAAAAATATTACTTTTGCTGTCTTTACTTTTGTTACCGTTACCACCACTATCATATTACTTTGCTACTAAACACTTTGCTGCAGATATTAAGTTTCCAGATGTGGTTGAATTGACAACTCAGCTGCTAATACTTGAGAATATTCTTTGGCTCCCGTTGTGTCGAATCAACAAATTTGGGTTGAATACTCTACCCTCGAAAGCTGTTGCGATCCCCTATACTTGTGGGTTATCAATGACCATCATTATTAGAGCATTGCCCAAAAAAAAGAAGAAAGGCCCAAAAAAAGGGCAATGCTACTATCTCTTTTTCCACACTTGTGCTTCAAAGTAGCACCTTGTTCTTCATGTAGTGAGTCTCATATATTGTGCTTCAAAGTAGCACCATGTTTTTCATATAGTGAGTCTCATAAATTGTCTTTCTATACTATTGGGAATTTTTCGTTATAGAACTTGGCTTGTATATTCCTACGATGGGCTTCCTCAAAATGCCCTAGGTTTTCATGAGCAAGCAAGTTGGATGCACACGCACTAGTTTTCTTTTTTTGATCATTCATAGCTCTAGTGCATCCGTTGCATGGCAATCCCTACTCCTCATGTTGACATCAATTGATGGGCATCTCCATAGCCCGTTGATTATCCTCGTCAATGTGAGACTTTCTCCTTTTTGTCTTCTCCACATAATCCCCATCATCATATTCTATTCCACCCATAGTGCTATATCCATGGCTCACGCTCATGTATTGCGTGAAGGTTGAAAAAGTTTGAGATTATTTAAGTATGAAACAATTGCTTGGCTTGTCATCAGCGGTATAGAAGTTGGGAACATCTTTGTGTGACGAAAATGAAGCATAGCCTAACTATATGATTTTGTAGGGATGATCTTTCTTTTGCCATGCTATTTTGAGAAGACATGATTACTTTGATTAGTATGCTTGAAGTATTATTATTTTTATGTCAATATGAACTTTTGTCTTGAATCTTTCGGATATGAATATTCATACCATGATTAAGAAGATTTACATTGTAATTATGCCAAAGTATCACTCCACATCAAAAATTCTCTTTTTATCATTTACCTACTCAAGGACGAGCAGGAATTAAGCTTGGGGATGCCTGATACGTCTCCAACGAATCTATATGCTCCATGCTACTTTATCTACTGTTTTGGACTATAATGGGATTTATTTTCCACTTTTATATTACTTTTGGGACTAACCTATTAACCGGAGGCCTAGCCCAGAATTGCTGTTTTTTGCCTTTTTCAGTATTTCGAACAAACAGAATATCAAATGGAGTCCAAACGGAATGAAACCTTCGGAAATGTGATTTTCTCACCAAACGTGATCCAGGAGACTTGGACCCTACGCCAAGGCACAGAAGAGGCGGTCACTAGGGTGGAGGGCGCCCCCTTGCCTCGTGGGCCCCTCGAAGCTCCACCGACGTACTCCTTCCTCCTATATATACCTCACGCACTTCAAACGATCGTAACAGGAGCCAAAACCTAATTCCACCGTCGTACCTTCCTGTATCCACGAGATCCCATCTTCGGCCTGTTTCGAGCTCACGGAGGGGGCATCCACCACGGAGGGCTTCTACATCAACACCATAGCCTCTCCGATGAAGTGTGAGTAGTTTACTTCAGACCTTCGGGTCCATAGCTAGTAGCTAGATGGCTTCTTCTCTTTTTTTGGATCTCAATACAATGTTCTCCCCCTCTCTCGTGGAGATCTATTTGATGTAATCTTCTTTTCATGTGTGTTTGTTGAGACCGATGAATTGTGGGTTTATGATCCAGCTTATCTATGAATAACATTTGAATCTTCTCTGAATTCTTTTATATATGATTGAGTTATCTTTGCAAGTCTCTTCAATTATCCGCTTGGTTTGGCCAACTAGATTGGTAGTTCTTGCAATGGGAGAAGTGCATGGCTTTGGGTTCAATCTTACGGTGTCCTTACCCAAAGGATGTAAAGGGTTGCAAGGCACGATTGTATTGTTGCCATCGAGGATAACAAGATGGGGTATTTATCATATTGCATGAATTTATTCCTCTACATCATGTCATCTTGCTTAAGGCGTTACTCTGTTTTTAACTTAATACTCTAGATGCATGCTGGATAGCGGAAGATGAGTGAAGTAATAGTAGTAGATGCAGAATCATTTCGATCTACTTGTCTCGGACGTGATTCCTATATACATGATCATACCTAGATAACCTCATAACTATGCTCAATTCTGTCAATTGCTCAACAGTAATTTGTTCACCCACCGTAGAATACTTATGCTCTTGAGAGAAGCCACTAGTGAAACCTATGGCCCCCGGGTCTATTCTCATCATATCAATCTCCATTACTTTTATACTTGCTTTGTTTTTACTTTGCTTTTACTTTGCTTTTACTTTTCACTTTGCATCTTTATATCAAAAATACCAAAAAATATTATCTCTATCAGTTCTCACTCTCTTAAGTGACCGTGAAGGGATTGACAACCCCTAATCGCATTGGTTGCGAGTAGCTATCGTTTTGTGCAGGTACGAGGGACTTGTACGTGGCCTCCTACTGGATTGATACCTTGGTTCTCAAAAACTGAGGGAAATACTTACGCTGCTGTGATGCATCATCCTCTCCTCTTCGGGGAAAACCAACGCAAGCTCAAGACGTAGCAAGCAGCGGGCCATGCATGACTACGCGCCAGACTCCCCCAACTAGGAGCGCTGGTTTGCGCTAGAGCACAAGGAGGAGCACCACATCAGCGTCCACATCACAATCCAGCAGGCACGATGGCAGTGGCAGTACAGCCAGCCCTTGCCGTATCCAGATGTGAACTTACCGCATGGCTGGCATATGGACCCACAGCGCATCCCCATCCTGGCGGCGCCACGGTCCGCGCGGGCGCACACTGAGGAGGTTCGCCGACGGCGCGAGCTCCTCACGCCGGAGGAGCGGGCCATGCATGACTACGCGCCAGACTCCACCAACTGGGAGTGTTGATTTGCGCTAGAGCATGAGGAGGAGCACTGCATCAGCATCCACATCAACCACGACCTTCCACCGGCGCCCCTGCGGGTAGAGCCGGAGGAAGAGGAGGCTAAGGAGGAGTACCAAGCCGCCCTCGAGGAAGCCTTGCAGCACGCGCTGGAGGCGAGCCGGATTGAGGAGGATGCCCATTGGGATGAGGTTGAGCAAGCCCTAGCTTTTTCCACGGCTGGGGACTCTGTCCAGGCGCCCCCTGCTCGTGTCGCCACAACCGTCGGTGCCGCCCCTCGTCGAGCCCAAGGCCGAGCCAGAGCGCGAGCCAACTCCCATGCGCAAGCGGTAACTGCTGCCCCCCACTTGGCCGGAGGTGTCCTATTCATGGACTGTCCAGCCCCGCGAGTGGGTGAGTGCGCCCCTGCTACTTCGCCTTCACACCAGAAGAAGAGGTGGCCCACCTTGAGTACCGGAAGGTGCATTGGCTTGCCGAGGAGGGGGCCGATGGCGAGCGGCAGATGCGATATGAGCAGATGCTATGCCGCGACGAGAAGGCTCTGCGGCTTGAAGAGGAGGAGGAGTAGGAGGAGCGCGCCCCCCACGCCGTTGTGCCGCTGCCACAACAGACGCTAGAGGAGGCTTCCCTAGCGGCCTATCACGCCGCGTTCGGGTGGACTGGGCCTCCCCTTGTCTTCATTGACCTCACCGGCGGTGACGACAATGACGGGAAGGTCAAGGGCAAGGGCAAGGCGGTCTACTAGGGCAGCGTGCGGGCGTTCATTAGAGTATTTTTTAATTTCTTTAGTTATGATTAATAGACTTTGGCCGGCGTTTGACCGGCCATTTATGTATAATTATGTTTAATTCGTTAGTTTCGGTCATGTCGGCATAAATGGGTCGGCCTCCCGTTGGGCGAACCTGCTGACCCAAATGAAAAAGTGGACATGACTATCCGCCTGGCCGACCCAAACGAACAAAAAGCGGACAAAACGCGTATCTGTTTGGGTTGCCATGCTGGAGTTGCTCTGAGGGGGGCCAAATACTATTAAGCATTTTGGGGAGGGCCAGTCCATCAAAACATAACATTTTAGGATGAAATAAAATCACCATTTACATGCTTATTAGGCTTAAATCAGTGATGTTAGGGGTCCAAGGCCCCTGCTGGTCCCCCTGTCTCCGCCACTACGAACTTTGGATCTGGGTGTCCAGTCAGTGTCTCGAGGGTCTTCAAGTTATTCATCGTAGGTGAACCTGAAGCAGCACGTCAATGGGAATAATCATTCATTGGCTTTCCCCATGTCGATATGTTTCCTTGGAGTGGCATTGGCGACTCATAGGATAGTGTCCACTGTTTTCTTTTTTGAGAGAGAATATCACACTTTATTGATCAGGATAATGAAGCGTGAGTGTCTCACAGATGCAATCCGGGGTTACATGAAAAATAAAATCACTAGAGAACTCACAAGATCTAGCTACAATATGTGTTGCCACATTCCACAAACGATTTATACATGACTAAAGTGAATAGACGAAAAGAACACCACCAACTGTTTGATATCAGGAAAGATGAGTCCCACCGGCAAACGATCCATCGTTAATGAATTCAGCCTGGACTAATTAGCGTATGCCCACAATGTTGCGACATTGTCAGACGCACGCAAAGCAAACTGTATGTGCAAAGACCATGAATGTAATAATAATCTGGAATGCAAAAATGTACCACACCGGGTTAGGGCTGTTGTGCAGGGGGCATTGCCCCCTCCCTTAAACCCCGCAATACTTGCATCATATACTCTAATACTATCTTAGGAATTCTAAAATTAATTCTTGGGTGGATTAGGCGAATGTAAACCCAATGGTTTTATCTAAGGCAAGTCCCCAAATTAATCAACCACGATATGCAAATGACTGTATCAAGTAGACAACCATTATCATGAAGCAGACGATGATCGTGTTCATGGTGTTGGTTGTGCTGAACAATATATATTGTTTCATGCATGTGTACCCTACTTCTTCAGCCATAAATGAGTTTTTCTAGAATATGGGCAACAGGGACATTGCAAATGTGTATTCATGGAGAGGAAACATAGACTGCCACCGACCTACCGCAACACATGAAACACACACACTAGTAGAAAAAGGGTCAAATGTGAGACACATTAGTCCCGGTTTGTAACAGAACCGGCACTAATGTGTCCATTAGTGCCGGTTCCAACGGCTAGGTGGGAGGAGCTCTTTAGTACCGGTTCGTGGCGAACCTTTTGCACCGGTTCGTGCCACGAACCGGTACTAAAGAAAGTGGTGGCAGGATGTTGTCAGAGTGGGGCCCTTCCAGCACCTTTAGTACCGGTTCGTGGCACGAACCGGTACTAAAGGTCGCCCCATATAAACCCTTCGGCCCACCCGCACTCTGTTCTTCCCCTTTCCCTCTCCCTCTCCTCTGTTCTTCCCTTCTTCCTCTCGAAGTTCATCACAAAATTTGCCGCAAATTTGTCAAGATTTGCAGGCCCCATCCATTCAAATGATCACCAAGGTTAGCAACTTTGTCCTTTCATCTCTCATTGCTAGATTAGCTCTTGCATTGGTTTATATAGTGATTAATTGTGGGTTTTAGTAATTTGGGAGGAATTATATGTGGTAGTATTTGATTTATATGCAATTTGAGGTCAAAATAACACTTAGTTTGCATATGTAGGTGTGTTTTACTTAGTGCCTTCTAAATCTCCGTCAGAATTCACTGCCGATCGCCTGCACCGTCTCTGTCACTGGCACCACCTTGTGGTGAGCCTCTTGTTCATGAAATTTTATATAAAAATTGATGTTTGTGTGATTTGGATATATAGTTACTCAGATAATTATCTTACCCAGACGTTGTTTGTTATACATAGTGCCATGGTTTTGATATCCGTCCCCGTCGGCCCTCGTCCTTGTTATGATTCGGATGTGGTATATTCTCTTTTAAAACTATTTTTTGCATTTCGTGTTTATGAAAAATTATGCCCATCAAGTTGACATATATATTTTTATCTAGGAGGTATGTGAACCGGAAATTCCAACCGACCCTATTGTCGAGAGGTTAAATTTAGTTGAAAGAGAAAACGAGTACTTGAAAGAAAAATTGAAAAGAATTGAGGGGAGAAGATGGAATTGGAGTTGCATGTTGCCGATGTCGCCGATGATCACAAGATCAAGATGGAGAAAATGCGCTTGAAGATTAGAAAGATTAGAAAATATGCCATCGATAGTGAGGCTTGGTATCATTATGCTGTTGGATCAATTGTTACCTTAGTTGCGATCTTGATCGCATTTGTTGTTGCATTTAAATGCTTTAGCTAGAGAGTTATTTGTTTGATGCATTTAAGTGTTGTATGAACTTTATGTATGAACTTGTATTAATTTGGTCTATTCGGTGTTGTGTAATGAAGATGAGCCGCAATGGATGTATCGATGACCGATGCTCTCCCAGTTCGTTGAGGGCGTGCATACTTTTCTGCTATGGCTGTGGCAAACAAGCGGGCGGATGGTTTTATGCCTTGTCCATGTGTTGGCTGTAAGAATGGTCGCAATTACTCTACGTCAAGAACCATTCACGTCCACATGTTTGAGTCCGGTTTCATGCCCCACTATAATGTTTGGACCAAGCAGGGAGAAAGAGGGGTTATGATGGAAGACAATGAAGAAGAAGAGGACGACGACAACTATCCTGGCCATGGGTTCCCTGAATACGATGATACAACAATGGGGGAAGAAGCTGAGCTGGTAATGCGGGAAGAAGCTGAGCCGGCAATGCGGGAAGAAGCGGAAGAAGAGGCATCAGATGAGCCCGTTGATGATCTAGGTCGGGCCATTACCGATGCAAAGAGAAACTGCGCAAGTGATTTGGAGAAGAAGAAGTTGCAGCGCATGTTAGAGGATCACAAAAATTTGTTGTACCCGAATTGCGTAGGTGACAAGAAAAAGCTGGGCACCACACTGAAATTGCTGCAATGGAAGGCAGAGAATGGTGTATCTGACAAGGGATTTGGAAAGTTGCTGGTAATGATAAAGGATATGCTTCCAAAGGACAACGAATTGCTCGAGAGTACATACGAAGCAAAGAAGGTTGTCTGCCCTCTAGGGTTAGAGGTGCATAAGATACATGCATGCCCTAATGATTGCATCCTCTACCGCGGTGAGTACGAGGATTTGAACGCTTGCCCGGTATGTGGTGCATTGCGCTATAAGATCAGCCGCGATGACCCTGGTGATGTCGAGGGAGAGCGCCACAGGAAGAAGATTCCTGCCAAGGTGATGTGGTATGCTCCTATAATACCACGGTTGAAACGTTTGTTCCAAAACAAAGAGCATGCCAAGGCGTCACGATGGCACAGAGAAGACCATAAAAAGACGGAAAGTTGAGAGTACCACGACGGGTCGCAGTGGACAAAATCGAAAGAAAGTACGGGAAGGAGTTTGCGAGATGACGCAAGGAGCGTATGGTTTGGTCTAAGCGCAGATGGCATTAATCCTTTTGGGGAGCAGAGCAGCAACCATAGCACCTGGCCTATGACTCTATATTTGTATAACCTTCCTCCTTGGTTGTGCATGAAGCGGAAGTTCATTATGATGCCAGTGCTCGTCCAAGGCCCTAAGGAACCCGGCAACGACATTGATGTGTACCTAAGGCCATTAGTTAAAGAACTCTTACAACTGTGGAATGGAACAGGTGTACGTGCGTGGGATGAGCACATGGGGGAAGAATTTGACCTAAAGGCGTTGCTGTTCGTGACCATCAATGATTGGCCTGCTCTCAAGAACCTTTCGTGACAGACAAACAAGGGATACCGGATGCACGCACTATTTGGATGATACCGACAAGATATATTTGAATAGTTGTAAGAAGAATGTGTACTGGACATCGCCGATTTCTTCCGAGCAGGCATCCCGTAAGAAAGAAAGGCAAGCATTTCAAAGATGAGGGGATCACCGGACGAAGCCTCGCCACCGTATCGGGTGCTGATGTACATGATATGGTCAAGGATTTGAAGGTGATATTTGGTAAGAGTCCCGCGGACAACCTGTTCGAAGGACGCCGACGGACGCGCACCCATGTGGAAGAAGAAATCTATATTTTGGGACCTGCCATATTGGAAAGACCTAGAGGTCCGCTCCGCAATCGACGTGATGCACGTGACGAAGAATCTTTGCGTGACCTCGCTTGGCTTCTTGGGCGTGTATGGGAAGACAAAAGATACACCGAGGCACGAGAGGACCAGCAACGTATGCACGGAGAATACGGCATACATCGTGGTCATGCAAGCTACGCTCTTACCAAAGAAGAGAAGGAAATCTTCTTTGAATGCCTGCTCGATATTAAGGTACCGTCGGCTTCTCGTCGAATATAAAGAGAATAATAAACATGGCAGAGAAAAGTTCCGTAACCTAAAGTCTCATGACTGCCACGTGATTATGACGCAATCGCTTCCGGTTGCATTGAGGGGCTTCTATCGAAAAACGCTCGATTAGACATTGTGAAGCTATGTGCATTTCTCAATGCAATCTCTCAGAAGGTAATCAATCCAGAAATCATACCAAGGTTACAGAATGATTTGGTGCAATGTCTTGTTAGTTTCGAGTTGGTGTTCCCACCATCCTTCTTCAACATCATGACGCACGTCCTAGTTCACCTATCTTGAAGAGATTAACGCTTTGGGTCCTGTATTTCTACACAATATGTTCCCTTTGAGAGGTTCATGGGAGTCTTAAAGAAATATGTTCATAACCGTGCTAGGCCAGAAGGAAGCATCTCCAAGGGCCATCAAAATGAGGAGGTCATTGAGTTTTGTATTGACTTTATTCCTGACCTTAAGCCGATTGGTGTTCCTGAATCATGCATAAGGGCAGACTGGATGGAAAAGGCACGCTAGGAGGGGAACAAATAATATGTATGGACGGACATTCTCTCACTGAAGCACACTACACAGTTCTACAAAATTCCGCCTTGGTGGCTCCGTATATGGATGAACACAAGAATTTGCTACGCTCCAAACACCCAGAGCGGTCTGATGACCGGATTACACGTGAACAAACCAGGAGTTTCGCCACCTGGTTGCACACACGCATTTCATGCATGACACCTCTATTGAAGATGACCTGTACTTGTTTTCCTAGTTACCATCTTCGAATATAATGACTTTCAAAGGGTACGAGATAAATGGTAATACATTTTACACGATCGCCCAAGATAAGAAGAGCACCAACCAAAACAGTGGTGTCCGCTTTGATGCAGAAACCAAGATAGGAAAGGAAACATATTATGGTTATATACAGGACATATGGGAACTTGACTATCGACGTGGTTTAAAGGTCCCTTTGTTTCGGTGCAAATGGGTCAATATGACACGAGGCGGGATAACGGAAGACCCGCAGTACGGAATGACAACAGTGGATCTCAACAATCTTGCGTATGCAGACGAACCATTTGTCCTAGCCAATGATGTGGCACAGGTTTTCTATGTGAAGGACATGTCTACCATGAAGGAAATATGCCCTAGAGGCAATAATAAAGTTATTATTTATTTCCTTATATCATGATAAATGTTTATTATTCATGCTAGAATTGTATTAACCGGAAACATAATACATGTGTGAATATATAGACAAACAGTATGTCACTAGTATGCCTCTACTTGACTAGCTTGTTAATCAAAGATGGTTATGTTTCCTAACCATGAACAAGGAGTTGTTATTTGATTAACAAGGTCACATCATTAGTAGAATGATCTGATTGACATGACCCATTCCGTTAGCTTAACACTTGATCGCTTAGTATGTTAATGCTTTCTTCATGACCCATACATGTTCCTATAACTATGAGATTATGCAACTCCTGCCACCGGAGGAACACTTTGGTGCTACCAAACGTCACAACGTAATCGGGTGATTATAAAGGAGTACTACAGGTGTCTCCAAAGGTACTTGTTGGGTTGGCGTATTTCGAGATTAGGTTTTGTCACTCCGATTGTCGGAGAGGTATCTCCAGGCCTTCTCGGTAATGCACATCACTTAAAGCCTTGCAAGCATTACAACTAATGAGTTAGTTGTGAGATGATGTATTACGGAACGAGTAAAGAGACTTACCGGTAACGAGATTGAACTAGGTATTGGATACCGACGATCAAATCTCAGGTAAGTAACATATCGATGACAAAGGGAACAACGTATGTCGTTATGCGGTTTGACCGATAAAGATCTTCGTAGAATATGTAGGAACCAATATGGGCATCCAGGTTCCGCTATTGGTTATTGACCGAGAATGGTTCTAGGTCATGTCTACATAGTTCTCGAACCCGTAGGGTCCGCACGCTTAACGCTTCGATGACAGTTCATTATGAGTTTATAAGTATTGATGCACCAAGTTTGTTCGAGTCCCGGATGTGATCACGGACATGACGAGGAGTCTCGAAATGGTCGAGACATAAAGATTGATATATTGGAAGCCTATGTTTGGACTTCGAAGGGTTCCGAGTGAAAACAGGAAGTTACGGAACACCGGGGTTACTGAACCCCCCGGGGGGTATATGGGCCTTCATGGGCCACAAGGGAGAAGAGGAAGGGCCGGCCAGGTGGGCTGCGCGCCCCCCTCCCCCCTCTAGTCCGAATAGGACAAGGAGAAGGGGGGCGGCGCCCCTTCCCCTTTCCCCCTCCCCAATCCTACTCCAACTAGGAGAAGGGGGGGGGGGAGTCCTACACCCGGTGGGAGTAGGACTCCTCCTTGCGCGCCTCTAGGGCCGGCCACCTCCCCTTGTTTCCTTTATATCACGGGGCAGGAGCACCCCATGACACACAAGTTGATCTACGGATCTTTCCTTAGCCGTGTGCGGTGCCCCTTCCACCATATTCCACTTCGTCATATCGTTGTAGAGCTTAGGCGAAGCCCTGCGCCGGAGAAGTCATATCGTCAGCGGAGCTTAGGCGAAGCCTCGCGTCGGTGGAGCATCAACATCGTCACCACGCCGTCATGTCGACGGAACTCATCCCCGACACTTTGCTGGATCGGAGTCCGGGATCGCCATCGAGCTGAACGTGTGCGTAACTCGGAGGTGCCGTGACGCTCGGTGCTTGGATCGGTCGGATCGTGAAGACGCACGACTACATCAACCGCGTTGTTATAACGCTTCCGCTTTCGGGTTCACGAGGGTACGCGGACGGACACTCTTCCTCTCGTTGCTATGCCATCACCATGGTCTTGCGTGATCGTAGGAAAATTTTGAAATTACTACGTTCCCCAACAAAGTGGCATCCGAGCCTGGTTTTATGCGTAGATGTCATATGCACGAGTAGAACACAAGTGAGTTGTGGACGATACAAGTCATACTGCCTACCAGCATGTCATACTTTGGTTCAGCGGTATTGTTGGATGACGATCCAGACCAACCTTACGCGTGCATTTCCACGCGAGACCGTTCCCTCGACGTGCTTTGCACATAGATGGCTTGTGGAAGACTGTCTCCAACTTTAGTTGAACCGAGTATGGCTACGCCGGTCCTTGAGAAGGTTAAAACGGAGTCTATTTGACAAACTATTGTTGTGGTTTTGATGCGTAGGTAAGAACGGTTCTTGCTCAGCCCGTAGCAGCCACGTAAAACTGCAACAACAAAGTAGAGGACGTCTAACTTGTTTTTGCAGGGCATGTTGTGATGTGATATGGTCAAGACGTGATGCTATATTTTATTGTATGAGATGATCATGTTTTGTAACCGAAGTTATCGGCAATCGGCAGGAGCCATATGGTTGTCGCTTTATTGTATGCAATGCAATCGCGATGTAATGCTTTACTTTATTACTAAGCGGTAGTGATAGTCGTGGAAGCATAAGATTGGCGAGACGACAACGATGCTACGATGGAGATCAAGGAGTCGCGCCGGTGACGATGGTGATCATGACGGTGCTTCGGCGATGGAGATCACAAGCACAAGATGATGATGACCATATCATATCACTTATATTGATTGCATGTGATGTTTATCCTTTATGCATCTTATCTTGCTTTGTTTGACGGTAGCATTATAAGATGATCTCTCATTAAAAATTATCAAGAAGTGTTCTCCTGAGTATGCACCGTTGCCAAAGTTCGTAGTACCCGCACACCACGTGATGATCGGGTGTGATAAGTTCTACGTCCATCTACAACGGGTGCAAAACAGTTGCACACGCAGAATACTCGAGTTAAACTTGACGAGCCTAGCATATAACAGATATGGCCTCGAACACGGAGACCGAAAGGTCGAACGTGAATCATATAGTAGATATGATCAACATAGTGATGTTCACCGTTGAAACTACTCCGCCTCACGTGATGATCGGACACGGTTTAGTTGATATGGATCACGTGATCACTTAGATGACTAGAGAGATGTCTGTCTAAGTGGGAGTTTTTAATATGATTAATCAAACTTAAATTTATCATGAACTTAGTACCGATAGTATTTTGCTTGTCTATGTTTATCGTAGATAGATGGCTCGTCTTTGTTGTTCCGTTGAATTTTAATGCGTTCCTTGAGAAAGCAAAGTTGAAAGATGATGGTAGCAATTACACGGACTGGGTCCGTAATTTGAGGATTATCCTCATTGCTGCACGTAAAAATTACGTCCCGGAAGCACCGCCGGGTGACAGGCCTGCTGCGGAATCTTGAGCCGAAGTTATGAACGTCTGGCAAAGCAGAGCTGATGACTACTCTATAGTTCAGTGTGCCATGCTATACGGCTTAGAACCGGGTCTTCAACGACGTTTTGAACGTCATGGAGCATATGAGATGTTCCAGGAGTTGAAGTTAATATTTCAAGCAAATGCCCGGATTGAGAGATATGAAGTCTCCAATAAGTTCTATAGCTGCAAGATGGAGGAGAATAGTTCTACATCGGTGAGCACATACTCAAAATGTCCGGGTATAACAATCACTTAATTCAGCTGGGAGTTAATCTTCCGGATGATAGTGTCATTGATGTAATTCTCCAATCACGCCACCAAGCTACAAGAGCTTCGTGATAAACTATAATATGCAAGGGATGACTAAGACAATTCCTGAGCTCTTCGCAATGCTAAAAGCTGCGGAGGTAGAAATCAAGAAAGAGCATCAAGTGTTGATGGTCAACAAGACCACTAGTTTCAAGAAAAGGGCAAAGGGAAGAAGAAGGAAACTTCAAAAGAACAGCAAGAAAGTTGCTGATCAAGAGAAGAAACCCAAGTCTGGACCTAAGCCTGAAATCGAGTGTTTTTACCGCAAGCGCATCGGACATCGGAAGCGGAACTGCCCCAAGTATTTGGCGGATAAAAAGGATGGCAAGGTGAACAAAGGTATATGTGATATACATATTATTGATGTGTACCTTACTAGAGCTCGTAGTAGCACCTGGTATTTGATACTGGTTCTGCTAATATTTGCAACTCAAACAGGGACTACGGAATAGACGAGCAATCGGCAAAGGACGAGGTGACGGCGCGCTGTGGGAAATGGTTCCAAAGTCAATGTGATCGCGGTCGGCACGCTACCTCTACATCTACCTTCGGGATTAGTTTTAGACCTAAATAATTGTTATTTGGTGCCAGCGTTGAGCATGAACATTATATCTGGATCTTGTTTAATGCGAGACGGTTATTCATTTAAATCAGAGAATAATGGTTGTTCTATTTATATGAGTAATATCTTTTATGGTCATGCACCCTTGAAGAATGGTCTATTCTTGTTGAATCTCGACAGAGTGATACACATATTCATAATGTTGAAGCCAAAAGATTCAGAGTTGATAATGATAGAGCAACATATTTGTGGTAATCGCCGTTTAGGTCATATCGGTGTAAAACGCATGAAGAAACTCCATACTGATGGGCTTCTGGAATCACTTGATTATGAATCATTTGGTACTTGCGAACCGTGCCTCATGGGCAAGATGACCAAAACGCCGTTCTCCGGAACTATGGAGCGAGCAACAGATTTATTGGAAATCATACATACTGATGTTTGTGGTCCAATGAATGTTGAGGCATCGCCAAGTGTATCGTTATTTTCTCACCTTCACAGATGATTTGAGCAGATATGGGTATATCTACTTAATAAAACACAAATCTGAAACATTTGAAAAGTTCAAAGAATTTCAGAGTGAAGTGGAAAATCATCGTAACAAGAAAATAAAATTTCTACGATCTGATCGTGGAGGAGAATATTTGAGTTACGAGTTTGGTTTACATTTGAAACAATGTGGAATAGTTTCGCAACTCACGCCACCCGGAACACCACGTAGAAATGGTGTGTCCGAACGTCAGAATCGTATTTTACTAGATATGGTACGATCAATGATGTCTATTTCCGATTTACCGCTATCGCTTTGGGGTTATGCTTTAGAGACGGCCGCATTCACGTTAAATAGGACACCGTCAAAATCCGTTGAGACGACGCCTTATGAACTGTGGTTTGGCAAGAAACCAAAGTTGTCGCGTTTCTTAAAGTTTGGGGTCATGATGCTTATGTAAAGAAACTTCAACCAGATAAGCTCGAACCCAAATCGGAAAAATGTGTCTTCATAGGATACCCAAAGGAGACTGTTGGGTACACCTTCTATCACAGATCTGAAGGCAAGATTTTTGTTGCTAAATTCGGGTCCTTTCTAGAGAAGGAGTTTCTCTCGAAAGAAGTGAGTGGGAGGAAAGTAGAACTTGATGAGATAATCGTATCTGCTCCCTTATTGGAAAGTAGTTCATCACAAGAAATGGTTCCTGTGACAACTACACCAATTAGTGAGGAAACTAATGATGATGATCATGAAGCTTCAGATCAAGTTGCTACTGAACCTCATAGGTCAGCCAGAGTAAAATACGCACCAGAGTGGTACGGTAATCCTATTCTGGAAGTCATGTTACTTGACCATGGCGAACCTACAAACTATGAAGAAGCGATGGTGAGCCCAGATTCCGCAAAATGGCTGGAAGCCATGAAATCTGAGATGGGATCCATGTATGAGAACAAAGTATGGACTTTGGTTGACTTGCCCGATGATCGGCAAGCCATTGAAAATAAATGGATCTTTAAGAAGAAGACAGACGCCGATGGTAATGTAACTGTTCACAAAGCTCGACTTGTTGCGAAAGGTTTTCGACAAGTTCAAGGGGTTGACTACGATGAGACTTTCTCACCCGTGGCGATGCTTAAGTCTGTCCGAATCATGTTAGCAATTGCCGCATTTTATGATTATGAAATTTGGCAAATGGATGTAAAACTGCATTCTTGAATGGATTTCTAGAAGAAGAGTTGTATATGATGCAACCAGAAGGTTTTGTCGATCCAAAAGGTGCTAACAAAGTGTGCAAGCTCCAACGATCAATTTATGGTCCGTGCAAGCCTCTCGGAGTTGGAATAAACGCTTTGATAGTGTGATCAAAGCATATGGGTTTATATGCACTTTTGGAGAAGCCTCAGATTTACAAGAAAGTGAGTGGGAGCTCAGAGCATTTCTGATATTATATGTGGACGACATATTATTAATTGGAAATGATATAGAATTTCTGGATGGCATAAAAGGATACTTGAATAAAAGTTTTTCAATGAAAGACCTCGGTGAAGCTGCTTACATATTGGGCATCAAGATCTATAGAGATAGATCAAAACGCTTAATTGGACTTTCACAAAGCACATACCTTGATAAAATTTTGAAAAGTTCAAAATGGATCAGGCAAAGAAAGGTTTTTTGCCTGTGTTGCAAGGTGTAAGATTGAGTAAGACTCAATGCCCGACCACAGCAGAAGATAGAGAGAAAATGAAAGATGTTCCTGTTGGGGAACGCAGTAATTTCAAAAATTTTCCTACGATCACGCAAGACCATGGTGATGGCATAGCAACGAGAGGGAAGAGTGTCCGTCCACGTACCCTCGTAGACCGAAAGCGGAAGCGTTATAACAACGCTGTTGATGTAGTCGTCGTCTTCACGATCCGACCGATCCAAGCACCGAACGACGGCACCTCCGAGTTCTGCACATCGCTCAGCTCGATGACGATCCCGGACTCCGATCCAAAGCAAAGTGTCGGGATGAGTTCCACAAGACGACGGCGTGGTGACGATGTTGATGCTCCACCGACGCAGGGCTTCGCCTAAGCTCCGCGACGATATGACTTCTCCGGCGCAGGCTTCGCCTAAGCTCTACAACGATATGACCAAGTGGAATATGGTGGAAGGGGCACCGCACACGGCTAAGGAAAGATCCGTAGATCAACTTGTGTGTCATGGGGTGCTCCCTGCCCCGTGATATAAAGGAGACAAGGGGAGGTGGCCGGCCCTAGAGGGCGCACAAGGAGGAGTCCTACTCCCACCGAGTAGGACTCCCCTTCTCCTAGTTGGAGTAGGATTGGGGAGGGGAAAGGGAAGGGCGCTGCCCCCTCTCCTTGTCCTATTCGGACTAGATGGGGGAGGGGGGCGCAGCCCACCTGGCCGGCCCTTCCTCTTCTCCCTTGTGGCCCATGAAGGCCCATATACCCCGGGGTTCCGTAACCCCCGGTGTTCCTAAGAATCTTCCTGTTTTCACTCGGAACCCTTCCAAGTCCAAACATAGGCTTCCAATATATCAATCTTTATGTCTCGACCATTTCGAGACTCCTCGTCATGTCCGTGATCACATCCGGGACTCGAACAAACTTCATTGCATCAATACTTATAAACTCATAATGAACTGTCATCGAAGCGTTAAGCGTGCGGACCCTACGGGTTCGAGAACTATGTAGACATGACCTAGAACCATTCTCGGTCAATAACCAATAGCGGAACCTGGATGCCCATATTGGTTCCTACATATTCTACGAAGATCTTTATCGGTCAAACCGCATAACGACATACGTTGTTCCCTTTGTCATCGATATGTTACTTACCTGAGATTTGATCGTCGGTATCCAATACCTAGTTCAATCTCGTTACCGGTAAGTCTCTTTACTCGTTCGTAATACATCATCTCACAACTAACTCATTAGTTGTAATGCTTGCAAGGCTTTAAGTGATGTGCATTACCGAGAAGGCTCGAGATACCTCTCCGACAATCGGAGTGACAAAACCTAATCTCGAAATACGCCAACCCAACAAGTACCTTTGGAGACACCTGTAGTACTCCTTTATAATCACCCAGCCACGTTGTGACGTTTGGTAGCACCCAAAGTGTTCCTCCGGTAAACGGGAGTTGCATAATCTCATAGTTATAGGAACATGTATGGGTCATGAAGAAAGCATTAACATACTAAACGATCAAGAGTTAAGCTAACGGAATGGGTCATGTCAATCAGATCATTCTACTAATGATGTGACCTTGTTAATCAAATAACAACTCCTTGTTCATGGTTAGGAAA
The DNA here is from genome assembly GCA_021605145.1 of Aegilops bicornis. NCBI lineage: Eukaryota > Viridiplantae > Streptophyta > Magnoliopsida > Poales > Poaceae > Aegilops > Aegilops bicornis. The sequence continues at coordinate 691,892,181 of CM038674.1, forward strand.
CATAACCATCTTTGATTAACAAGCTAGTCAAGTAGAGGCATACTAGTGACATACTGTTTGTCTATATATTCACACATGTATTATGTTTCCGGTTAATACAATTCTAGCATGAATAATAAACATTTATCATGATATAAGGAAATAAATAATAACTTTATTATTGCCTCTAGGGCATATTTCCTTCAGTCTCCCACTTGCACTAGAGTCAATAATCTAGTTCACATCATCATGTGACCAACACCCAAAGGGTTTACTAGAGTCAATAATCTAGTTCACATTGCTATGTGATTAACACCCAAAGAGTACTAAGGTATGATCATGTTTTGCTCGTGAGAGAAGCTTAGTCAACGGGTCTGTCACATTCAGAGCCGTATGTATTTTGCAAATACTCTATGTCTACAATGTTCTGCACGGAGCTACTCCAGCTAATTGCTCCCACTTTCAATATGTATCCAGATTGAGTCTTAGAGTCATCTGGATCTGTGTAAAAAGCTTGCATCGATGTAACTCTTTACGACGGGCTCTTTTATCACCTCCATAATCGAGAAATATTTCCTTAGTCCTCACTAAGGATGTTCTTGACCAATGTCCAAAGGATCTACTCCTAGATCACTATTGTACTCCCTTGCCAAATTCAGAGCAAGGTATACAATAGGTCTGGTACATAGCATAGCATACTTCATAGAACCTATGATCGAGGCATAGGGAATGACTTTCATTCTCTTTTCTATTTTCTGCCGTGGTCGGGATTTGAGTCTTACTCAATTTTCATACGTTTTGCAACACAGGCAAGAACTTTTCTTTGACTGTTCCATTTTGAACTACTTCAAAATCTTGACAAGGTATGTACTTATTGAAAAACTTATCAAGCGTCTTGATCTATCTCTATAGATCTTGATACTCAATATGTAAGCAGCTTCACTGAGGTCCTTCTTTGAAAAACTCCTTTCAAATACTCCTTTATGCTTTGCGTAATAATTCTACATTATTTCCGATTAACAATATGTCATTCACATATACTTATCAGAAATGTTGTAATGCTCCCACTCACTTTCTTGTAAATACAGGCTTCTCCAAAAGTCTGTATAGCCATATGCTTTGATCACACTATCAAAGCGTTTATTCCAACTCCGAGATGCTTGCACCAGTCCATAGATGGATCGCTGGAGCTTGCATATTTTGTTAGCTCTTTTAGGATTGACAAAACCTTCTGGTTGCATCATATACAACTCTTCTTTAATAAATCCATTAAAGAATGTAGTTTTGACATCCATTTGCCAGATTTCATAAAATGTGGCAATTGCTAACATGATTCGGACAGACTTTTAAGCATCGATACAAGTGAGAAAATCTCATTGTATTCAACATCTTGAACTTTGCCTAAAACCTTTTCGACAAGTCTAGCTTTGTAGATAGTAACACTACTATCGGTGTCCATCTTCCTCTTGAAGATCCATTTATTTTAATATGGCTTGCTGATCATAGAGCAAGTCAATCAAAGTCCATACTTTGTTCTCATACATGGATCCTATCTCAGATTTCATGGCCTCAAGCCATTTCGCGAATCTGGGCTCATCATCGCTTCCTCATAGTCCGTAGGTTCATCATGGTCTAGTAACATGACTTCCGAACACGATTACCATACCACTGCAGTGCGGATTTTGCTCGAAGACCTACGAGGTTTGGTAGCAACTTGATCTGAAGTTTCATGATCATCATCATTAACTTCCTCACTAATTGGTGTAGGAATCACTTGGAACTGATTTCTGTGATGAACTACTTTCCAATAAGGGAGAAGGTACAATTACCTCATCAAGTTCTACTTTCCTCCCACTCACTTCTTTCGAGAGAAACTCCTTCTCTAGAAAGGATCCATTCTTGACAACGAATGTCTTGCCTTTCGGATCTGTGATAGAAGGTGTACCCAACATTTTGGGTATTCTATGAAGACGCACACTTCTCCGAATTGGGTTCGTGATTATCTGGTGAAAACTTTTTCACATAAGCTTCACAACTCCAAACTTTTAAGAAACGACAGCTTAGGTTTACTGTTAAACCATAGTTCATATGGTGTCGTCTCAACGGATTTAGATGGTGCCCTATTAAACGTGAATGCAGCTGTCTCTAATGCATAACCCCAAAATGATAGTGGTAAGAGACATCATAGATCGCACCATATCAAATAAAGTGCGGTTACGACGTTCGGACACACCATAACATTGTGGTGTTCCAGGTGGCGTGAGCTGTGAAACTATTCCACATTATTTTAATTGAAGACCAAACTCAGAACTCAATTATTCGCCTTTGCGATTAGATCGCAGAAACTTTATTTTCTTGTTACGATGATTTTTCCACTTCACTCTGAAATTCTTTGAACCTTTCAACTATTTCAGACTTATGTTTCATCAAGTAGATATACCCATATCTGCTCAAATCATCTTGTGAAGGTCAGAAAATAACGATACTTGCCATGAGCCTTCATACTCATTGGTCTGCATACATCAGTATGTATTATTTCCAATAAGTCGGTAGCTCGTTCCATTGTTCCGAAGAACGGAGTTTTAGTCATCTTGCCCAAAAGGCACGGTTCGCAAGCATCAAATGATTCATAACCAAGTGATTCCGAAAGTCCATCAGCATGGAGTTTTCTTCATGTGCTTTACACCAATATGACCTAAACGGCAGTGCCACAAATAAGTTGCACTATCATTATTAACTTTGCATCTTTTGGTTTCAATATCATGAATATGTGTATCACTATGATCGAGATCCAATGAACCATTTTCATTGGGTGTGTAACCACATAAGGTTTTATTCATGTAAATGTAACAACAATTTATTCTCTTTAAATGAATAATCAGATTGCAATAAACATGATCAAATCATATTTATGCTCAACACCAAATAACACTTATTTAGGTTCCATACTAATCCCGAAAGTATAGGGAGTGTGTGATGATGATCAAATCAATCTTGGAACTACTTCCAACACTCATCGTCACTTCCCCTTCAACTAGTTTCGCTCATTCTGCAACTCCCGCTTCAAGTTACTACTCTTAGCAACTGAACCAGTATCAAAATACCGAGGGTTTGCTACGAACACTAGTAAAATACACATCAATAATCTGCATATCAAATATACCTTTGTTCACTTTGCCATCCTTCTTATCCGCCAAATACTTGGGGTAGTTCCGCTTCTAGTGACCAGTTCCATTGCAGCAAAAGCACTTAGTCTCGTGCTTAGGTCCAGACTTGGGCTTCTTCACTCGAGCAGCAACTTGCTTGCCGCTCTTCTTGAAGTTCCCTTCTTCCCTTTGCCTTTTCCTTGAGACTAGTGGTCTTGTCAATCATCAACACTTGATGCTCTTTCTTGATTTCTACCTTCGTCGATTTCAACATCATGAAGAGCTCGGGAATCGTTTTCGTCATCCCTTGCATACTATAGTTCATCACGAAGTTCTAGTAACTTAGTGATGGTGACTAGAGAATTCTGTCAATCGCTATCTTATCATGAAGATTAACTCCCACTTGATTCAAGCGATTGAAGTACCCAGACTATCTGAGCACATGCTCACTAGTTGAGCGATTCTCCTCCATCTTTTAGCCATAGAACTTGTTGGAGACTTCATATCTCTCAACTCGGGTATTTGCTTGAAATATTAACTTCAACTCCTGGAACATCTCATATGGTCCATGATGTTCAAAACGCCTTTGAAGTCCCGATTCTAAGCCATTAAGCATGGTGCACTAAACTATCAAGTAGTCATCATATTGAGCTAGCCAAACGCTCATAACGTATGCATCTGCTCCTGCAATAGGTCTGTCACCTAGCGGTGCATTAAGGACATAATTCTTCAGGCAGCAATGAGGATAAACCTCAGATCACGGATCCAATCCGCATCATTGCTACTAACATTTTTCAATACAATTTTCTCTAGGAACACATATAAAAACATAGGGAGGCAACAACGCGAGCTATTGATCTACAACATAATTTGCAAAATACTACCAGGACTAAGTTCATGATAAATTAAAGTTCAATTAATCATATTACTTAAGAACTCCCACTTAGATAGACATCTCTCTAGTCATCTAAGTGATCACGTGATCCAAATCAACTAAACCATGTCCGATCATCACGTGAGACGGAGTAGTTTCAATGGTGAACATCACTATGTTGATCATATCTACTATATGATTCACGTTCGACCTTTCGGTCTCCGTGTTCCGAGGCCATATCTGTTATATGCTAGGCTCGTCAAGTTTAACCTGAGTATTCCGCGTGTGCAACTGTTTTGCACCCGTTGTAGATGGACGTAGAACTTATCACACCCGATCATCACGTGGTGTCCGGGTACTACGAACTTTGGCAACGGTGCATACTCGTGGAGAACACTTCTTGATAATTTTAGTGAGAGATCATCTTATAATGCTACCGTCAAACAAAGCAAGATAAGATGCATAAAGGATAAACATCACATGCAATCAATATAAGTGATATGATATGGTCATCATCATCTTGTGCTTGTGATCTCCATCGCCAAGCACCGCCATGATCACCATCGCCACCGGGCGCCGACACCTTGATCTCCATCGTAGCATCGTTGTCGCCTCGCCAATCTTATGCTTCCACGACTATCACTACCGCTTAGTAATAAAGTAAAGCATTACATCGCGATTGCATTGCATACAATAAAGCGACAACCATATGGCTCTCGCCAGCTGCCGATAACTCGGTTACAAAACATGATCATCTCATACAATAAAATATAGCATCACGTCTTGACCATATCACATCACAACATGCCCTGCAAAACAAGTTAGACGTCCTCTACTTTGTTGTTGCAAGTTTTACGTGGCTGCTACGGGCTGAGCAAGAACCGTTCTTACCTACGCATCATAACCACAACGATAGTTTGTCAAATAGACTCCGTTTTAACCTTCTCAAGGACCGGGCGTAGCCACACTCGGTTCAACTAAAGTTGGAGAGACAGTCTTCCGCAAGCCATCTATGTGCAAAGCACGCCGAGGAACCGGTCTCGTGTAAGAGTACGCGTAAGGTTGGTCCGGATCGCCTCGCCCAACAATACCGCTGAACCAAAGTATGACATGCTGGTAGGCAGTATGACTTGTATCATCCACAACTCACTTGTGTTCTACTCGTGCATATGACATCAACGCATAAAACCAGGCTCGGATGCCACTGTTGGGGAACGCAGTAATTTCAAAAATTTTCCTACGATCACGCAAGACCATGGTGATGGCATAGCAACGAGAGGGAAGAGTGTCCGCCCACGCACTCGTGAGACCGAAAGCGGAAGCGTTATAACAACGCTGTTGATGTAGTCGCACGCCTTCACGATCCGACCGATCCAAGCACCGAACGACGGCACCTCCGAGTTCTGCACACGCTCAGCTCGATGACGATCCCGGACTCCGATCCAGAAAGTGTCGGGATGAGTTCCGTCAAGACGACGGCGTGGTGACGATGTTGATGCTCCACCGACGCAGGGCTTCGCCTAAGCTCCGCGACGATATGACTTCTCCGCGCAGGCTTCGCCTAAGCTCTACAACGATATGACCGAAGTGGAATATGGTGGAAGGGGGCACCGCACACGGCTAAGGAAAGATCCGTAGATCAACTTGTGTGTCATGGGGTGCTCCCTGCCCCCGTATATAAAGGAGACAAGGGGGAGGTGGCCGGCCCTAGAGGGGCGCACTAAGGAGGAGTCCTACTCCCACCGGAGTAGGACTCCCCCTTCTCCTAGTTGGAGTAGGATTGGGAGGGGAAAGGGGAAGGGCGCCGCCTCTCCTTGTCCTATTCGGACTAGAGGGGAGGGGGCGCAGCCCACCTGGCCGGCCCTTCCTCTTCTCCCTTGTGGCCCATGAAGGCCCATATACCCCGGGGTTCCGTAACCCCCTGTTCCCAGAACTTCCTGTTTTCACTCGAACCCTTCCAAGTCCAAACATAGGCTTCCAATATATCAATCTTTATGTCTCGACCATTTCGAGACTCCTCGTCATGTCCGTGATCACATCCGGGACTCCGAACAAACTTCGTGCATCAATACTTATAAACTCATAATGAACTGTCATCGAAGCGTTAAGCGTCACGGACCCTACGGGTTCGAGAACTATGTAGACATGACCTAGAACCATTCTCGGTCAATAACCAATAGCGGAACCTGGATGCCCATATTGGTTCCTACATATTCTACGAAGATCTTTATCGGTCAAACCGCATAACGACATACGTTGTTCCCTTTGTCATCGATATGTTACTTACCTGAGATTTGATCGTCGGTATCCAATACCTAGTTCAATCTCGCTACCGTAAGTCTCTTTACTCGTTCCGTAATACATCATCTCACAACTAACTCATTAGTTGTAATGCTTGCAAGGCTTTAAGTGATGTGCATTACCGAGAAGGCTCGAGATACCTCTCCGACAATCGGAGTGACAAAACCTAATCTCAAATACGCCAACCCAACAAGTACCTTTGGAGACACCTGTAGTACTCCTTTATAATCACCCAGTTACGTTGTGACGCTTGGTAGCACCAAAGTGTTCCTCCGTAAACGGAGTTGCATAATCTCATAGTTATAGGAACATGTATGGGTCATGAAGAAAGCATTAACATACTAAACGATCAAGTGTTAAGCTAACGGAATGGGTCATGTCAATCAGATCATTCTACTAATGATGTGACCTTGTTAATCAAATAACAACTCCTTGTTCATGGTTAGGAAACATAACCATCTTTGATTAACAAGCTAGTCAAGTAGAGGCATACTAGTGACATACTGTTTGTCTATATATTCACACATGTATTATGTTTCCGGTTAATACAATTCTAGCATGAATAATAAACATTTATCATGATATAAGGAAATAAATAATAACTTTATTATTGCCTCTAGGGCATATTTCCTTCAGTTCCCTATGCTTCAGCCATAGGCTCTATCATGTATGCAATGCTGTGTACCAGACCTGACGTATGCTTAGCTATAAGCTTGGCAGGAAGGTACCAAAGTAATCCAGGAATGGATCAAAGGACAGCGGTCAAGAACATCCTGAAATACCTGAAAAGGACTAAGGATATGTTTCTCAGATATGGAGGTGACAAAGAGCTAGTCGTAAATGGTTACGTCGACGAAGCTTTGACACTGATCCGGACGATTCTAAATCGCAAACCGGATACGTGTTTTTATTAAACGGTGGAGCCGTCGGTTGGTGCAGTTCTAAACAAAGCGTCGTGGCGGGATCTACATGTGAAGCGGAGTACATAGCTGCTTCGAAGCAGCAAATGAAGGAGTCTGGATGAAAGAGTTCATTTCCGATCTAGGTGTTATACCTAGTGCATCGGGACCGATGAAGGTCTTCGTGACAATATCGTGCAATTGCCTTGGCAAAGGAATCCAGATTTCACAAGAGGACCAAGCACATCAAGAGACGCCTTCAATTCCATTCGGGACCAAGTCCAAGTGGGAGACATAGAGATTTGCAAAATACATACGGATCTGAATGTTGCAGACCGTTAACTAAGCCTCTTCCACGTGCAAAACATGATCGGCACCAAGACTCCATGGGTGTTAAGATCATTACTTTGTAATCTAGATTATTGACTCTAGTGCAAGTGGGAGATCAAGGAAATATGCCCTAGAGGCAATAATAAAGTTATTATTTATTTCCTTATATCATGATAAATGTTTATTATTCATGCTAGAATTGTATTAACCGGAAACATAATACATGTGTGAATATATAGACAAACAAGATGTCACTAGTATGCCTCTACTTGACTAGCTTGTTAATCAAAGATGGTTATGTTTCCTAACCATGAACAAGGAGTTGTTATTTGATTAACAAGGTCACATCATTAGTAGAATGATCTGATTGACATGACCCATTCCGTTAGCTTAACACTTGATCGCTTAGTATGTTAATGCTTTCTTCATGACCCATACATGTTCCTATAACTATGAGATTATGCAACTCCTGCTTACCGGAGGAACACTTTGGTGCTACCAAACGTCACAACGTGAATCGGGTGATTATAAAGGAGTACTACAGGTGTCTCCAAAGGTACTTGTTGGGTTGGCGATTTCGAGATTAGGTTTTGTCACTCCGATTGTCGGAGAGGTATCTCGTGCCTTCTCGGTAATGCACATCACTTAAAGCCTTGCAAGCATTACAACTAATGAGTTAGTTGTGAGATGATGTATTACGGAACGAGTAAAGAGATTCTACTGCAACGAGATTGAACTAGGTATTGGATACCGACGATCAAATCTCGTAAGTAACATATCGATGACAAAGGGAACAACGATGTCGTTATGCGGTTTGACCGATAAAGATCTTCAGAGAATATGTAGGAACCAATATGGGCATCCAGGTTCCGCTATTGGTTATTGACCGAGAATGGTTCTAGGTCATGTCTACATAGTTCTCGAACCCGTAGGGTCCGCACGCTTAACGCTTCGATGACAGCTCATTATGAGTTTATAAGTATTGATGCACCGAAGTTTGTTCGAGTCCCGGATGTGATCACGGACATGACGAGGAGTCTCGAAATGGTCGAGACATAAAGATTGATATATTGGAAGCCTATGTTTGGACTTCGAAGGGTTCCGAGTGAAAACAGAAGTTATTTAACACCGGGGTTACTGAACCCCGGGGTATATGGGCCTTCATGGGCCACAAGGGAGAAGAGGAAGGGCCGGCCAGGTGGGCTGCGCGCCTCCCCCTCTAGTCCGAATAGGACAAGGAGAAGGGGCGGCGCCTTCCCTTTCCCTCCCCAATCCTACTCCAACTAGGAGAAGGGGGAGTCCTACTCCGTGGGAGTAGGACTCCTCCTGGTGCGCCTCTAGGGCCGCCACCTCCCCTTGTCTCCTTTATATACGGGGCAGGAGCTCCCCATGACACACAAGTTGATCTACGGATCTTTCCTTAGCTGCAGGCGGTGCCCCTTCCACCATATTCCACTTCGTCATATCGTTGTAGAGCTTAGGCGAAGCCCCTGCGCCGGAGAAGTCATATCGTCATGAGCTTAGGCGAAGCCTCGCGCCGGTGGAGCATCAACATCGCCACCACGCCGCCGTCAGGTTGACGGAACTCATCCCCGACACTTTGCTGGATCGGAGTCCGGGATCGCCATCGAGCTGAACGTGTGCGTAACTCGGAGGTGCCGTGACGCTCGGTGCTTGGATCGGTCGGATCGTGAAGACGCATTTACTACATCAACCGCGTTGTTATAACGCTCGCTTTCGGGTTCACGAGGGTACGTGGACGGACACTCTTCCCTCTCGTTGCTATGCCATCACCATGGTCTTGCGTGATCGTAGGAAAATTTTGAAATTACTACGTTCCCCAACATACCAAGCCAAGAAAAAGAAAAGATAAGGAAGCGAATGCATCGTACGATGAGCCAAAGCGGCACATAGTTCTTTCTGGGAAGAGAAACATCGTGGGAGTGGATGACAAGATGACAAGTTAGAAGATTATGAAAAGTTTGATGCAATTGCTCCATTCACAAAGTGAATATTGACCCGAGCATCCCGTTAAATGATGAAGATTTTCCATGGTTACGCGCAAAGGGACACACGCGAAGAAAAGTTTCACACCCAAAGATCTGGATGTGATCGGCTTCACTATCATCACTTTCTTCTGTGTTTCACACCCAGAGGGGAATCTCTGCAATAGTTAGGGTAGTTATGTGTTTTGGCATTTGAAACGCGAAGAAATTTTATGTGCAAACAAATTCTTTCATGCCTTTACTGATTTTTAAAGTTAAATTATTCACAAACTAGTGATTCACACTAATTTCAAATAATTCAAAATTTAAACTGTTCAAATTTGAAAACTACGGGCACTAACAAAAAGTTTGTAATTTTTTGTACCTAAAGCAAAAATATTCACAAAGAAACTCTAAATACACAAAAAAACTACACAAAAATAAAAAAGCCCACCTACTAGGCCAGAGCGGCCTGCATACGACTAGAAACCCAACCTGTTGTTGGGCCAGGATGCAGGCCCCAAGAAGGCCAAGTGGGCCCACAGGCAGCAAAGAACGCGTAGGGCCCAGAGGGCCTGCTTTGGAGAGGAGTTGAGAGAGCGACCGCACGGGGTTTATAAACCAGTGCGGTCGCCCCTCGGCTAGCGAGGTGGGACTAAACTTGCCGCATCAAGACTGCGCCAATAAGATTTCCTTTAGTACCGGGTCGTGGCACAAACCGGTACTAAAGGGGTGGCCTTTAGTACCGGTTTGTGCCACCACCCGGTACTAAAGGGGGTCGCTTCCCGCCGCTTGGGCTGGCCAAAACTGGCCTTTAGTATCGTTTGGTGGCACAAACCGGTACTAAATGCCCCTCCTATATAAACAACACTGACGAAAATTTCAGTTTCTCATCTGGCTTCTTCTCCTTCGCACTGCCGCCGCGCCAGACGTCTCCATCCCTTGTCGCCGCCTGCCGCCGCCCCCATCCCCGCTGCCCCTGCCCCTCGTCCCCTGCTGTCACCGCCGCCTGCCCCTGCCTGCCCTCGTCGTCGCCCCGCTGCCGGGCGCCGCCCTGTACGTCCTCGACGCTGCCGCCGCCTGCCCGTCTGCCTCGTCCCGTCGTGCCGCCGCCTGCCCCTGTCCCCGCTGTGGTCATCCCGTCGTCGCCAAGCGCCGCCAAGGCCTGCCCGTCGCCGACCCGTCGCTGCCCCTCGCCGGTGAGCGCGCACACACATACACATACATTTTTGTTTTTAGTTATACAAATAGTTAGAAATTTTTCTGTTTTTAGAAATTGTTAGAAATTTTTCTGTTTTTCAGAAATAGTTAGAAATGTTAGAATTGTTAGAATAGTTAGAAATGTTAGAATAGTTAGAAATGTTAGAATTGTTATACAAATGTTTGTTATATATATAGAAATGTTATAATTTTTTTCTGTTTTTTAGTTATAAAAATATTAGAAATGTTAGTTATATATAGCATTGTTAGAAATGTTATAGAAATGTTAGAAATTTTAGTTATCAAAATCCAATCATTAAAAAAATGTTACTTTTTGCGGGCATATAGCTAGTATTTGTTCTCGACGATGCCCGACTCGCATCCTCGCTGGCCGACACGTCATGACGACGCCCGCTGACCCATGTCCGGACTGGCTCACTGGCTGGCACTGGAGGTGCTGCTCGAGGGGCGTGCCGCTTGATGAGGAACCCGCCCCGGTCCCGTCGTCGACCCTGATCTCGTTTGGTGGCGTCACAGGCCAGTTTTGATGCGGAGGGAGCCAGCCCCGCCGGAGGTGGTACGTCGCCGTGTCAGGGAGGAGGACGAGCACGTCCATCGCTACATGGTTGCGTTAGAGGACGGCAAGTTCTCCAATACCTGACAGTTTCTTCAGGGATCTCACTTCAGCTATGATCCTGTGAGGGTTCCTTCTCTTTGGGTGTCCACAGCCCGCGCCGCAGGAACCGCGAGTGTCCTAGATTCTTCTATAGTATTCGATCTTTATTAGCTACCTAGCCAGTGATGTATTCGAGATTATATCTATTATTCGAGACGATGTATTCGAGATTATATCTATTATTCGAGACGATGTAATTTGAATACTAAATTGTTTTATATTTATTTTGGATTAGTTAAATAAAAGCTATGGCGGACAATACCGCAGAGAGGGAGAACAGGCCATGTTCGATATGATACGCCATCCTCACGGGCCGATGATGATCGTAATGAAGAAGATTATGACGGCTCCGAATTTCTAAACAACACCGGGGAGGGTGATATGATATTCGATCGCGACGACTGAATTGATGAAGTCATGAACTATGATTATGATGATGACGAAGAAAATGTTGATCTTGAAACAACAAAGACCGGCGAGGTATATATATTTATATAAGCACGCATCAGGTGATCATCACATGTTTTAAATGACTTGAACATATATTAACGAATCGATCTTTGTTCTTTCAGCCATCCGGATCGAGCAAATCTTCAGGCAAAAGGACGAAACGAGGCCGAACAAAAAGTTGAAGGAGGGCGTAAAGTACAATATCGAGGCAATCGGACCTAATGGCGAACCATTAGCGCCTAAGAAGATTGCGGACAAGTTCGTTTCGGTCGCCATGGAGTTGTTGTGAAGGACCAACTCCGATCTCCCTTCAAGAATGGAGAGAGCCAGCAAAAGACAAAAGACAAAAAGACAAAAACGACGCTGCTCCACGTCCAGATGTTACTTTTGTCGACAAAAGACAAAAAGAACTGCTTTGGGATACTCTCATGGAATATTTCACCCTACCAGATCATTTCACAGAAGCAGATGTGCAGAAAGTCAAGGACGCCGCTCTTAGGAAGATGGCGGTTGCATTCAAGAACCACAAGAATTTTGAATGGGACAAGTACGTCAAGGGAGGAAGGAAGACTCCAGTATTCGAGGGAACACTAGAGAACCAACGTGCTCATTGGGACGATTTCGTGAAATTCAAGGATTCGGAATTAGCTAAGGAACGGTCGAGAATAAACAAGAAGAATGCCGAAAAAAAGGATAAGTTCCATAAGCTGGGGCCAGGTGGCTATGCGGTGGCAATGCCTAAGTGGGATAAGTCCGAGAAAGAGATGGAGGATGCAGGTGTCACTCCGGTTACTAAGAGCTGGCCCCCCAGGTGCAGGACTTGGTTCTATGCGCATGGGGGGGAGTTGGACCCGAAGACAGGCAATGTTTCGACGATGGCAAGTCTGAAGGGAGCCGACGATGCGATACTTGTTGCAATAGAAGAGGCACGATCGGGGGTGTTCCAGCCCAACAGAGAGAACGACGAGCTTACGCGTGCCCTGGGAAATCCTGAACACCCGGGAAGAACTGAAAGTGCGTTATATCGACTAGAGGGGAGGGTGAATAGGCGATTTTTATGAATTCTTCACTGAGGAATTTGCTGGTGAGGAAATTCCTTAGCGAAGAAATACTTGCAGCGGAATAAGTACTCAGAAGTAAGCATAACAGATTACAAGCATAGTCATCATGATGAAATGAAGACAATCACAGAAAGTACGTAAAGCGTAATCACAGGATAACACAAGATGAAGACAAACAGATCAAGAAATTGAACTGAGGAAATTGAGAAAGTCTTCACCAAAGTCTTCAAACACAGATATGACAAACACTCAACACAGTTATGAGGAAATGAAAGGGTTGAGGAAATAGAACCAGTTAGGTTGGTGAAGACAATGATTTGGTAGACCAGTTCCAACTGCTGTCTCAGTTGTACGTCTGGTTGGAGCGGCTGAGTATTTAAACTCGAGGACACACAGTCCCGGACACCCAACATCGAAAGCACGCAGCTCAGACACCAAGTCCTCACCGTATTCTCCTTGAACTAAGGTCACGCAGACCTCGTCCAATCACTTTCGTGGTAAGTCTTCAGGCGACTTCCAAACCTTCACATACTTGGTCACCCGCAATCCACAATTCCTCTTGGATGCTCTAGACCTTGACGCCTAACCGTCTGGAAGAAGCACAGTCTTCAAAGGTAAAAAGCGCCGGATCCACGCAGGATCAATTTCTTCAAATGATGCTCAATCACTTTGGGTTTGTTGGGGTTTGGTTTTTGGGTTTTTCCTCACTTTTGGGTTTTTCTCACTTGATGATTTTCGCTCAAAATCCTCGTGAGGATGGGTTGCTCTCAAATGACAAGTGTCAAGTTCTCTCGGAGCAGCCAACCAACAAGTGGTTGTAGGGGGCGGCTATTTATAGCCTAGGGAGCAGCCCGACATGATAAGACATAAATGCCCTTCAATGATATGACCGTTAGGTGGATAAGATATTTGGGACAGCTGGCGCGCAGCACAGCAACGGTCGGAAATTTGACTCTCAAATTCCTCAGGGCTATCATGTTCCTCACAGTGTAGGCAATTCGCACTGGCGAATTCCTAACTCCTCAGTCAGAACAAATTCCTCAGTGATCAGAAGAGCTTCGTCTCACATCAAGAAATTGACTGAACTGTATGAGATTTCCAAAAGCTTCACTCGAAGGGTTTGGTAGGTGTAGGATTTTGAGTTGAGCATCAAATGGAAATTTTCCCTTAGTATTTCGTCAATTTCTTTAACAAGACGGTGTTTCCTATGACTCAAGAAAGAGAAAATGAAACTACGAAAACAAAAGTCTTCACGCTTCATGTTCCTCAAGCGAATACCAAGTCTTCGTGATCACACCAATTTCTTCACTTTCAAAGTCTTCGTAAAGTCTTCGTAATATCAAAGTCTTCATTGAAGAACTTCATTTTTAGGGTCGACTTTTACCGTAAATATCAAAACTCCTCATAGACTTATAGACCTGTGTACACTCAAAACGCATTAGTTACTTAACCTATAAGTCTTCAATACACCAAAATCACTAAGGGCACTAGATGCACTTACAATCTCCCCTTTTGGTGATTGATGACAATATGGGTTAAGTTTTCAACGGGGATAAACATATGACTTGTAAATACTGATAATGAGGAATTTGATTGCAAGATATAGAAGAACTCCCCCTGAAGATGTGCATAGTGAGGAATTTGCTTTTGAGGCAATGCACACTTGAAGAATTGAATCATGGAGATCTCCCTTTATATCTTGTAATTCATACACGCATTTGACATATAATATGAAGAATTTGAAATGCATGATGAAATATGGTGCTTGATGAAATTCAGCATGAGGAATCATAGCACATAAAGTATCTGAGCACAAGTAGATTTGCTATGAAGCATAGTGCAAAATCATAATGCATCAAAAGTATCAAAGCACCATAGGGTTTAAGATTACAACTCGATCCAATAAAAGGTTTCGTAAGAACGAGAGTTGTAACTTAATAAAATACTGTATATAGACAAAAACTAGACCCGCTTGAAGACTAACTCAAATTTCTCCCCCTTTGTCATCGAATGACCAAAAGGATCGAAACTGAGGACTAACGCTCTAGAGGAATTATCAAGTTGAAGACGGAGCGCCAAAGATTGTCGGGTTGTTTGTTGAAGTAGGACCAGCAGCAGTTGTCTTCCAAATCTTCATTTTCATCGATGTCGCGAGATGAAGAATAGGAGCTGGCCACCAAGGAAGGAACTTTGACCTTCTTGAATTTCTTCGAGGAGGTGCAGACCAGTCAAATTCTTCCTTGAGACCCATTGATGTCGATTCTTCTTCATTATAGACATGTGAAAGAACAGCCCAAAAGCGCTTGAAGGTTTCATGAAGGTAGTAGTGGTTTTTCTTCACTGCATTGTGAGTAGACGCCATATTGTAAAGAAGAGTACCAAACTGACGTTTGACCCACTTATGATTGCGATCAACCTTCTGATGAAGACTGAGGAGTAATTCACGATCAGTCATCACCCTGGGTGCAGTTCCTTGAGGATTTTGCTTTACTGAGGTATTTGCTGCTGAGTCATGTGTGGCAGAGTCATCATTGGTGGAGTAAGATGCTGCTTTGCGAAACTGTCCATCCAATGGACGAATACCTTCATCTATCACAGCAGTAGCCTTGCCCTTTTCATCACCGAGGCAATTGGCCGCTTGAGGACTTCAATCGGGCGGTGTAGCTGCAGTGGTACAAAGTATCAGCTTTGTAATTGAGTGAGGACCTTGACCTGATGAATCTCATAATCCAAGGCGCATAAGGCTTCAGCTCAAATGGTGACATGGCAATGTTAGCCAGAGTCCTCATGAAGAAATCATGGAAATTGACGGGAACGCCATGGATGATATTGAAAAGCATATTCTTCTTGATGCCAACGACTTCTTCATCGTTCGAGTCGTGGCCTTTGATAGGACTCATAGTCTTCGTCAAGATTCGATAGACGGTCCGAGGCACATATAATGATTCCTTGACGAGGAATTTGGTTCTTGGTGCCTGCCTTGGCTTCAATGGCTTCATCAGCACTTGCATATAGTGATTTGAAAGTTCCTTTTCTTCATAGATCCGACGTGCACCATCAAGCGGAGGACTGAGTGGTAGAGCACGAAGCAATTCAATTGCAGGTGCCTTGTAGTGAGTGTTTTCAGTCATCCAATCTAAGACCCATGAATTGACGTCTTCAGCGTCTCCGGTGATATGCAGGGTTGCATAGAACTGAAGAATTAGCTCTTCGTTCCAGTCACAAATATCAGTGCAGAAGTTTAGAAGTCCTGCGTCGTGAAGAACACTGAGGACTGGCTCAAAGCTCGGCAAAGTGACTCCATATCCACATGAGGAATATGAGCATGATCGAAGATTTTATCCTTGTTGAAAAGCACTGAGGAATAGAAGTTGGCTTGACTGGCAGTCCAGAAGCGCCTCTTCCTAATTTGAGCAGAATCATAAGGATTATATTCAGTGAAGAACACGTGCTCGGCAAAGAAATCTTCAGCCTTGAACTTTTGCTTGGTTGAGAACGGATTCTTCTGCTTGGGCAGAGGGGTGTCAGTGAGTTGCATCACCACCTCAGGAATCGTAAGTTCAGGTTCATCAGCTTGAGGAATTTCTTGGTCCTCAACTTGTGCAGTCTGAGGATTAGCAGCAGCAGCAGTTTCATCAGCACTAGTGGCTGGAATTTCTTCATGCACAGAACCCGTGGGTTGATTTTCTTCAGAGTCTATTTGGACAGTCTGTGCAGGGGAGTGAGGAACTTGTTGGAGCGGGGTGAAGAGAGGAGTATTGGGATGCTGACTTTCCCAAAAGTCATCATTGATAACTGGTGTGGTGCATCCAATATCCACATCTTCATCTTCAATTTCTTCAAAGACCAGCCCGAGGAATTTCATAGTCCGATGAGGAAATTATCGGGTTGAAGGGATAGCTTCCACTTCAATTTCTTCATCCATTTTCTCTGATGAAGCAGCAGATTGATGTTCTTCATCAGATCCGGTTGGCACCTCATATTCTTCTCCAAAAGGAACTACTTCCTTTGAAGGTATGGAGGAAATTGGAACAGCATCAATTGGGTTTTCAACAGAGCTGGCCATTTGCTTCATTTTCTTCACAGCCGAAGAATCTGACGCAGCTGATGCTTTCCTTTTCTTCATAGCAGCTCTTTCCGCAGCCTTGGTTTTCTTCACATCAGAAGCAGATGGAAGAATTGGAGTTGGAGTTGGCGCAGGAGGAGCTGAGGAATTTGGTTCGCTTTCTTCAGAGCAACTGATGCAGTTCCTCTGCTTTTGAACAATTTCTTCAAAGCATCACTAGTGGGTGCCCTGGCAATTTCTTCAGCGGCTGGAATGGGATCATCAGCCCTGGAATCAGCATTTTCATCAGCAGGCTGAACGTCATCAGCGGTGCTGGCATTTTCTTCAGTAGGCTGAGCTGAGGCTACAGCCTGAGAAATTTCATGTTGCATTGGGATAGCAGCATTTGTGAGATTCTTCGCCGATCATTTAATCTGTCCTTGGCTCCTTGCCAATCAGCATTGAATGAATCGAAGTTTTGCCGAGGTTTTGAATTTTAGTCCGAATCGAGAAGCTCCTCAGTGTCATCTTGACAACGCTTTTCTTCGTGAACTTCTCCTTCCTGTATTGAGCCCTTTTGATTTCCCTCGCCTTATCAAACTTCCATTTTTCTTCAGCTATGAAGTGAGTCAACATATGACTTTGACCAGGTGTCAAGTGAAGATCAGGCAGAGGGGTATTGGGATCATTGTTCCAGAGATCAATAAAGTCGAGGACTATCTTCGGTCCAATAGCAAAGGGCACAGATGTACCTTTGGCTCTAGCGGCCCTTGCTTGTCGGTCTCTGATGATTTCTGTGAGTTCTTCATCAGATGCCTCATCATCAGATGGCACATGGAATGCAACCATTTTCTTCGTCGGGCTAGGCCGAGAACCTCGACCAGCTGTTGCTTTGGTCTTCAGCTGAGTCGGACCTGTTGAGGAAGTTGGAGCAGCCGAGGAACTTGCGTAAATGCCCGAGGCAATTGAGAAACCAAAGTGGTTCTTTGACAAGTCGCCAGATGCACAGAACCGAGGGTTTTGACAGAGCAGCTTGAGGACTTTGATGGAACAGCAGGTGAGGAATTGGCTTGGATGGTGCTGCTGAGGAACTTGGCCGTGAGGGCGTAGATGATGAAGCACTTGGCTTATGAGCAGGCTTCTTTTGCATTGATTTCCTTGGTTTGACCGAGACCTCGATTGGCGATGCAATGGCGAGAATCCTCATTGAATTTCTTCACCGCTTCCTTTGCTTGCTTAGCCAATTTTGCTTGGCGTTTAGCCCATTCATCGTGAAAGTCCTCACCGCTGCTGACGCTAGTGGGGTCAGCTTATTTGGCCAGGTGCCAAAGGAGCTCTTGGGCATGGAGGATTTAAAGCGAATTTCTTCATGTACTTAGGAGTTACATATCTGTATTCCTTCCATTCCCGTGCCCATCTCCGTTCAATCTTCTGAATACGCACCTTGCGTTGGTTTTTGGTTTCCTCATCTGGTGTACAGTAATCAGCATATATTTCCTCAGGGATTTCAAATGCTGTCATGACCTCAGGTTTCTTTCCTCCCTTCTGCGGCTTCTTACCGTCTGCCATTTTCTTCAGTTGAGGAAATTGAACAATTGAGTTCTCTGAAGAAGTGTGTAGTTTTTCTTCGAGGAACGCTGCAAATGAGTTAAGTTGATGAGAACCTAGGGATTCAAAGAATGCGGACATTTGTACCTGTGAACAGAGTATAGGTGCGAGGAATTTGGAGAGGTCATATGCGTTCTCAGAAGGTTTTTCAAAAAAAAAGTTTTGAGGATTTTGACCAGATTGAGCCTTGAAGAATTTCAATAAGCGTTCTTTGTCTTAGGTTCCAGAGTTGTATAGATCGAAGATCCACACAATTGAGGAATTTTGAAGAAAATCATAGCTTAGAGAAACGAGTCAAGAGATTTGAGGTGTTCATATGTGTGAAGATTTGAAGAATAAACACCTTTGAAGAATTTGAAGAAAATTTGAGAATCAAAGTGAGTAATAAAAGTAACTTTTAATTTACCCGAAGTGAAGAACACGACGAACTGAGATGAACAGTTGGGAAGTTCGTCTGCTCAGATCTTCCGCCCTAACTTGGCAGAGGAAATCAGCTACGGCGACGGGCGGAGTGAAGATATTCCACGGTCGGCGCGAGTACGTCGGCGAAGAGGTCAAGGCAGTGAAGCTTTTCCTCACCGGGCGACGACGGAGTAGCGGCGGCGCTTAGGGTTTTATGGAGCACGAGCGAGAGAGAGGTTGAGCGGAGTAAAAGAGTGAGGAAGGGAGAGAGGGGTATTTATAGACACGGTGAAAAACGGATCGTCCGAAGATTTAGGACGAACATGCCCCTGACCACTTCCCTTCTCACGACATGTGTCACCCACGTACTGTGTAGTGGAGATCGTGTACGATCGTGGGTGAATATAATAATGCATCGTGGGATGCGGAACGGTTTGAGCGGTAAAAGCGAAGGTTTGAATAGGATTCGTTTTAAAAGTTCCATTGCAATTTCTTCAGCTGTCAAGGACACAGTGAAGAATTTGAACGAAGTTTCAAAGTAGAACGCACATGAAGAATTTGTGAATGGATTGGGTTGAGTATAGCATAGAGGGGGAAGGGTCCGATCACATTCACTTAGCATAAAAAGCGACTTGAGGAAATAGCCATAAGTGAATGCTGTAGAGGACATAAATCCATATATATATATAGCCAATGAAGAAAGACGACGGAAATAGTGAAGAATTTGCAAAGTTGAAGAATTTGAAAAACTGAAGAATTTCAAAAATAAGAAAACTCAAATTGAAGATTTTCAACTTTGGTGGTGGCGTGACCCATCAGATAAGAATGATGATTTCAGACACCGCGCATAATTGTCGAGGGTTCTCGAGAATCAAATTCTTCATTAATTTCTTCACACTTAGAGTGTTATTCTTCATTGATTGAAGAAAACGTTTCTTCATGTGTTGCACATCTAAGTCATCAAATTTGCATAAGTGTTAGGATGTGTGTCCTTTTCAAAGAACATTCAAGATTCTAAGATATTTAGCTCACACCGCAACTTGCTAAATCTTTTCTCATCCAAGGGCTTAGTGAAGATATCAGCTAGCTGTTCTTCAGTCTTCACGTGCTCGATGGAGATGTCGCCTTCAACACATGATCACGAAGAAAATGATGACGAATTTGAATGTGCTTTGTCTTCGAAAGTGCTGAACTGGGTTGTGAGCAATCTTGATGGCACTCTCATTGTCACAGTAGAGAGGCACATTCTTCACGTTGATGCCGTAGTCCTTGAGGGTTTGCTTCATCCATAGTAATTGAGCACAACATGAGCCAGCAGCAATGTATTCAGCTTCCGAAGTAGACAGTGATACGCAGTTCTGTTTCTTCGAGGACCAACAGACCAAAGATCGTCCGAGGAAATGACAAGTACCAGATGTTGACTTGCGGTCCACACGATCACCAGCATAGTCAGAGTCAGAATATCCAATGAGATCAAAAGTAGAACCCTTGGGGTACCATAATCCTAGTGTTGGTGTGTGAGCTAGATATCAAGAATATGCTTCACAGCCTTATGGTGTGATTCCTTCGTGTAGCTTGAAATCGGGCACACATGCAAACACTAAGCATTATATCTGGCCTAGATGCACATAAGTACAATAAAGAACCAATCATGGAGCGGTATACCTTGTGATCAAGTCAATACCATTTTCATCAAGGCATAGATGGCCATTTGTGGGCATAGGAATTTTGACACCTTTGCAATATTGCATGCCGAATTTCTTCGTGACATCTTTGAGGTATTTCTCCCGAGATATGAATATGCCATTGTGTTGTTGACGAATTTGAAGACCTAAGAAGAATTTCAACTCTCCCATCATAGACATTTGATATTCTTCACTCATCATATAGGCAAATTCATCACTATAACGTTGGTCAGTACAGCCAAAGATAATATCATCAACATATATTTGGCACACAAAAAGTTCACCATCATAAGATTTAGTAAAGAGAGTAGGGTCGAGTGAACCGGAGTGAAGCCATTCTTCACGAAGAATTCCTTCAATGTATCATACCACGCCGAGGGGCTTGCTTCGTGCCATAGAGAGCCTTATTTAGTCTCAAGACTTTGTCGATTCTTTGGATCTTCAAAACCTGGTGGTTGAGCAACATATACTTCTTCCTCAAGCTTACCATTGAGGAATGCACTTTTCACATCCATTTGATATAAAGTGATATTGTGATGGTTAGCATAGGCGTAGTAATATGCGAATAGACTCAAGTCTAGCGACAGTGCAAAAGTTTCATCGAAGTCGATTCCTTCAACTGCGTGTAGCCTTGAGCTACTAGTCGTGCCTTATTCCTCACCACAAGACCATTTTCATCTTGCTTGTTGCGATAGATCCACTTTGTGCCAATGATATTATGCTTGCGAGGATCTGGACGTTTGACCAGTTCCCTACATTGTTGAGCTCGAACTGATGTAATTCTTCTTGCATGGCCTGAATCCACTCGGCTCCGTAAATGCTTCATCTACCTTAGTGGGTTCTGTGATAGAGACAAAAGCATAGTGCCCACAAAAGTTAGATAAATGTGAAGCTTTTGAGCGTGTGAGAGGACCTGGTGCTTCAATGTCATCGATGATCTTGTCAACTTGTACTTCTTTTGCAACGCGAGGATGAGCTGATTGTCGTCGAGGAATTTGATTATTTTCCTCAGCACCATTTTCTTCAGCATTATCTTCAGGTGCATCAGCTCGACGTTCTTCACGTCTGAGGAATGAATTCTTCAAGAGTTTCTTCAAGAGGGAATGACATCCTCGGTTGCCTTGAATCTGATAGAATCCTCGTGTGCTGGTTCATCTAACACGAAGGTAGGTGCTCTCTTTGCGAGCCATTAGTTTCATCGAACCGCACATCTACAAAGTGTCAACAATCTTGTGTAGAGTGATGTTGAAGACTCAGAGGTGTGCGAGTCCTTTCCGTAACCAAGCATAAAACCTTCATGTGCTTTCGGTACAAATTTAGAGTTGTGGTGAGGATCTCTAATCCAGCATTTAGCAATCAAGACTTTGAAATAACTTACATTGGGTTTCTTGTCCGTGAGGAGTTCATAAGCAGTCTTTTGAAGAATTTGTGAAGATATACTCTGTTTATGATGTGGCACGCAGTGTCAATTGCTTCAATCCGTAAACGACTAGGCGCTTTTGTATTCATCAAGCATAGTGCGAGCCATCTCAACAAGAGTTCTGTTCTTGCGCCCACGATGCCATTTTGTCATGGAGTGTAGGGAGCAGATAACTCATGAGTAATACCAAGTTCATCAAGATAGTCATCAAGACCGAATTCTTGAACTCGGTTCCATTGTCACTCCGATGTGCTTGATCTTCACACCAAAGTTGGTTGAAGCCCTCGAGGAAAATCGCTTGAAGATTTCCTGCACTTGATTTTTGTAAGTAACAATGTGTACCCAAGTGTAACGAGAGTAATCATCAACAATAACAAAGCCATATAGTGATGCTTCATTAACGACAGCTGAATAATGATTGGGACCAAAGAGGTCCATGTGAAGCAATTCGAAGGGGCGAGTAGTGGTCATGATAGTCTTCACTGGATGCTTGGCCTTGGTCATTTTTCCAGCTTCACAGTTCGCATAAGTGATCCTTGAGGAATTTGACATTCTCAATGCCAATGACATGCTTCTTCTTCGCAAGCGCAGTAAATTCCTCATGCCCGCATGACCAAGTCGTCGATGCCATAGCCAGCCTTCAAGCTTTTGCAAGTAGACACACGGCTGGTTGTGGTCCTGTGGAAAAATCAACAATATACAAGTCTCCTCTCCTAAAGCCTTCAAGACTTTGGAATTGTCAGGTTCCATAATCACAACACCCCGATACTTGCCACAGATAACAACCATATCAAGATCACAAAGCATTGAGTCAGAGATGAGGTTATATCCTAAAGACTCAACTAGCATGACTTTGTCCATGTGCATGTCCTTAGAGATAGCAACCTTACCAAGTCCCAATACCTGACTTTTGCCTTTGTCAAGAAAGATGATATGCTTCAGATGTGACGGTGATAAGGTAGCATCCATCAATAGATTCTTGTCACCACCATGTGATTTGTACATCCACTATCGAGAACCCACTCGGTGGCTTTGGGTTGATCATCCTGCAGATGAATTAGTACAACTTACGATCTCATATACTTCATCGGTGAAGAATATGATATCAAGTTCATCGATGAATTTCATCAATCAAGTATTCAGATAAGCAAGAGGAGGACGTGTGAAATGAAAGTTCATTTCATCATGATTAGCCTGCGTCCTTCGTGCAATTTGTCGTGCCCCCAAAGAAATTCTTCAGACGTTAAGGCACGCCCGAGACCTGACCTCGCAGAAGAGATTAGTTCTTTTTCTTTACCACCCACATCTCAAGGGGTGGCAAAGAGTTCATCATTCTCATGAAAGCACCATATGAGAATGGTGGCATAGAGGCCAAACCATTTCGTTTCACATAAGAGGGGTTAGGGTAAGTATATGAATAAGCAGAGAAATTCTTCGAGGACTTATGAACATATTGGTTTGAAGAATAATGCACATATTCATAGCCCTTAGCTCTACCTCATGAAACAGAAGTTATTAGCACGATGATAATCATATGAGGACTTTGATCCTTTTGAGGAATTTGATCCACGTGAGGAATTTGGTCCGTATGAGGACTTGGATCCATATGAAGAATTTGGTCCATATGAAGAATTTGATCTGGGGTTCCTTTTCTTCACAGTGGTGTCATGAGGACATTCACCGAAGACTTTCAAGGCACTTCTTGGGAACCCAGATTTTCTTCATAGGGGAACCGTTCCTGCAGATAGTGCCAACATATCTAGCAAATACTTCACCATTCTGATTTTTGAACATTTTATAGTTTGAGTCGAATGACTCATCAACAGAATGAGGAAATTCACATGTAAAACCAGATAAGGTAGATGGATCAACTGGAGGTCCCTTTGTAGCAACCCATGAGGTTTTGGGGTACCGCTCAAAGCTTCCAAAGATGTTCCATCGGCATTTAATTTCCTCTCAAATGCGATACCCTCTTTCCTAGGGTTTCATTGAGGATCTGCTTTTAAGCACATCACAAAGAGTCTGATGCCCTTTGAGGCTTTTTGTACATGCCTGTTATGTATAATTCCTTCAATCCTGCATCGTCAGTGATACTAGCAATGTCCTCAGATGAGGAATTAGTGATAGCAGAGGCAGGTGAAGAATTTGTAACAGTTGAAGCATTTGAACATTCAGGTGAAGAATTAGCAGATTCACGGTCAATGCACTTTAAGCATGGAGGAACAAATTCTTCCTGAGTAGCGCTGATTTGTTGAGCAAGTAATGAATCGCGCTCCTTCTGAAGATCTTCATAACTCACTCTTAGCTTCTCAAGATCTTGCTTTCTTTGAAGAAATTCATAAGAAAGTTTCTCATGATCGATAAGAGAGTGTTATGATGACCTTGAAGGTTATCAAGCTTAGATTGAAGTCTCTCGAAGATTTTCGGTCGGGGCTTGAGTGCGATCCATTTCTTCACCTAACATATCATCACTCTTATCTAGCATGTTTTGAACCTTTTCAAAAGCCCTTTGTTGTTTTATAGCAATCTTAGCAAGTTTAGAGTAGCTGGGCTTGAGATCCTCATCGATTCATTTTCACCGGATTCAGAGGAGGTGAAATTGAGTACCTTGGCACCTTTGCCATGAAGCAATAGGTGGGAGCGTAGTCATCGCTTTTCCTCATCAGGTTTGTCGGTGGAGTCGGTTTCTTGATGTTGAAGATGGACTTGCTAACATAAGCAGTAGCAAGAGCCGGACTAGCCACACCAGATTCGGATTCTTCGCATTCTCCTCTTCCTCATTTTCCTCAGATTCAGCTTCAGAGTCCATTTCCTTGCCAATGAATGCCCGAGCCCTTTTGGAGCTGCTCTTCTTGTGAGAAGAAGGTTTTGAGGATTTTGATGATGAAGATTTTGATGATTTCTTCTTCTTCTTCACGCCATCGTAACTGTAATCCTTGTGTTTCTTCTTTCTTAATTCCTTTTCCGCCGAGGACAATCTTGGATATAGTGACCAGGTTTCTTGCATTTGTGGCAAAGTCTTCGCTTATAGTCACTAGATGAGGAATCACTGCTTCTTGAGGATTTTCCAAAGCGACCACGTCTTGAGAATTTCTGGAATTTCTTCACGAGGAGGGCTAGCTCCTGGCCAAATTCTTCAGGATCTCCAAGGCTACTACCAGATTCTTCACTCTCAGATTCAGTTTCAGCCTTGGCCTTCGTGGCACGTGTTTTTCCATAGCCGTAACCATAGAGATCTCTCTTTTCAAAGAAGCTGGAACTTCGTGAGTATTTAGCCTTCGAGGATATCAGCAGGATCAAGAGACTTGTAGTCAGCTTGTTCTTGTATCATCAGCCAGAGTGTCAAATGAGGAATCAAGCGATCTTAGCAATTTCTTCACCACCTCATGGTCGGTGATGTCAAGGGCACCCAAAGTGCTTGAAGCTCATTTGAGATGTCGGTGAGGCGATCGAAGGTTTGTTGAACATTTTCGTGATCGAGTCTTTTGAAGCGGTTGAAGAGATTCCAAGAACATCAACTCGAGAGTCACGCTGAGTTGAAACACCTTCATTTACTTTGGACAGCCTGTCCCGGATGAGTTTGGCAGATTCCAAAGCACTCACTCTTCCATATTGACCTTTGCTCGGATGGCCACATATGATATTCTTCGCTTGAGAATCGAGTTGCTTGAATCTCTTCACATCGCATCATTCGTAGAGGGTGTGACCGAGGAAACACCTTTTGTCACAACATACCGTAGATCGTTGTCAATTGCTTCAAGATGCATTCGCATTTTGTTCTTCCAAGAGGGGTAGTCCGTCCCATCGAAGGTAGGACACCCTGCTGAGACCTTGATCATACCTGCGGTCGACATAACTAAAACTCCGTGTGGTTAAACCAAAATCACACGTAACAAGGGAGTACCTTGCTCGATACCAATTGAAAGTGCGTTATATCGACTAGAGGGGGGTGAATAGGCGATTTTATGAATTCTTCATCGAGGAATTTCTTTGGTGAGGAAATTCCTTAGCGAAGAAATACTTGCAGCGGAATAAGTACTCGAAGTAAGCATAACAGATTACAAGCATAGTCATCATGATGAAATGAAGACAATCACAGAGTACGTAAAGCGTAATCACAGGATAACACAAGATGAAGACAAACAGATCAAGAAATTGAACTGAGGAAATTGAGAAAGTCTTCACCAAAGTCTTCAAACACAGATATGACAAACACTCAACACGCTTATGAGGAAATGAAAGGGTTGAGGAAATAGAACCAGTTAGGTTGGTGAAGACAATGATTTGGTAGACCAGTTCCAACTGCTGTCTCGGTTGTACGTCTGGTTGAGCGGCCGAGTATTTAAACTCGAGGACACACAGTCCGGACACCCAACATCGAAAGCACGCAGCTCAGACACCAAGTCCTCACCGTATTCTCCTTGAACTAAGGTCACGCAGACCTCGTCCAATCACTCGTGGTAAGTCTTCAGCGACTTCCAAACCTTCACATACTTGGTCACCCGGCAATCCACAATTCCTCTTGGATGCTCTAGACCTTGACGCCTAACCGTCTGGAAGAAGCACAGTCTTCAAAGGTAAAAGCGTCGGATCCACGCAGGATCAATTTCTTCAAGGATGCTCAATCACTTTGGGTTTGTTGGGGTTTGGTTTTTGGGTTTTTCCTCACTTTTGGGTTTTTCCTCACTTGATGATTTTCGCCAAAGTCCTCAGAGGATGGGTTGCTCTCAAATGACAAGTGTCAAGTTCTCTCGGAGCAGCCAACCAACTAGTGGTTGTAGGTGGCGGCTATTTATAGCCTAGGGAGCAGCCCGACATGATAAGACATAAATGCCCTTCAATGATATGACTGTTAGGTGGATAAGATCTTTGGGACAGGTGGCCAAGAAGACAAGAATCGGAAATTTGACTCTCAAATTCCTCGGGGCTATCATGTTCCTCACAGTGTAGGCAATTCAGACTGGCGAATTCCTAACTCCTCGCCAGAACAAATTCCTCAAGTGATCAAGAGCTTCGTCTCATCAAGAAATTGACCGAATCTGTATGAGATTTCCAAAAGCTTCACTCGAAGGGTTTGGTAGGTGTAGGATTTTGAGTTGAGCATCAAATGGAAATTTTCCCTTAGTATTTCCTCGACCCCCTTTAACAGTACGGTGTTTCCTATGACTCAAGAAAGAGAAAATGAAACTACGAAAACAAAAGTCTTCACGCTTCATGTTCCTCAAGCGAATACCAAGTCTTCGTGATCACACCAATTTCTTCACTTTCAAAGTCTTTAAAGTCTTCAGAATATCAAAGTCTTCAGTTGAAGAACTTCATTTTTAGGGGTCGACTTTTACTATAAATATCAAAACTCCTCATAGACTTATAGACCTGTGTACACTCAAAAACGCATTAGTTACTTAACCTATAAGTCTTCAATACACCAAAATCACTAAGGGGCACTAGATGCACTTACAAGAACACGAGGCAAGGGCGCTATTCCGTGGTATGAGGGGTTTTCAGACTGGAACAACCACTACAGAACCCGTGCGAGAAAGAAGATTGTGGAGGAGAAGAAGAGGAAGATGGAGGAGGAGCAGAGGAAGCGGGACTATGAACGCCTTCAAGGACTAGAAGCAAGTCAAGCGGAATTGGCAATAAATTCCAGTGGCAGCAGGAGCAGATCGACTCACTTAGCCAGCAAAGGGGTCTCAAAGAATGCAGCAGCTAGCGGATGATCCAGCATTGGATAGCACCGCCCCATCCATGCCGAGAAGCAGCGTGGGTTCCGCCAGACGCATTTAATGCTGGATAGATACCCCGTGGATGACATCACGGATAACACTAACTACAAGCTACACGTCAAAATGAAGAACATATCCATGAAGGTGGCGGACGCCGTTGCTTTTACAAATCCCCCCAAGGCAACCTTCCATTGCAACCCGATTGCAGCGGGCTATGCTCATGTCTTGGTTGATGAGGTGGTGGACCCATATTCGGAGCTACAGCTTGACATTCCTGGAGGTGACGACGAGCACTTCCTCGGAGAGGCCAAACATCGTATCATCCTATGGAAAAAGGATTGCATCATCTTTCGAAGGCCACCGACACAGTCCACCGACTCCTCATAGAAGTCCGACACCGAGTCAGCAGACTGCCTCCTGCAAGTCCACCAAGTCCGCAAAGTGTCAGCCACTCCTCCTCCAAGTCCGCAAAGTGTCAGGCCACTCCTCCTCCTCCAAGTCCGCCCACAGCGTCAGACGTCCACTCCTCCTCCAAGTCCGGCACAACCTCATGCCACTCCTCCTCCAAGTCCGCAAAGTGTCAGGCCACCTCCTCCTCCAAGTCCGCCACAGCGTGGGACATCCACTCCTCCTCCAAGTCCCAAGACAACCTCGTGCCACTCCTCCTCCAAGTCCCACAGCTTGTGCCACTCCTCCTCGTCCAACTCAGCCCGTCACACTGCCTCCGCCGCCTCAAGAATCGCAGAAGAGACACCCCACAGCTATGGTGCGAGCGGTACAAGTCGAGGTAGTATAGGAAGTACAAAGGAGGCAAGCGATATAAATATGGTCCAAGCCTCACGCCTCTTCCGCAGAGGCCTTATGACAGGTCCGAGGAGGAAAACGCAGCCATATCGAAGGCCTGTGGAAGCCCATTTTGCACCGAAACCGCCACCGCCGCCAAGGGAGAAAGTGCACGAGGAAACGATTGACCACTTCATTCAGTATGGCTCAACCACCAGCTCCCAAGCCTGTTGACACAGACTATGAGCGCCACATCGAAAAGTTAAATCGAGCACGTCTACGTAAGGAGGCGAGCTCGGATCGAGCAAACAACAAGCAGCTGTCAAAAATGCGGAAAAACCATTCCCCAGCCGGGAGAACAAGCGGCGAATCGATCCCCTCGCTTGTTGTGCCAACAACACGTGATAAAGACGCTACCAATATTATTGTGGGCAAACAGTTTACGTTCCCGAGGTGGGCAATGTGGTAATAACCAAGGACCATATAATGCAGGCTGAAGTTCTCAACATCACTGTTGGAAAACTCCTCGAGATCGAGCCCATGCCTGTGCTTACAGAGGATGAAATAAAACGGAAATATGTCCGGGGCCAACCTTTGGTCGAGCTGCATAAGGTCAAGAACCTCCCAACGAGAATGTATGAATTGCATCAATGGTACATGAACATTACCAAGATTTCCAATCGATTGTCCCTCATGATGAATGTCAAGGAGGAGCATTACTTCCATGAGAAAGCTCTGCCCGTTGAGTATTCTGAACTGTTTCAGTTATACAATCAAGACGCACTCGACAAATCTATCGCTTGCTATTGTCTCGTAAGTGATTTCTTTCTGTAATTTAAGTCTCAAGCTAGTTGTAGTGATCCTTTTGATCAATCATTACCTGTAATTATCCTCACTATATTCTTTTCTGTGGTATTATGCAGGATGAAGATGTATGAAATGAGAAAAGGTGGACGCTTTGGCATTGAGTTCATTGACCCAAACACCGTTAATGAATACACATGGCTAATAAATCCACATCATCAAAAGGCCGTAGAGGACAACATGCTAGAGTTCTTGAAGCGCCTCAAATACAATGAAGATATACTACTTCCTTACAGCTTCCAGTGAGTCACACTGTCTTGTACTACAAATTCTTTGTTTTTGCCTACTAGCTAGCTACATGTTTTTGCTTACATATGCCCACTTAATTAAGACATGCAAACGTGTGTGCATGCAGATTTCACTGGATCTTGTGTATCATTAAAGTTGACGCCGAAACAGTTAAATACTGGACTCACTACTGAAAGCAAATACTGATTATAACATCTTGTTTGGGATAGTCAACAGGTAATTTCAATCATTATTAACTATATATCTCGGCCTATTTAGTTCGTCATTTCATGATATGAACTATTTAATAACCCCTTTATTCATTTTCTTTGTCGGCGGGCAGGGCTTGGGCAAGGTTCATCAGCGTCCACATATGCGAATGGAAAAAAGCTTAAATGGTTTCACCCAAGGTAAGTAATTAAGTAGTACTAGCTAGCTAGCTAGCTGCCATCTCTTTAATTGTCATGCTTGATTAATTATTATCTGATCAAATTCCATTCTCGTAAAGGCCTCAAGCAGGCGCAGGGACTGATCTGTGTGCATTCTGCGTTTGCGAGAACATTCGCATGATGGCATCCGAAAGGAGCAGATCTCAAAGACAGGAATGGGTACGCTTGTCGTAACACTATTCACAATTTTTACACCATTATCGATATCTAGTCACACAACTAATACACATGCATATTGATCTCCTTCTTAACAGTTCACAGAGGTGCGGGACAAGCTCCTAGAAAGCGGAGCGCCAGAGAAGCACTTCAAGAGGAAATAACGGGATTTTTGCTCGACCAGGTCATAAATCCAAGGGAGAATACTATTACCCGCCACCGCCCCCATGAAAACCACTTCCAATTGTCATCGTGCTTCAAGGCACCAATTAGGCTAATTCCACTGGCTCAAGGCAACATGCATATGTAGGAGAAATTGTATATAGCTATACATGTGTGTATGTGTGACTTAATTAATATGGTGGTTTGTGAGACATTGATGATATATATATGCATGATTGGCTCTACTAGAAATTATATATATATATATATATATATATGTATATATATATATATATGCATAACGTGTACAATGTGTAGTATCGTAAAATACCAGCAAACGAAAAAGAATTAAATTGGAAACACAAAATTAAGTGAGAAAGAAATCATCAAACTAATAAAACCCCAAACCTTATAGTACCGGTTGGTCTTACCAACCGGTACTAAAGGGCTCCAGGCCCCCGGAGCTGGCTCGTGCCACGTGGTTGCCCTTTAACACCGGTTCGTGCTGAACTGGTACTAAAGGACACTAGAGCATGTCTCAGTGGTGTTTTGTAGAAACAACACATAGGTCAATCTTCTCTAACACACAGTAACACACTATGGCGCAAGCTTTATTAAACACACACACCATGAGTATTAGAGGCAAGGCCTTCACTAAACGGACACACCACACATGATGATGACTATAAGAGGAGCGGGCTCTATACTTTGCAGTCTGAAGCACATAACATATGTTGACTCCATGACAAGTGACATATGCATCGTCAGATGCTCGCAGAGCAAAATGAATATGCAAATACTACAAACGTAGTAACAATACGAAATAGAAATGTGTCGTAGTGGGTTAGAATGCTTTTATAAGGGCGAATGCCCCCAAATAGTACATGGAGCCTATACTCATATAATATATTAGCACTACTAAAATAAAATCTTGGGTGGAGTGGCGAATGGGAATCTGATGGTTGTACTTTTATTTGGGTCACCTCCTCTTTTGTACTGCAATCTATACTACTTGACTGTAGTTATGTAACTCGACGTGAGTAATATTGATTCACTATTGGATTGGTAATTTTTAGTTTCCTTTGTTTGTTGTTTGCTCGCCAACCTGTAGCCATGGGAATAATCATGAATGAATGACTACAAACCGTGTGAAATAAGCTAAACATCAAACTGCATGTCCCACCATCTCCAGCTCCCTATCTTGCTTTGATTGGATGGAGAGGAAGAGGTAGAGGTGCCATTATTGGTCGAGAGTGGTTTTTGAAATTCAGATACCGAAGAGATTATTGTAGCTGATATCTAGAATGGTTGGATTAGAGTTAAAAATGATAAAGATGATATGTTTTGTATTTATAGTATCCCACTTGGGTGAATGGAAATTTTTATATTGGTAGGTACAAAAGCTAGTGCTCCTCACATCAAAATTGTAAGTTTCAGTCCTGAACTTCAATAGATCAAGTACATAGTATCTCCATGTGTACACACCAAGCATCTCCCCCATATGTATGTTCATACTATATGCACCTTCAACACGTATTGTCCAAATTAAATGCATATTAAATTGAAGTAAATCTCTGTTTCATTTAAAATCTCTTAGAAAATGTGTATACATATTCAGTGACAAGTATCCAAGTAAATTTTCAGTCAGCAGATTGATCAAGTTGCTAGTAAAAGGATAATTTACATTGGATGGGTAGAGGGGGTGTCACGTCGGTACAAGGGGTTGGATGAGCGGTGGGCCAAGCTCATGGAAAGAATTCACGATTGAGAAGCCACCACTCATCTTGCACAAAACACTCATTGCATCACGCCTTCCTTTTGCACCATTGTCTATGCAAGAAAAAACCATCTCCTTCACATTACATGATAAAAGCTTTCATCTCAGCATCAGCAACATATATCCATGCTTCACATTCTCCAATCCACCGAGGAATACCTTTACCTAGTAATACTCATGCACAATAAGTAATTAAATCACATGTGGAGCTTGTATATATGTATATGGACGAACATAATGCACATTTATTTCTCTAGATGGATTATTTATTAAACCTCCGGTGCGTACATACAACAAATGTCGCTGTCAAGTTGGATGGTACATGGCCATAGCATCTCTTGCAAGGTATTCATGACCCAATCACGTTTTTGTACAACAAAGTCACTATCATTTGGGGTCTTGTTTTCAAAACCGGAGCACCTGGTTGTGATTTTTCTTTACTTAGGGTCCATTGCGCAATGTTATATTACTTTAGGTATTATAAAGTTATAAAGCTAGTTTTATTGAGCATCGCTCTCCCTCCCCAACATCCACATTAAAAAAAGGCCGCATTCTCCATGAAGGGTGTTGTTGGCAGAGGCGTGCCTCATGATGAGCATCTTGTTCTAAAATGTGACACGTAGATGAAACCCTGAGTATGCGTGCCACTACAGGTTACCGCCATTAATGAAAGTATTTGAGGGTTGTTTGGTTCAAAGCTTTCCACACCTCGAGTTAGGCAAGTTTGAACAAGTTAGATGGGTGTTTGGTACTAGCCACACCTAAGAAATTTTTATGGAAAATAAACCTCACACGCCATACATGTAAAAGTGTGGCAAGATTCCATAAAGTAAGCCAAACTATGGCAAGAATTTGAGCACTTAAGTTGGGAAAGTTGGGAAAAAATAGTGTAGCAAACTACGCAAAGTTAGCCACCAACCAAATAAGTCATTATGCACCTGATTGTGGTCAGACCATAGGGCATTAGGTTGTGCGGACAACCAAGGGCAGAGCCAAAAGAATTATCATAAAAAAATAAGTAATTAGAATTTAGTTCAAAACATTAAAAGCAAAAAGAATTATCATAAAAGAAAATAAATAAGTAATTAGAATTTTGTTACAAACTTTAATAGCAAAAAGAATTATCATAAAAGAAAATAAATAAGTAATTAGAATTTAGTTCAAAATATTAAAAGCAAAAAGAATTATTATAAAAGAAAATAAATAAGTAATTAGAATTTTGTTACAAACTTTAATAGCAAAAATAATTATCATAAAAGAAAATAAATATGTAATTAGAATTTTGTTCAAAACATTAAAAGCAAAAATAATTATCATAAAATAAAATAAATAAGTAATTAGAATTTTGTTACAAACTTTAATAGCAAAAATAATTATCGTAAAATAAAATAAATAAGTAATTAGAATTTAGTTCAAAACATTAAAAGCAAAAAGAATTATCATAAAAGAAAATAAATAAGTAATTAGAATTTTGTTACAAACTTTAGTAGCAAAAAGAATTATCATAAAAGAAAATAAATAAGTAATTAGAATTTAGTTCAAAACATTAAAAGCAAAAAGAATTATCATAAAATAAAATAAATAAGTAATTATAATTTTGTTACAAACTTTAAAAGCAAAAATAATTATCATAAAAGAAAATAAATAAGTAATTACAATTTTGTTCAAAACATTAAAAGCAAAAAGAATTATCATAAAAGAAAATAAATAAGTAATTAGAATTTTGTTATAAACTTTAATAGCAAAAATAATTATCGTAAAAGAAAATAAATAAGTACTTATTGTTGCTATTTTTATTTTTTCCCCAGTTTTTTTTTGTTTTGTTTTCTGCATTATTTAGCCGTTGGTCCCGGTTCGAGCCACGAACCAGGACCAATGGTGGTGGGCCAGGAGCGAGGCCCATTGGTCCCGGTTCGTCCCACCAACCGGGACCAAAAGGTCCAGACGAACCGGGACCAATGGCCCACGTGGCCCAGCCGGCTCACGAACCGGGTCCAATGCCCCATGGGTCCTTCTTGATCGAACCCACTAATGGGCTGACCACCGAACCTTTGCCCCCTTTTCTACTAGTGACACCTCGAGTTAGACAAGTTTGAGCAAGTTAGGTAGGTGTTTGGTACTAGCCACACCTAAGAAATTTTTATGGGAAATAAACCTCACGCGCCATACATGTAAAAGTGTGGCAAGATTCCATAAAGTAAGCCAAAGTGTGGCAAGAATTTGAGCACTTAAGGTTGGGAAAGTTAGGAAAAAATAGTGTAGCAAACTACGCAAAGTTAGCCACCAACCAAATAAGTCATTATGCACCTGATTGTGGTCAGACCATAGGGCATTAGGTTGTGCGGACAACCAAGGGCAGAGCCAAAGCATACAATTTTCTCCAGTCACGCATGTGTATCTTTTCAAAATCACTAGTTGAATGGTACCCCATAAAAATGTTACTCCCCACCTCTGTGTGTAACTTGTCGCCTTTGATGGGTTTCTACACATGCACATGAGGGATAGAAGGGTTGCTATGTGCCCTTTTTTCTATATTAATTTTTTTAAATAAAATATCTCGCTTCAATGCAGAACCAAATTACAAACCACTAGATAATACCCTGCACGTTGTTGTGAAAATATTTTACAATTTCAATGAAATTTGGCTGAATGAAACATGAATATGTTTTAGTAGTAATATTAGAACAATAACTGAAATAAATATGATTTATTGTATTCATTTTTGTAGTTGTAAAGTATTGTTAAATATAATAAAAAAGCATAATAGAATGAAAATTCTCATGCATATTTGCATGTCGAGGTGGGACTTTCCAATGCATGTTGCATGTTCAGGAGGCACGCGCTGCTATTGGTCACTCATAGCGAGCAATCCGCGACGTGTCGCTTACGGCGATCCGGTGAATGGGCCAGGCCGAGCACGCAGGAAGGAGATCACTAGCTCACGACGCCAGCACCAACAGGCTCGGGACCAGTGAGCAACAAATGTTTTAATTTTGTTTTTTAACTGTTTCATTATTTTCACAGGGTTTTTTGTATTAAAAATTATTAATATGAAAAAAATAGTAAAAAATTTCCCTGAATTCGAAAAAATGATCACAAATTTGAAATCAAATTCAAGAATTTAAAAAAATGCATATTTATAAATTTTCATGAATTCTAAAAAGTTTACTAATCTGAACAAATACACAAATTTTTAGAAATGTTCAGAAACAGAAAAAAATTCATGTATTTAAGAAATGCTCATAAATTCAAAAAGATCGATCATGACACTAGACATGCAGTTGATTAGTGGACGAATTTATTATAAACTTGGCGAGCAATCCGTGTGACGCGTCACTTACTGTGATCCAGTGAATGTGCCAGGCTCAATACGAAGGAAGGAGATGGCTAGCTCACGTCGCCACCTACTGGTGTGAGTGTCTCGAAAACCATACCTACTGGAGCGCGACAGCTGGCTCGGCACCAGCAAGAAACACATGTTTTAGTTTTCAATTATTTTTATTTTGCCCGAGTTTATTTATTAAAAATGGTAAATGTGAAAAATGTTCATGAATTAAAAAATGATGAATGTGAAAAAATTTCAAAAAAAAGTTTGTATATTTAAAATGTTCATGAATTCAATTTTTTTCACTAATTTAAATAAGTACTCCCTCCATCTCAAAATAAGTGTCTCAACTTTATACTAGCTCTAAGTACAAATTTGTACTAAGCTTGAGACAGTTATTTTGGGACGGAGGTACATAAATTTCAAAAATCTCATGAATGTGAACAATGTTGATGAGTTCCAAAAGAAACTGTTCAGAAAACAAGACACGTTAGTGGATGAATTAATTACAAACTTTGCACTAATAATAATAAGTATAAAAAAAGGAGTTGGCACACTCACAGGCAGTCCCTGACGGCCAACTTCCCAGCCCGGCCCCTCACAGTACACCTGCACTCTGACACGGGCTGCGAGCCCACCAACCAAACCGCACCAACCCGGCCCTCCTTGGGCTGGAGTCACGAGCGCGCACCACTGCGCCCGGCCGTTACGGTGGCTTCGACGTGCGTATTTCTACCGGTCATTGCGTTGTACGGTCGGCGGTGTGGGACTAATCATCGGCAGCGAGCAACTCCATGGGCAACTCCTGCCACGACCCCCTCCACGGTCTCATCTTAATTCATTGAGTAAATTGAAAAAAAAATACCACATTTGCCGCTTTGATCCCTTTTTGCCACCATTTTTTGTTTCGGCGATGAAAATCTATCTTACCAGAGGTGATTTTTTCAATAAACACTGGTGGCCGGTTTGGAACAATTTAATCCGAATTCTAACATGTCAGGCCCGCTAGTCAGGTCCACATGGCTTTAAGAGTGAACAACGTTTGCAAGGACCGTTATTTCCGATGTGTGACCCACCCGTCATAGTCAATACTCCCTCGTAACATAACATCAATCAGGTCGATTCAATCACAAGTGTTCTTCTAACATTGTGTCCTCAAAATTGTCGGCATAAACATGCCCATGATCAGGAAAATATAATTATCATGCAACACTTGAGCTAGTCTTAGAGGCATGACTAGCAATACATTTTATCGTTTATTATTCTATACGTGCATATGACTTTTCCTCCAAGCCTTTTGGTTATTGTAGACTCGAGAATTATAGCAGTTATAGCACGGATTATAAACTTAATTACGAACATGGAGATAAATAATAACATTTATTATTGCCTCTAGTAGGGATGAAAATGGAGCGAAAACGGACGGAACTGAGTGCTACCACGTTTGTTTTCATATATTTTTGCAGAAGTGGAAACGAATACAGAAACTCCGAAAATGAATATGGAAACAGATACTACCGGAAACAGACACAGAGGAATATACGTCGGACATGGAAACAGAAGTGGGCCTTTACTGGAACCTAAAACCCTTGAATCATAGAGAAATACACACAAAACACAAATAAATTTAATAAATTGTTAACATGGCTATAAAATAATATCATTATGTTAGAAACTTAGCGTAGTATTGTAGTAGTACTGAGCAATTGCGTATAGTGTCAAGATGAGTACGTGTGTGATAGTAGAAGTTGGGCTCAAATGATCCATTCTACTCATTGTATAACTGTGTACTGTTTGGTGGTTGGACTACAAAGCAGCCATAGGTCTATATAAAAACAGAAATTCCATATTCACGGAAACCGAAAGTTTTGTTTCCACACCTGTTCCACCGAAAAACACCATTCCATTTTTGTTTCCGTTTCCGCATAAAAAATTCCACTTTCACTTTTGTTTTGCAAATTTCCATTTCCATTTTCATAATTCCTCTCCGTTTCCATTTTTCCTCCGGAAAAACGGAAAGTTTCCACTCCATTTTCATCCCCAGCCTCTAGGGCATGTCTTATATGGTGTTTGCTATGCATATGATTCATATTTGTAAATTCTGACACAATTAGTTTATCCAAAAGAAATATTGTAATGGTACAAAAGTGCCGACTAAATTTTCTTTAAGAAAATATCGTCGAACGTGAAGTTTGACTAAATTGATATTTATAAAAAATATGAATTAGAAGCACTAATTAGAAAATATGCATTTTGAGTCAATCATCGCCTTTCGCATGTAGCAACGCACGGGCAGTTGTGCTAGCTACTTTGAACTATTTTTTTTTTTTGCGGATGTACTTTTTCAAATGATTTTAGCTACTAATTTTAAATGGATACAATAAATCTCAGTCGATTGAGATATAATGGAGTCTCAGTTGCCTTTTCAAGCCGTCGAATACAGGCACACTATGATTCTCTGCTACGAAACTTTTCTTTTTTATTGTGATGTGGAACTGGAAAAGATGCATCCGGTCTCTCCAAAGTGTGTGTGTTTTTTAGAGAAAGAGCCTACAATCTAAGTGAGAAACTTGTGTTTGGGCCAAGGCCAAGAAGTGCAAAAAGAAAAGGAACATAATATTATCTTGCAAACCAAACAACCATCATTTTCTATAAAGAAAATCAACATGGCAAAAACATGTTTGCTTTTGAATATTAACAAATAACTGTATATAAACAACCCCACTTCAATGCTCCACTACTCTCCCATCCAGTGATAGTGTAATGCTGATTGAGGCAACATTGAAGGACACGAATGTGGGTTCATCAATTCTTTTGGATTGCGGACACCAAAAACTGTATAATCATTGACGATGGTGGCGGACATGAAAAGTGGCAACAAGAATGAGTCGCTAAAAAGATGCGATGTTTTTTTTCCCTCCTGGTGCATTTGCGCACACATTAAATTGTTGCATACAAAGGTTAAACGGAACCTTCTTTTGAAAAATAAAACACAGTAGAAACGCAGACTCACAAACACGTACATACACTAATCCCTAGAGAGACTGAGCCAACAGGTCTTGAGATTGATGAAATCACTACAAGCGTCTTCCTATCGATGCGAACATCGTCATCCACTAAATAATATTTCGCCTTTCTGAGAAATGAAAGTGTCAAATCTGGGTTCTAATTCTTGCTGGTATTGGGGTACCACTGTGCTCCTAACCATCAAACTAGAGATTGTTTCTCAGGGTTAAATCAAAACTAAC
This sequence comes from Aegilops bicornis, assembly GCA_021605145.1. Taxonomy (NCBI): domain Eukaryota; kingdom Viridiplantae; phylum Streptophyta; class Magnoliopsida; order Poales; family Poaceae; genus Aegilops; species Aegilops bicornis. The sequence goes on from CM038674.1 coordinate 691,930,960, forward strand.
CAATCCATGTATGGCACGCATACATGCACTGCAGTAATAGACATTAAAACAGGATATGTATTTCTTCTATAGCTCGACATGTGCTTCCTTGTTGGGTGTTTTGGTTCAAGGGACACATCAATTTTCTCTCTTGTTGTAACCGACGTGGGTATGTGCTATTAAAAAAAATCTCTTCCAAACCAAACGAACAACTATCTCTAAATAAATCCAACATAGTAAAAATCTGTTTGCATTCAAACTTTTTGAAAATTCTAAAAAAAAGTTGAGTCAGTTTGTAAACTCTCGAATAGTATTGAACATTGCAACATCTGTATGTCTCACAAAAAATAAATACAACACCCATGTTCCACCCGGTGATAGATAGTGCTAAGCTTAAGGAGGCACCATCAAAGGACACCACTACAACTTCGTTAACTCTATACTCCATGGTCCAGACACGAACCATCATTTCTTAATTACAGGCAGGGAGCGTGTTTTTTTAAGATAATAAGCATTTTAAATTGTTCTTAGTTTAAAAAAGATATTCATATTTTAAATATGTTCATACTTTTTAAGAAATGCTAAAAATTCTCAAAATTTGTTCAAATTAAAAAACATCTAAATTTGTTCACAAAATCATTAAAAAATCTTGTGTTCATAAAATGTTCGTCTCCAAAACATGTTCCAATTCTAATAAAAAAATTAAAAACAGTTCAGATTCTTAAAAACTAAAGAAATACTCATGTTTTTTTTTTCCAAAAGGCAACGCCTATAACTGATTGACACACTATTTCATGCACCACTATTCTTCCAACAAACGTAGGAACTTAGACTGGCTTCTTCATGTTCACACTTCATGCTCCGAACAACAATTAGAGTGAAACCTTATTATCGTTGTTTATGAAAATTGGATAAGAAATTGCGCCTGATGGCACACGAAGCAGGTTTGGCAATGTTTTCGCCCGTTGCAGTGCCCGAGCATTTGTACTAGTAAAAAGAAGAAAAAAGAGTTGGTACGATTGGTTATTGGACGAACCCATGCTCCACCATGGTAGCCAGGGCCCTGACTGCCCGTTACATGGAAACCCACAGGGTTGTGGTAAGGGCATTCGGCCGACAACCCCAGGGCCAGAGTTACACAGCCCGCCCCTCAACTGTGCAAACCTGACACGGGCTTCTAGCCCAGCAACCAAGCCGTACCAACTCTTTGGCCCACCTCTAGGCTGGAGTCACGAGCGCGCACCACCGCGCCCGGCCGACACGGTAGCTTCAACGCCCGTATTTCTGCCGGCTCTTGCCGTGTTCGGTTGCCGGTGTGGGACTAATTAATCAATCATGTTTGCTGAAGTAAAGATTTTTTAGGAGACTCAAAACCGTCACGTTGGAACCATACGTACGTACATCAAGATACATGCACGTAATTTACATTAGTACTACAGCGAATGATCGATCGATAATGCCATGTGCACCTTGCGTTAGACCATCTATAACAGATCGGGCGGCCCAAATCCGTCTTATACACCCCCAAGCAGATGTCTTGATCAGTAGCTAGTTATAAAAAATCGATTCAGACAAGCGCCTCAAATGCCTCAGCTGATCGGCACTCCGCATATCCAGCCCAAATCCGGGGACGGATATGGGAGCGTCCGCCACGTCAGACCCGGCCACACATATATATTCCTCTCCATCCAGTGTCCGGGCCAAACCCTAGCCACTTCACTTCACTTCCACCTCCCCCCTTCCCTTCCCTCCGCCACCCAAGCTACCGTCCAGCGATCTCCGGCATGGCGAGCAGCGGATCCGACGATGAGCAATACAGATCCATCGACCGTGGTGTCATCCCGTCCGGCTTGGAGGAGGCAGTGATTATCCGCATTGCACTCTGCTGCTCCCGGGAGGACAGCGCCCGACCAACGACATGATCTGTCCGGCACGAGTCCATTACGTCGGCGCATCGGGCACTCGGTTCCTCCGGTGCTGGATTATCGCGGTAGTCTCGGGAGCCTTCCATTTGGTCTGCCATTTGGTCATAGGTTTTTGCTAGTATGTTGAGGACATCAGGCTGCTTTGGCATGGTAGTTCATAACTGGATACTACTTCTGCATGATATAGCTTGTGATCTACTCCCTCTGTAAACTAATATAAGAACGTTTAGATCACTACTTTAGTATTCTAACGCTCTTATATTAGTTTACGGAGGGAGTACTATGTAAAGTGATTTTTCGTTGTAAATTCGGCAGGTAGTAGTAGTGGTAGTAGAAGTGGTGGTATTGCACATTTAATCCAATCATAGGCCACACTTGTTTATGAAATGTGATTGCTGAACATCAATCAGCTAAAGAATGTGCATAAGTGTATATTCTTCAGGTAATCTTATCATGGGCCATCGATGTAATATCATTTGCTCATAGTGTAGATTCTATTAGTTAATATGCCATTTAATCAATTAACCAAGGTCACATGTCTAGTCACATGATTTGTTATAACGGATTTGTTTCACATGCTGGACCAGGCTATCAATGAACACTTCTTATCTACAGGATTGAGGGGTTGTACGATACAGAACGTAGATTCTCAGCTATCCCTTGGGGGTGCTATCTACATTTCTGTTGCTTGAATTGATATTGTGAAGCGTAGATTTTCCCAGTTATTTCTCCTTGCTCCACAAAATGGACGATATTTCGTTTTGAATGATGTGCTTCGGTATATCCCAGAGATACCATTGAATGAGACAAATGAAGCTTTAGTTAAACATCCTAATGGAAACACTCAGATTGCCCCCTTTCCAGCTGAGCCAGGTATTGGAATATCATCTTCAAAACATTTCCTTCCGTATGTTGCCGCCATTGCAGATTTGTTTATAAACATCAGTCAATGAGAGCACTCAACCCAGAGCTTCCATCTCCAGGAAATAGGTTTACCAACGGTGAAGTCATAAATCCATCTGCAGAGACTACTTATGTGGATGTTGAAGTCATAAATCCATCTGTAGAGAATATTTCCTTGAACGCTGAAGTCATGGATCCATCTATAGAGAGTATTAAGATGCCTGAGGCAGCCCCTGCTCCTCCTGCTTCAGCCCATAAGGATGGTGTCAAGATGCCTTATGCATCAGCTGTAAGCTTCCTCTATTTATTCTGTAGTTTTCCCTGCTTACTGCACTGCTTGATTTTGATTCATGAGTATCTTGTTTCATGCTCTGTCGGCTTCTATGACGATAGGTCAAGGGCACACAGTGTGCATACATTGGCAAGGTAAAAGCCCCTGCTCCTCCTGCTTCAGCCCATAAGGATGGTGTCAAGATGTCTTATGCATCAGCTGTAAGCTTCCTCTATTTATTCTGTAGTTTTCCCTACTTACTGTACTGCTTGATTTTGATTCATGAGTAACTTGTTTCATGCTTTGTCGGCTTCTATGACGATAGGTCAAGGGCACACAGTGTGCATACATTGGCAAGGTAAAAGCCCCTGCTCCTCCTGCTTCAGCCCATAAGGATGGTGTCAAGACTGTAAGTTTTCTCTTTTTTTTCCTGTAGTTTTCCCCGCTTACACAAATGAGATTTTTGTGCCCTTCTATTGTTGGAAGGTGTTACTGTTTTCTATTGTGCCTCGACTAACCGGATGTTTTGATTTTTTCCTCTTTTTTATTGTAGGGCCTCAAAACAAGAAGCGAAATTCTGCCTAGCCGAACACCCCGAGCAAGCGGTGTGAAGGCCGGACCCAGGCCCGGACGAGGCAGCGCTGGCCCTGCTCCTCCTGCTTCAGCCCATAAGGATGGTGTCAAGACGGTAAGTTTTCTCTCTTTTCTTCCTGTAGTTTTCCCCGCTTACACAAATGAAAATTTTGTGCCCTTCTATTATTGGAAGACGTTACTGTTTTCTTAGTTAAACATCCAGAAGAACACCATGTTAACGGCTACCAGGAAGACCACATAATATGATTAGGGCCCAGGCTTAGGGATAAGAAATACAGAAAAATTATATTAAACTTTTGTACTTATTTAAATAGTGGTATAATATCATTGTTTTAATTACCAAAATTTCATGTTACTTAGCTAGCATAGTTCACAAACTAACAATGTTGCTAAATATCACATATCACTTTCTTTGTTTGTCAAGCAGTTTTAATGTATATCACTTAAGTTTTGCTTCTCCTGCACTTAATTGTATGACATAACAAAAATTATCTTCACATTAATTTTAAATGTTTTATTAACTCTATACTTTAATATGTACATGCATGTATGTGTGTGTTTTCATATATATTAATATCATTAAATATCAACCATGCAAAAATATCATGATGAATTTGTCAAGCATATAATTAACAAAAATATTAATAGTGTTCTCTAGTGTATTAGTATTAGGCAAGTTTATATAAACTTCTATGGTATGCCAAATGTTTCCTACAAGTTGGGTTTATTATTAAAAAAACAAAAACATGTGCATGATTTCTATTTTTACTTCAAATAGCACATGTAAACAATTAAGGCTGTCTTAGATGTGTTATTCACACTGTTCGTAAGTTTTCCATTTGACCATCATTCATTCTCATATGTGTAGAGGTGGGTTTGACGGCTCTAATACCAAATGTTGGAGCCAAGTTGGACAAATACACAGAAAAGGCCAGCGCTCATCGCTGGGGGCCTTCGTCGCCCGGCGGGCATTCGTTGCCCGATAAACCACCGTGTCTCGTGTTTTTGTCTGATCGTCCGTCGATCCTCGGTTCCAACAGGGTTGTATAAATGTCTTTGATGTGAGGACTAGCAAAGTGATGTGGAACTTCAAGGGAAGATGTTGTCATATATGTTTCAACGGGTTCAGCACCGGTGGAAGAACTGATCTTTCATGGCAAATCTTCAGGCGAAATACACACCGACAATCCTCTTTTTAGCGATCACCCAACTTCTCATTAAGTTGTCATACATAGTCACACGCTTAATGTATATAGTTTTATGTGTTTGAAGGTGGATCTGTGGACGAGATGATCAATATTTTTCCATGCTTGGAAAGGGTACCGTATCTTTCTATGAAACCAAAATGTTCTCCCTTGTTGACAACACGTCCTTGGGGATCAAAAATATTGTAGACTTCAGTTGGTCACCAATTGATTCCATCTTATGCCTTTTTGTTCAGGATCCGGGTAATAGAATCCAGCTTGCCAATGTAAGTAGAAATCTCTATGGTTCACATTATTTAATATTTTCATTTGGTAGATGGTCAAGTGTAAGCTAAATATGTGCTATCTGTTTAAAGGTGAGTCTGGTTTAAATTCTCAGAAAGTCGAGTTGTGGCGGAAATACCTTTTAAACGTCATCAATTGCAAAATGTACTTGCAAAACAATGGAGGGTATCTTACCATCCAGGTAGATCAAGACGCGGAATTAGACAACATAACTTGCACTAGTTTTGAGTTGTTCATGATCAAGGAGAGGAGCATCCCAATCTTTGAATTGGACACCAAGAATGACAATATAATCGCCATTGCATGGGAGCCCAGAGGCCACCAGTTCGCTGTTATTCACGGCGACATACCTAATCACGATATAAGCATCTACTCGATGTGCACATCCGACAATGTTAGCCATGTGTTCAGGCTCACAACACCTAGGAACAGACATCTAGTGCAGTGTCCTGGTCTCCCGCAGGAAAATTCATTGTTATTGTTGGGATGAAGGGTACCAAGGACCAATTTGAGTGCTACAATGTTGATGATCTTGAGATCATGGCCACAGAAGAGCATTCTATCATGACTGATGTCATGTGGGACCCCACAACAAGCTGAGTGTGCTAATCACCAATATTTTTTTGTGCCTTCTCTATTTCGGAAAGTTCTAGAAAATCATCAGTTGTTAGCCATGTACTACTCCCTCCGTCCCAAAATAAGTGAATCAACTATGTACTAGCTTTAGTACAAAGTTAGTATAAAGTTGAGTCACTTATTTTGGGACGGAGGGAGTACATAATAGCTTAACTATTATTATTCAAAACTGAAGTTTTGAAATATGCACTCCTTCAGTGAAACTCTAGACACCAGTGTTCTCAAACTATATGATGGAGTTCTTGCACTCAATGCTTATTGCATACAACCTAAATAGTTGGCTATATATAAGTAGGCTTAGATTGGTTCCCTATAATAACTTAGCGGAACTATACATAAATGACTTTTTGACCTCGCTATTTTGTTCAGATATGTTGCAACTGCATCGGCGATCCATGGGAGGGAAAGCGATATTCGAATATGGTCTTTCATTGGCAAGCAGATTTACAAGTGATAACGGAACAATTTTCCCAGGTAGGTAGAAGAGCCTCCATCAAATCTTGGTTCTCCTCACTGCTATGTCATTGAGCTTTATTTATTGATTCAATGAATGATTGTTGCAATTCCAATGGCGTCTGAGGCTACCTTTATTGCTTACTCTTGTGAAGGAGAAGGAAATCTCGATGAATGATTGTTGCAGTCCCAATGAGTGATTGTTCTAGTGTAACCATTAATAGTCCAGTTGTTCTCCCTCAGCTGGAAATAAGGCATTTGCAATAAAATACACATTTTCAGATAGATATTAGAGTCATGTAGTAGGGAACTTTTTTTAGGGATTGGCAAACATAATTTAAGGTTTCTTGCTAATGTGAATGAATGGTGCATTTCCAACTATAATGTGGTATACATAAGAAATTGTCATCAGGGGCAAAACAACCATTACAATACAAGGCTCACACGATCATTACACATAATATCCTGCAGTTGGCCAGGCACGTCCCCCAACCTGAGCGGATCCCCATATGTTCTGGCATGCGCTGCAAGCCATGGGCGAGCCTGTTATAGTCCCTACTAATAGCAATGGCAAGCCGGGAGGTAAAGTTCTTTCTTTACCCTGTCCTTTATGTCGGAGATAATAGAGTAACCAGAGACCGGGACAAGAGCATGCCTTTTGGAAAATATTTATACAAGAGCTAACAAGGCACACAATGATAGATATTAAAAGCAAATTAAGTTACTCGTAATCGGACCAATAGAGTGTTGTCTTCTAAAGTTTCTTTAGCGAATGACTGGTGAGAGGAACAAGTGTGTGCTGCTCTGAACCTTAAAATGACCTGCACTTTCATATGCATATACATGAATGTTTTGGTTTGTTGCTAACTAACAGCAATTCAGGCACGACCAGTGATGTTAATGGGACATGGTTATAATGAGAAGAGAACCAGCAAATCCGATCATGTAGAGTGATTTGGGAGCGGAGAAGACAATGACTTGTCATGTTGGGCCCACTTCTCTTGTTTTGTCTTCTGCCCTCGCGCTTGCTTCATCTAACGTAACAATTCTCTTCTCTGTAATGTTGAACACTACTGTAGTATGTTGGCGCTTTCGTTACTGGAAATCAACGGGATAACAGTTGTCTTCTCGGAATATCTGCTAGTAGTTGCTTATTTATGAACTAACTAAAAATGTTGTTCCCTAAAAAAACTGAAAATGTTGTGTTTGAATTGTTTAACTTAACAAGCAAGCAATGTGCTGCTGGTAGTAAGCAAGGATGAGCACCCAAACAAAGGAAGAATCAACAAAAGGCATGCAGAAAAGACTCCTTTCCCATCCCATGCATATCATGTGCTTTATCCATCACTCCTCCACTAGTGTTACGTAGCCACCAAGGAAGGATTCAGCAATAGAAAAGGTAGCTACCTACGTATCATCGTCTTTATTCTTTTGTGAAAGCGGCTTCGATCTGTTGCATTTCCTTCACACTACTACTGCGCCACTAACTCCCATTCCCCACTCACGGCCGATAGATCTACCATATTTACTTCTGGCCTCCTACGGCTCGATCATATCGCTCCTTCTCGGTGGGATGCATGGCGCCCTCCTCAGCCTCCACCGTCGAGGTCGCCAGTGAGTCCCTCTTCGACAGTGAGGTCGTCCCCTCCTCGATTGTCGAGGTCGCACCCTACCTCCGCGTCGCCAACGAGGTTGAGGCAAGAAAACCACGCGTCGCCTACCTATGTATGTCACCTCTTCGCACTTCTCTTTCTTGGCACATTAATTCATTCATTCGCTGCTTGTTAATTACTGTTACCAATGCAGTATAGCAGATTCTCTCCACTCATTAGTGAGCATGTATGTTCTTTCTATTGTTCACACCTGTGCGTACTGTATTATATATTCTTCCACAAGTACAACTAGTGCCATCTTACTGCCAGTGACACTCCATGGCCTGTGTTAATTGTTAATTCGAAACAACCGGCTTGCTTTGTTGTCTCACCCGCACAATTTACTGTGTCTCTCGGGTGCTAGGTCGATTCTTTGCCTTTAGGATGGCCAACAACCTTGACCCCACTGCCAGCGGCCGTGGTGTCCATGAATTCAAGACCGTACTCCTGCAGAATCTTGAAATCGTATGTGTGTTCTGTATACATGCATGATTTTCCCGCCCGACACGGCCTTAAGACATGCATCATATTTTGCGGCGCTGCGTTCTATTCCCTCCGTACACATTATAGCTCCAAACTCATAGGCGCATGCAATAGTATGTTTAAAATCCAGAAGTGAAACTAATTGCTTTGCTTTCATGCTATGCACGCGCTTCCTTCCTCAGGAGAATGATACCACCTTGAAAGGAAGGGTTGAGCAGAGTGATGCACGCGAAATGCGGAGTTTCTACCAGCACTACTACAAGACGTACATGACGGCACTCAAAAATGCCGCCGATACAGCTGACCGGTGAGGGAGCAACCCATCTTCTTCTTTTCTTATGCTATTTACTGAGTGCTATGCTGACTCATTTATGTCTTTTTTTATTTCATTTGCTCAGTGCTCAACTCAAAAAGGCGTATCAGACTTCAAATGTGTTGTTTGGGGTCCTAAAGGACGCTGTTAATGTTTCACAGAAGATCCAAGTTGATCATGCGGTAAGCTGCTCTCTAGCCAGTACCCAACATTAACTATATAGCCATTTGTTTCTTTTGTCACACTGCTAGCTCCTGCTTTATATGTTTCCTCACAAGCAAAAACACGGTTATTGATTTTTTTAAACCCCTCCCATATATATATATATTAATTAAAAAACATTCATACAATCGTCTATTACAACTTCAGCCACGCAGGGCGGAACACTATTAAGAAGCACACCATCAGACCTATTAACAAAATTAAACTTAGCAATCTCATGCGTCACCCTATTGGCCCATCTGTTAATCTTGGATATCTTGAAACTTGTCATCAACCTAGAAATGCACAATGCTTGCATCTTAAGTTCAACTAGAGGAGACCTGTCCAAATAATCGTTTCCAATAAAGGAAGCCACAAAAGAAGAATCGGTTTCTAAGATGATGGGCTTGTGGAGAGTAATACCGATGTAAAGCCCTGCGAGGGTCGCTCTAAGTTCCGCTTCAACCACGCTGTTGCAAACCCCAATATACTCCCACGAAGAAATGATCACTTCTCCCATATAGTTCCTGCAACCACACCCACACCCGCAGCGCTAATGGCCTCCACAAAACATACATCAACATTAATCTTAATGAACTTTGGATCAGGAGGCTGCCAATTTACAACTCTTTCTTTCACATCATTGGTATCAATAAACACATCCAGCCTTTCTTTACCTTCGTTGGTAACCTCCATCTTCATATTGGTATGACAGGACGAGAAGGACCCCAGTAGTTTTGAATAAAACTCACAGGGGCAGATATAGTTTCCTTTCCCATGCCAAAGATCAAGTCATTTCTCAGGTGCCATGCCCTCCAAAACATGAATATAATTTGCTCACGCACCGGCGATGTTAGCTGATCCAATAAAATAAGTAGCCAATCTGGCCCTAAAAAAATGAATATCTCATCATCTGGTAAGTTCCAGACCTCCCTTACCACCATACGGAGTGCACGCGCCTTGGGACATCTCACCAGAGCATGAAACACACATTCATCTCCGACGCCACAAAATCGGACATAAGCCAGTGGTAATTTGATGGTGTTAACTCTGTTAACTTGAACCTCCAAACTGTTAGTAGCAGCACGCCAAGCAAAAATTCTGATTTTGTAAGGGACCTGAGCCTTTCAAATAATATTCCAAAGCCTTCTTTCTCCATTCACTGCATCACCATAGCTCTCCGTCACACTCTTAGTGTTCTTCAAATTCAGCGCCAGCCTGTACACACTTTTAACTGAGAACATTCCATTTCTCTTGTAGTGCCAAGCAATAAAATCTCCCTCACCTAAAGTCAGAATACGTAACTTTAAAATTTCCTCAGCATCATGAGAATAAAACAAGTGCCTAATTAGATTCTCAACTCATCTTTTAGAGCCCCTCATGAATAACGCAGACACACATCTGAGTTTGGTTCTATTCTTTTTTTGCAGAAATTTGTAGACCCGAATCTCTAGGCAGCCAATTACCTTTCCTGATATTTATACTCGTGCCATCAAAAACTCTCCAAATGATACCTTTTTTCGGCAGTTCAAGACCATGCACAATACCTTGCCAAGTAGTCGACGTTACTTGAGGGAATATAGTGTAAAGCAGATGCCCATGAGGATAGTACTTTGCTTTCATCACCTTTGCACATAATGAGTCCAGAAAAACCAATAATCGCCAAGCTTGTTTCGCTAGAAGCGCTTGATTAAATAATCTTAGATCTCGAAAGCCCATACATCCTTCATCTTTGGATCTCATCATCTTATCCCACGCTAACCAGTGAGTTTTCTTTCTATTCTCCTCATCACCCCACCAAAAGTTTCTAATGATCTGGGTTAACTCTTCACAAAGAGATGCAGGAAATTTAAAGATGCCCATTGCATAGACTGGGAGAGCCGGTATGACTGATTTAATCTGGATTTCGTTCACCCCACTAGAGGCGTATTTTTCTATCCAGTCAGAAACCCGCTTAAGCACTCTATCTTTTATAGACTGAAATTTTCCCGCCTTCATATGTCCTTCTGGCACAGGTAAACCAAGATATGTAACCTCAAAACCATCAGAAGTGATTTTGAGAACCACCAATATAGACACCAGATATTCCATACTACCCCTTTTACCAAATAAAATGGAAGATTTATCCGGGCTGTTTTCCCGTTCCGTCCTCATAAGTCGTCAAGATATGTTTAATGGCCAGGGCTTGCTCCAGAGAACCCCTAAAAAATAGGAGGCTATCATCAGCAAATAATAAATGAGATATACCTGGAGCATGTTTGTTCAGCCGAAAATGCTGGATTGCCCCACTCGCGGAAGCATCATTGAGTAACAGCGAAAGGGCCTCGGCCACAAACAGAAATAGGTACGGCGATAATGGCTCCCCCTGCCTGAGACCACAAGTAGGTTGAAAAGAGTCTAATATTTGGCCAATAAAAACACTGATTCGCTGACGTAACACAGGTCATAATCCACTTAACCCAAGTTGGAGCAAAACCATATGCACGAAGCATACTTTCCAAAAAATTCCAGTCCACACGATCATAAGCCTTAGCTAAATCCAATTTGTACGCACAAAATTCACCCCTGCCATCTTTTTGCGAACTCGGCGAATGCATACACTCAAAAGCTATAAGAGCATTATGAGGAATTAATCTTCTAGGAATGAAGGCACTTGGGGTAGGAGAGATCATGCCATCCAACAACGGTCTCAGTCTGTTAACAAGACACTTGGAGATAATTTTATATATGACATTGCATAGACTGATTGGCCGAAAATCTTTAATAGACTGAGGATTTTTCACTTTGGGAATGAGCACAATTGTTGTATTACTAATCCCCTCCGGCATACATCCAGAAATAAAGAACTATTGAACATCACGTACAATATCTTCCTTCAGAAAACCCCAATTCCTTTGGAAAAAAAACCCCACTGGGAACCTATCTGACCCCGGAGCCATCAATGGACCAATTTGGAAAAGAGCATCACTGATCTCTTGTTCGGAAAAAGTTTTGCAAAGATCCTCATTCATCTCTTCATTCACCAGAGGTTTCAGAAGGAGTATATTACGAGAATGGTCCACAGTATTGTCACAAGAGTACATATGCTTAAAAAAGGAGTTTGTAATACCTTTGATCTCTTCCACATCATTAGAAAGAGAACCATTGCTCCTTCTAAGGGCAGACATATTATTCTTCTTTGCTCTCGAAGTGGCCTTTCTCTAAAAGAATTGTGTGTTCCTATCACCCCATTTCATTTTGTCCAAACACGATCTCTGTTTCCACATGATTTCTTCCTTCATCAAGAGCTCATCCATCTCCCTGAGGATTTTTTTTTCCTCTCCAAAATAGCAGCATGGTCATTTCTTTTGTAGAGTACATTTAATCTTTTCCGCTCCATTTCAAGCTTTTTAGGCAAATAACTTATATGGTCCCTACTCCATCCATGAAGGGACTTCATAAGGGCATCCAGATTATTTGCTACATCTCCCAAGTCACTGACATACACACTTTTATTCCAACATAATTCGATTTGATCTTTCAGCACTGTTATTGATTGATGTTATAGATTCTGGAAACAAACAACCAAGTTGAGGAAAAGAAAAAGGTGTATCTTCCTGACAGTGCTAATCAGACTATTATGAAATATCCCAAGGTTCCCATCCATCCTGATTTCTTCCAGAGTACTTTGGCAAGATGTTGAGATGATTACAGTATGACTTGTGCTGCTTTTCATTATTACATGTAGATCCAAGCAGCTTTGCATGCCCTTAGTGACACCAGGGGTCTGCCATGGCCCAAGGGCCATGAAAAGAAGGCTGATGTAGATCTTCTTGAATGGCTTCAGGCCATGTTTGGGTTTCAGGTTATCACAACATGGCGAATCTACCATTTGCATTCATATCTCATGCCCACAATTTGGTTGTGAGTGCTGATACATTAATGCTCTCTAACTTCAACTATCACTCTCCAGAAAGATAATGTGTCCAATCGGAGAGAACATCTCATACTATTGCTTGCCAACATGCATGTAAGGCAGATTTTCAAACCTGAACAACAACCAAAGGTACAACCTTTTCCAACATAGTGACATACACATATGTGATGTGTGTGCACATTGAACCGACCCTTGTAATGATATCATATTTACTCATTCCCTTTCTGGAAATATTTTCAGTTAGATGACCATGTGTTGGATACAACAACGAAGAAGCTATTCAAGAACTACAAGAGATGGTGCAACTGCCTTGGCCGCAAAACCAGCTTATGGTATGATGATTAACCTTGAGTGGTCCACTGATTGATCCCTTGCTCAACTAATTAGTTGATCATTATGTTTCTAGGCTGCCGACAATTCCACTAGAAGTACAACAGCGTAAGCTTCTCTATATGGGCCTTTATCTGCTCATATGGGGCGAGGCGGCTAACTTGTGATTTATGCCAGAGTGTCTTTGCTACCTCTTTCATCATGTATGGTCAATTCCTAAACGCTGATCAAGAGAGATCTGATCTAATTTGTATGCTCACTTTTCTTCTAGTGATGCTATCTTAGTATTTTAGTCCATTTTAAATAGGCGAAAGGTTGAGAATAGTACACTATATTTCAGATTCTTTGCTACGTCTACCATTTTAAATGGGCGAGGCGGCTAACTTGCAGTTTATGCCGGTTGCTACCTCTATAATCATGTATGGTCAATTCATTTCTTCGTCAATTAAACACACGATCTATTTTCTAAGCTGGAGAATTGGGTTTTAAACTCTTCATTAAAGGATTTCAAGGTCCTAATTCTGTTTCCCGATTACAATGAAAATGATGCAAAGTCTACTATGGTAGTATTTGGGTATGTCTGGAGAGTTGACAAAATGTATCCTAATTATTTTTCTGGTCATCACCAAAATGTTGGTCTTTGTTTGGATGGCTGCCAACTGTTTGTCATGACAACTTAACTCTAGATATAAGTTCTTCCCGAGGAGATCCCGTAAATACTAATAAAAAAAATTCTAACGCGGTCCCTATCTTTGCTTGATTCCTTTTCTTATATTGATGCTCACATGGTAGTTTAGAGACCAATGTAAATCGGCGGAAGGCGGAAGGTTGAGGTTATAGGTACATTATATTTCTGTGCCAGAAAGTTTTACATACCATTTATGTTTTTATTGCCCTTTCATACTTGTTCCCTTTAGCAATTGTATAGTTTGTGTTAGTGGACATGCTAGTTAATAAATGCTTGATTGTCAAGGCTGTTTTTGTTGGTTGGTTGACTGCCATAGCTCTTCTGATGAGATGATTATTGGCAAGTGACGGTCGTCCTTTTTTTTTATTCCATTGCAGATGGCTTTTGAATTGTACGGTGTGTTGGCTGCAAATGTGAGCCCATTAACTGGTGAAAATGTTAGACCATACTATGGTGGCGAAGAGGAAGCCTTCTTGAAGAAAGTCGTGACTCCAATTTCCAGAATCATAGAAACGGTACATTTCTTTATATTCCATGCGGATGTTCTAATTTCAAGCACAATCAACTTATATCATTTTGGTTTTTTACTAGGATAAAGCTGAAAGGAGCGAGATAATAAAATCAAAACACTCGCATCGGAGAAACTATGATGATCTCAATGTATACTTTTGGTAAATATAGCATAATTCGTTATCTTTTTCACAATTTTGTGGTCCATGCAATTAATTTTGCATTGCTTATCAGATCAAGAGACTGTTTCCAATTAGGATGGCCAATGAGAGCCGATGCTGATTTTTCCAAGAAGAGGAGCCATCTGAATGAGTTGTGCTCTTCTTCCACACCACAAGTGTGTGTGCGTGTGTGCTTCATCTTGCCCGCAGTTAGGTCTTGGGTCCAACGGTCGCGGCGGCGGTGGTGGTGGAGTGGAGGAGGCATGCCAGAGCTCGCGGGTCGTTGACAGTTAGTGACAGACCAGTGAGTGAACTACAGGATTGCTTGCTTGGCAACAAATGACTATCACCTACTACCTCTGTACCGAAATACTTGTAGCGGGGGGAAACTGGTACAAGTTCCCCAACTATGAGTATTTTGGTACAGAGGGAGCATTAATTATTGTCGTGTGTAATATTGTATAGTCCACGCCCATGCTGTACTTATTGGATGATTAACCTTTTAATGAATACCCTTTGTGTGAAAATAGTAGAAAAATACCAACGACAGAGTACAACGTGTTTAAGGTTGGTCAAGTTTCCCCCACAAGAAAAGGTTCAATCAAGTTACAAGAATATTATAATGCGTTGGCTTGTCTATATTCGACATTTTCGATCCTTCAACAACTCATTAAAAGCAGAATCGGTCAATGCAAAATGCACATCGATTTGGCCCATCTCGAAGTTGCTGAGGTCGTGCGTAAGACTCCTCTCGCCCTCCGCGTCCCCCCAACTACACTAACCAACGACCACGGGAGAGTCAGCTGCCCGCGGCCCTCGCCGCCCTCAGACCGCCAGATCGGTCCGAGCTGCCCCCAAAACCAGCCGCATTCGGCAACCCCGACCGTCCAGCATGCCCACCACCTCGACGCCCGGCATGCCACTGCCAAGAAGATTTTGTTGCAGATGTCACCGTCCTACTGCACCCGCTGCCAGCACTGCAGCCAGGTCTGGCCTCCTCAGCCCATGCCAGAGCCCAGAGGCCCCACACAAGGAGACAAGACTACCCGCCACTGTTGGCGCCCTCTGGCAGCAAGAAGTTGCGTGGTTCATTGGTTTGTGTTTGTGCCTGCGTGGCTATAAAACCAGCGATTTGTGTGCGTGCGTGTTGCTTCCGGCCGTTGTGTACGTACATATACTTTGGTATTGTTTGTTGCAGCTTCATGTAGAATCCATCACGAGCAGGACAGCTAGCTTGGGCTAGCTATGCACTGCGTTGGTGGATCCATCAGGAGTCGCTAGTAGTGCACTGTGCATCTCCGCGTAAAGTAACTTCATCAACTTTGTCAGCGAGCTTCGTTCATCATTGTCGTCATTCATCATCGGTGGTACCACCGTCACCGGAAGTACCCGGCGTCAGGGCTAGGCCAACAATTGGTATCTAGAGCAAGGTTGATCTTCTATCAACGGAAGGTCATGTCGGACGATGAGAAGCCCAAGCAGCTGGCGAACTACTCCAGTGCAGCTAAAGTAATTGCTGCTCCGGCAAGATCGGAGTATCCACGATTCGACCGTGGGAACTTTGAGGTGTGGGCGATCATGATGGAGTGGGCGCTCGAGGCAAATGAGCTCTGGGAAGCTGTCAACCCCGGCGGTGACGAGTACCTGAAGGGTGGTGCCTTGTATTCAAAGGATCTCCAGGCTATCACGGCCATGTGCTCGGTGATGCCAGTGAACGTGCAGCAACAAATAATCTCAAAGACATCATCCAAGGAGGCGTGAGACGCGCTCAAGACATTACATCTAGAACACTCGCGTGTGTGCGAGGTGAACTTGCAAACTTTGCTGAAAAGTTACGAAAATATGAAGATGGGAGAGGATGAGACAGTGAACGCCTTTGCAGCAAGGGTTGCCACGATGGTAAATGGGATTCGCGTTCTCGGAGAGAAACTGGAGGACATCTATGTGGTCCGGCGTTTCCTACGTGCCGCTCCACCGCGCTACATGCCGATTGTGTCAGCGATCGAGTTGGTTAGCTAGGTTCTATACATACGCATCTTGCCGAGGTACAGTGCAACCTTGCGTACCTAGTCGATCAGGAAAGATCGACCCGGCTTGGGGCAGGAACCAAGACAATCAGCATCGCTTTACTTCATCGTCGGTTGTCACCGTCATCGGAAAGTACTCGACATCGGATCTGGGCCAATAGTGCACACGCGAAGGCTGGCCTCTACGCAGTTCTGCTCAATGGTGGCCTGGCGCCGGTGTGCGGGCGGCCAGAGTCTTCGAACCGGCGACTGTCTACGGTATGGCAGATGGTCAATCTGTAGTCAAGCGACAGCGGTTTTGGTACGCCGGACGTGGTTGCCTTGATTCAGATATGAAAGGCTTGGTGGTGGATATCCAAATCCGGTCAACTTTTTTGGTGGTGAATGACCTCCTATGGCTCCACGATGTTGTGGTCATCCAAAGGTCTTAGGGAGGGTTCATCCCTCGAGATCCGGTGGCTTACTTCGGCCGTGAGATGGGAAATTATAGATGATGGCTTGATGCAGAGGGATAGTTATGCAACCGCATGTACTACTGGGATCGTGAAAAAATGGTGGCGACAACACGTGAGTGACTTCGATGATGGTGCTATTTGAGCACCCGGTCTAGAGCTCCGGGGTGAAAGCCTAGGTTCGGCCGGAGTTGGTCATACCTGGAAAAAGCAATGTTATTTTAAGTCGTTATCTTGTTGAAAGCATTGCTCGAACATGCTCTGGACTGATTCTTCATGGTGAAAACCTAGATTCTAGTCTTTGTGGCTGCATCCGGTGACGACGACGCTTGAGCATCGCTCCCTTCCTGAAGGTGTTGCTGTTGAAGACCTCATCATCCATGTGGTTTCATGATATGGTTGGTGCAGATATGGTTATTGTTGTAGTTTTGACGATCGTGGATCTGATTGCATTGGGAATTTTTTTCTTTTTTCCTTGTCTATGCATAGTTTTAGTCTTATAACTTTGCTAATTGCCGGCTTGTTTGTGTGTGTTGGTGTTGCTTGTGTGCATGTTAGCTACGCAGTGGCCGGGTGTGGGCTCATCATATTTTGTATCTTCTTCATGCTTCATTTTAAGTCAATAAAATCCATCATTTGTCAAAAAAAACACAAACATGCAGCGGGAGCCGGCCGGCGGCGTGTGCTGGCGCCCGAGCGGCCGGTGTGTGTTATTGTGACGGTGTCACGAGGAGGAGCACCCGTAGTCAGTTTCTGGGAATGTAGCCGAATTCAGTAAACCTTGTTAACAAATCTTCGTGTCGTGTCTCGTGTGATTGCTTATTCCTCGGTGGATCAACTATGTGCCTCGGATTATTCTAACATGATCTATCATTCTGACTGAGTGCAGCTTGTGTATTTATGAACTAACCAAAAATGATTGTTGTGTTTGAATTGTTTTTTCTTAACAAGACAGGCAAGCAAGCAATGTGCTAGCTCCTGGCAGTAGTAAGCCACGAAGGATGAGCTAGCACCGAAACAAAGGGAAAAAGCCAGAAACAACAACAACAACAAAAGACTCGTTTTCATCATATTTGCCGCTGATCGTTCAGCAAACCGACCAGTAGGGGAGCCGCCTCCCACCGGCTGGCTGAAGCTCAACATCAACGGCTCTTACTCAGAGCAAGCAGGGAATGGCGGCATCGGGATGGTCATGCGAGACGTGGAGGGCCATATCGTTTTTGCTTCTTGCCGCCACATGTTCACGTGCAATAGTGCACTAGCAGATGAACCGAAAGCATGTAGAGAAGGGGTTGCCCTTGCTATGGAGTGGAGCTCAGCACCATTCATCCTTGAGACGGACCGCTCAGAGGCTGCTGCTATGCTCATGCACAAGTCTACAGACCGGTCACCACATGCAGGCCTCGTTCATGAGATTAAAGCGAGTATTTTTTTTTTAGAAAAGAAGGACGACTCCCGGCCTCTGCATCTAGACGATGCATACGGCCATTTTATTAATTATTGACACAAGACCTTACAAAATCATACAACAATAAGTCTAAAGCCACCAAACAAAGCAACATCTGTCGCTAACCCTATCCAGTTGATGTAGGGGCGCTGAAAGCCTGGGCCTAATACCAAACAGACCACGCTGCCAAACCTAATATCTAAGACTTGAGGTCCCAACCAGGATGCCTTCCGGGTATGGGCACCCACCAGTCCGGCGTGCTTCTCAACCAGGACCCCTGTCGGGTATGAGGCCGCCGCAGCCACCTGGCACCAATCCATCTTCAGAGCTGTACTGCTGCATCAACCTTGCCCGGTCCAACTGTTGCCGACGCCACCACGACGCCAGGCCGCATCACCCTCCTGCGCGAGTCCATCTCCGCTCATCAAGCACCGAGTCTCCACTGCGCCACGCCGCCGAGATCCGCCGTCATCAATGGAGCGGATGAAACACCACTCCTCCGCTTGTCCCCTCCAACCAGCACTTTGTCCAAAACGATGCCCCCATGAGGGAGAATGATACCGATGGCACCGTCATCGTCCGATCCGGTATATCCAGATCTAGGGTTTCCCCCGGAACTTCCCGATCAGGTTGATGTGACTTGCAACGACGATGCCTCCAGAAGGAAACGATGTCTGAGACGCCGTCATCGTCCGCCAAGACCTCAGTCAGGCGCGATTTTCACCGGAAGCCACGTCTTCCCGACCTCGAGGCTGCTGGCTGGAACCAAGCGGAACCTCGCCACGAGGGCGTATGTCGCCGTCGGTACTCCGGCGGAGATCCGGCATCTCCTCACCGGTCCTGCAGCGCCGCCACCGGGCGGAAGGTTTTCAGCGACGGATCCAAACGGGGTTGGATCCGCAGAAACCGCCGTCACCATCGCGACCAGGACAACCCTCCCCGCCGGATGGGGCGCTGACCGCCGCCGTCCAAGCAGAGTCGCCGCACCGCCGGCGATGGTGCTCCGGCCCCCGCCGCACAGCCCGGATTCTCCGTCCTAGCCGCCGCCGATGGATCTCATGAGAAGGGCCGCCCCCGCCGCCTCAGATGCGATCCGCCGCAACCACCCGCCCAGGCACTTTGGCACCGGGCCCGCCGCCACCGCGGCCCACGCCGGCGGCAGCGGCGGCAGGAGGGGGAGGCGGGGAGGGGCTGGCGGCGCTAGGGTTGGGGCCATTAGGAGGGAGAGTAATCAAGTTAGTAATGAAGGATGTTGACGGAGGACTTTGGCCTGCGGGCGCCCTTAACGAACGGTTTAGCCGGTCGCCGGTTCGCCATCGCGGGAGTGGTCTTGCGATGCGACGGGAGTTTCATCTCTTCCGGGATATGGGAACTGGTGACTGCCGGCCAGCCGGAGCGATCGGCCGGGCAGGGCAGATATGCAGCGGCTTGAGGCAACATGGAGACTGAAAACAGTTCGATCTCCCTCTGCAATCTGTACCTGAACTAGCTTTTTAGGACTCTTCCGCTCATTCACCTGCTCAATTTGGTGTCAAAAATCAAGCATGTGGTCGTCACACCAACTGCTTAGTACTACAACAAACACCAAAACATATTAAACGTGTGGATTGGCTATTATATATCATCAACATGAGAGTTGTTGGAACTCGCCCACTGATGGATCACATCAAAACATACGAACAAGCGCGCACATAAACTTTAGCCAACAGCCCTTGTCGTGTCCTTTGTTTCTGGAAAACACTTCCCCTCAGCCGGCTGATCCGTGCTGGGCATCAGCCAGACGCGCTGCCATCGGATCGGGTGTGATTGCACGGCTGCCTGGCGATCGCTCCATCTATAATTTGTTTTATCGACGTCTCTCTCTCTCTCTCTCTCTCTCTCTCTCTCTCTCTCTCTCTCTCTCTCTCTCTCTCTCTCTCAACATGTGGTCATGATTATCGATTTCAGCTTTAGCTTGAGGAGAAGCAAGGTCTAAGCTTGGGGAGTTGATACGTCCATTTTCCATCATATTTTTCTTACTGTTATTTATTACGTTTTGGGTCATTATTTCACTTTATGATACTATTCTTATGCCTTTTTTCTTTTTTTGCAAGTTTCACATGAAGAGGGAGATTGCTGGCAGCTGGAATTCTGGACCAAAAAAGAATACAACAGAGATAACTATTCTACACAACTCCAAATGACCTGAAAAATTACGAAGATTTGTTTTGAAATATATAAAAAATATTGGTGGAAGAAATGTCAGGAGGGGGCCACCCGGGAATAACAAGCTCAGGGGGGCGTGCCCTATGAGCTTATGAGCCCCCTAGTAGGCTTCCGATGCACATCTTCTGCTATATGGGGCCATTTGCCTAGAAAAAAATGAGAAGAAGACTTTCGGGGCGAAGCGCCGCCATTTCAAGGGCGGAACTTGGGCAGGAGCACTTTTGCTCTCCGGCGGAACGATTCCGCCAGGGGAACTTCTCTTCGGGAGGGGGAAATCGAATCCATCGACATCACTAATGATCCTCTCTCTCTCACCCTCTCTAGCTTGAGGAGAAGCGAGGTCTAAGCTTGGGGGAGTTGATACGTCCATTTTGCATCATATTTTTCTTACTGTTATTTATTACGTTTTGGGTCATTATTTCACTTTATGATACTATTCTTATGCCTTTTCTCTCTTTTTGCAAGTTTCACATGAAGAGGGAGATTGCTGGCAGCTGGAATTCTGGACCGAAAAAGACTACAACAGAGAAAAAAACACGTTTTAACCGTGCCTCTCGCGGAAGGGAGAAAACGAAAAATGTATTTTTCTTTTTGGTTTCTGAAAGGCACGGCCATGCCTCTCGCGGAAATAAAACCATGCCTCTCGCGGAAGAAAAAAAACAGAAAACACGTTTTTTTCGTTAACCTTGCCTCTCGCGGAAGCTGGGCGAGCGGCGGCCGTTCTCCAGTCCATTGCAGCCGCCGCCAAGGTACGATCTCTTTCTCCGCCCCCCTCCTTCCCTCCTTTCGATTCGATTGTGACCGATTTGCGATTTGTTTCCTTCCGAGAAGCAGCCGACCGTCGACCAGGATTCCATTCAGGTAATAATAATATCAGAAGCAGTAATTACGTCTGGACAGAGATGAGTCTCAAATGTGTCCATAACAGAGATAGCAAGTAGGACCAATTTAAAGCAGCACATACAAGCAGAAATTCTGGGTTTGAACCTGAGATCTCTGCGGGAGATACTGTTGCAAATGCCAACCACCTGTGCTTCATCTCAACTCTCAGGAACTTGTCAAATAAAACGAAATACTCTGCAGTTGAGGTGGCCGAGGGCATCAGTCGCCATGGTTGCTCTAGTATCTCCGGCAACTGAACTAAGATAAGAAGGCTTTAATTTCTCACTACCATTAATTACCTTGTATGGTAAAAAAGCTAGCCTAGTATTATATTAATTACTTTGAGGGCTGATATACATGGAGTATTATATTAATTACTTTGAGGGCTGATATAGATGGAGTAATACTTACTCTGTAAAACAGATCACCATACAAAAGAATATATAATTTTTGGACTGTGCTAACCACCAGTCGACTGGTGGTTAGCAACAGATCCGCACGACCTTCGATCGATCCTTCCGCTTGTCTCGCTGCGTCGTTCCTCCCGCTTCCACTGATTTTTTTTCTCTCAAAAACCGTAGTAAATTGCTAGTGGTTTTTTCTGGTTTTTCGCTGCATAATATGAAAAGAAAATAAAAGTGCTTGAAAGAGGATTCGAACCCAGGACTATGTAATACCTATCGAGCCAAATAACCAACTAAGCCACCTTTTGTTGTTGTCTATTGTAGAATGACAATGTTATTTGAACCTTTCTTATTTCTGCCATATCAAAAGAAAAAATAAAGTTTGGCTTGGTAACTTTGGCAATGACCAGCGTGATAACTATGGTCTGAGTAACATGATAACTATACCATGATAAGGCTGGTAACTACAGTACAAGAAGGTTAAAAGCATGGGAAAGTATGGTAATTTAACATAGAAATTACCGGTGAAATGTTTCAAAAACTTTTTTCCCTTGGATGAAAGACACCATGGTGTTCAAACGTAAAATATTAGTTATCAAGTCTGCAATGCTACATCATCATGTTATTTACACAGAAATTATCGGGTGTATGTTTTTCAACAAAAAAGTTTCAGGTCAAAAGTTACAGTGGCGTTTGTATGGGAGTTATCAATTTTGTATGTTTCTATTACCATGTTATTTACACAGAAATTAGCGGGGCATCACCCCCCCTCGCCACAGTCGCCATATTACCATGATCGGGTACATAAGTTATCAAGTCTGCGATGTGTGAGTTATCATGTTACTTGCATAAGAGTTATCGTGGTATGGTTCAACAACTCCTCCCACCCCTACCCCCACCGACAAAGTTACCAGGACTGGGTACATAATTTATCATGTCTACGATGTGTGATTTATCATGTTATTTGCATGGAAGTTACCGTGGTATGTTTCAACGACTCCCCCCACCCCTACCCCCACCGACAAAGTTACCAGGACTGGGTACATAATTTATCATGTTTACGATGTATGAGTTATCATGTTATTTGCATAAAAGTTATCAGGACAGTGATGCGTAAACTATCATCATATTTACACAGAAGTTATCGAGAGTATATTTCATCAAAACCCCTCCCACCGGCGGAGGGAAAAGTTATCATGTTTGCGGTGCGTAAATTATTGGGGTATATTTCAGCACCCCTTCTCGCCAAAGTTACCAGGACCGGGGTGCATAAGTTATCGGGTCTCTGATGTCTGAGTTACCATGTTGTTCACATCAGAGTAACTGGGGATATTTCATCAACACCACTTCCCTCAAAGTTACCAGGATCGAGGTACATAAGTTTATCAGGTATGTGATGTGTGAGTTATCATGATATTCACACAAAAATGACCTGGGGATATTTCATCAACGTCTCCCTCCCGATCGCCAAAGTAATCAGTACCGAGCACATAAGTTATCAGGTATGTGATGTGTGAGTTACCATGCTATACACACATAAAAATTACCAACGGTATATTTCATCAACCTCCCCCACCAAAATTACCATGGTATCATCAACTCGAGACGAGTTGGTAAAATAATCTACTTGAGTACGGAAAAGATCGGATATTGCATTCACTTTTGTGCAAACATAGAAAAGAAGACAGGTTAAAAAGCCTATTTGCTTTCATTTTTACAAAAGAGGAACGTAGGTGAGGTGGTTGGCTAGTGGGTTACCTTGTAAAAGTTACAAGGATCAAATCCTGTTGGCACACTATTTTTTGACGAGAAAAATTCATGTCCCTCGTCATATTTCTTTGATTTTGAAGTTTGACTCTAGCTCCCAGCAAAAAAATTCTGGAATTAGCACAACTTTTATTTTGATGCTATGAGGTATAAAAGGTCAAGTTCTTATGTTTTCCAGTTTGAACAACTACGATACTGTAGCTTGTTGGTCGAAGGGAGCATGCGGAGCTTGTGCGTCTTGGGTTCAATTCCCGTCGGGTGCTTTATATTTTTCCTCGAAAAATAAAGTAGCTAGCGATCTATCGGGAGGTCGCACGTGGATCGTGCGCCGAGCGAGTCGTGCGTGCCTGTCGCTAATGACCAGTCGGCAGATATTTAGCTTTGTCGATAATTTTTATTCCACACCCACAATTCTGCACGTGAACAACAAAACAAGTACGGGAATAATGTGTTTGCTGAAGTTAATTAACGCTGTCAATTCTCGAAACCTCAATAGATCTAGAGCTAACATCAAACAAACCAGATCTGAACCGTGAACCTATGCAATATCTTATCACCGAAAATCTCTTTACTTAGATGTGATGAGATTCTTCATTAGGCTTTGTTTGACGTATTTTTGTACCAAAGTTCATAATACCAGGGCAGCACTCCATGACGTGTGGGTCCCACGTGCCAAAAATTATGAAAGAAATAGTATATCAAATATTGTACTCTATTTGTAGAGTTCATCATGTAGAATGCAGTGGTGCAAATAGTTTGAAGTTTTACCTTTTGGTTTAAGAGGAATAATTATGAGAAGAAGGAAATACTCATGTACTCCCTCCGTAAACTAATATAAGAGCATTTAGAATATTAAAATAGTGATCTAAACGCTTTTATATTAGTTTACAGATGGAGTACAAAGCTAGCCAGGTCGCTAGTTGATGTGTACCACGTCACCTGTTGCATGCATGCAACCTTTAATTTTCATTTTCTACTGCTAATACAGTTGTGCCACGATCAGCCAAGGTACACAGATTTCTTTGATTATAACGTAACAGAGCAAGGCCCGCATGGCAGGGCTATCTTTATTGGCGTTCAAGAAATAACAAAGTGGAAGAAACGCACACGGCACGCAACCTTTGGACAGATTCCCTTGCCGTTTAAGCGCATGCGTTTTGCACCGCCTTGAGCCACGGCCGGGCGCCTATATAAGGCCATCCAACCTCACGCCAGCCGGGTCACGGCCACGATGAGAAGAAACAACAAGCCCTAGGCTGCGCGTCCTAAACACGGACAAGGACTTGCACGAGAGCCGGCCGAGAAGCAAGAACACGCTGAGGCTCTCGTCAAGTTTCTCATCTAATCTCACCTAAGCACTCGCTCGGAGTACGCCGATTCGCTAAACAAAACAGCGACGCCGTAATTCCGCGTAGATGCCGAGGTATCCTCCATATACAAGATCAACCTTCCACCTATCCTCTAAAAAAGGGAGGCCAGCCGCGAGAAGGGCACGAGGAAACAAGAAGCCCAGGCTGGTCGTCCCACACATCAAGAACTTTCACGGGAGCTGGCTGAGAAGCAAGAACAAGCCGAGTTTCTCGTATAAGTCTCATCCAAACTCCACCTGAGCACACGCTGGAATTACGCCGAATCGTTAAACAAGACAACGACGCCGTAATGCCGCGTAGATGCCGAGGTTCACCACATCGATCTTCCACCAATCTATCAAGTTTCTCACACATATCCCGCCTAAGCTTACGCCGGGACTACGCCGATTTGCTAAACAAGACAGCGACGCCGTAATACCGCGTAGATGCCGAGGTACACCCCACATACACATCGATCTTGCGCCGATTCGTCAAAGACGGCGTCGCAAGTGAGATCATCCAATAAACCAAGAGAGGGGCAGCGATGCTTCATGGCCAACATGGTGAAATACACGACGTTCATATCCTCCGTTGGTAAGCTATTCCAGCAAATCTTGTCCTTTTGATCTAAACAATCTCTTGAGATCTCATCTTCTTGATTTCGTGAAAGTATTCTATGGCAAATCAATATGGCAAACACGAGTAGTGCCCGAAACTGCATCAGCATGAGCATGAAATCCTCCATCGAAGTAAGCCTAATAAAAATGTTTCCCGATGCGACGGAACTGGTTACAAAATACATAAAAAAGCGGGATGGCTACTTCTACAAGAATAGTCGACCGTTGTTTCATGCAAACCGTGACTGAGCGTACGTGGCTATGGCCAAGTACGAGGGAGTCAAATACATACACATCAATTTTGTCCTATCATGATGTGATGAGATTAATAAAATATTATCTCGATTTCCCCCTTATGAGGAGGCGAGGTTACAAATTATACATTGGTTTTGTCTCTTACAAGAGAACGAGATAAATAAAGTATTACTCTTTTCCGCCCCTCACGAGGAGGCGACGTCCATACAGTTCCACATTGATTTCGCTCCTGCAAGGAAGCGAGATTGATATATGTTTTATTGGCAAGCATCATCCAATGCCTCTGTGATATATTCCACATCGACATCTTAGCCGAGTGTCGACGAGACAAAAGGCTATGCACACCATTATCTCCATCATACGTCTAGTGCTGACAAGGCTGGACAAAATTCTGGCCAACTGCCGACGAGGCCGGGTCACCACTCTACCGACATGTCACAAACCTACCGGATTGGACACACCGTTGCTGGGCACCAACGAGGCGATAGCAACATACACATGTCCGCGTCCGACAAAGTTAGGGCATCACGTGACTGGGTACCGACGATGTGAAAGTCATCCCCTTCATCGACACATCCTGTTGGTCACATCAACATGGCGATAGTACTCGTGACTGGGTTTCGGCGAAACAAAGCCACCCGCACAAATATCCACATAAAATATCACATGCATATGGATGAGCAACACATGACGACGACCATCAGCGCAGCTTAATCGGAGGTATTCCGTGGGATCGACCCCATGGATGTAATTAACGGGTTGCTTGCAAACGCACCGGGAATCGGCGAACTACACAATCTCTTCAGTCAGATACTCCTTAAGCGCGACGCAGAAGGCAGAAGGATAGAGCTTGTACAATGTATTTGTATTCAATACAATGATCAATAAAGTGCAATGTTCCGTACATGTATTTGTCCCTTATTTTTTCTGTCTATTTATTTCTTGTTTTCATAAAACAAGTGGCACGCCCGCGATTTTTACTACTTGTACGCATTAGGAAATACCCTCCCTAAAAAGGTGAGCGGCGCGTTTGTTTTTGGCGAAACAGGCTTGTCAACTCTGCTCCAAATCCGTCAAGTCGTAACTACATAACATTACCAAATTTAGCACCAAATAGTATCTAATATATATATGAACTAGATGATACCCCGCGCGGTGCCGCGGAACTCTTAGCTAGCATTAAGGTTTTTGTTGTGAAGATAGAATAAAATGCTAAATTGGCTAACAATTCCAATAACAACAAACTGATAACGATAAGTAATTTAGACACGTCTATGATGCATCTTAACAAAACTGTGCAGTTTTCATTTATATGTCCTATATAGCTTCCATGAATGATGGTCCAGGATAATCAAAATAAATGGTGGTGCGTTTGATTACCAATGTTCTGATGTAAAAAAAACTATGTTCTGGCTTCTTGTACTGCCGACTATTTCCTGCATATTAAAAACTGAAATTGTTATAAATCAAAGTGAAAAGGAGTACAGATGACATATACTTTAGCACGACAATACTCCATATCCATAGAAAAAGGAAGGAATTAGAACATAGCCTAGATGAAAGCCCTTTTCCTTGTACTGCGTGACATCTCAAGTGCTAATTGCCTTTAAAATCCTGAATCGAACCTGAACATGCAAAATGGTTGAGAACATTTGGAAGTGAAAGGAATGTCATAGCACACATTAGAAAACACAGAGAAGAGCGAGTGTCGAACAGCACCTAGTATCCCGTCTCCAGGAGTGATTCTAGTGTCTGCAGGTCTGGCCAAAAGGAAGAACATAAGGAAAAACCCATCTACTCCCACTTCCATGGCACGCCATGCCGTCCGCTTTGCCGAGCTGCATGCTAGAACACAGGGAAGAGGGACCAAGGTGATGCACGATAAACAACGGCAAGATCCTTGGCGCTGCTGCGACGACGCAGGGTGTGTGTGGAATGTAGCCGGGGCCAGGCGAAGACGATGCAGACGGTGGGAGTGGCCGGCCGGGCGAAGTTAATGCAGACATGGAGGTGGGTGTTACGGGCATGCAAAGGTGCCGTCCAGGCGCGGCATTGCGGCCGGGAGAAGCCGAGGCGAGGCACCCAGAGGAGGCGCTACGGGTGCCGGCGACGCACGCCGAGCGTGAGGCGACGTCGTCCAGCCGTTCAGGAGCGGTGTGGTGGCGACATGGAGCAATTTTGGCGTGATGATGAGGTGATGTAGACAAAAAATTAACGGATCTGGACCAGGGACACCTAGTTGTGCTGGTGGCGACGGGAATGAGGAAGATGATAAGGAGGAGAAAATCCATCAGGTTCTTAGCTTGAACGACCAAGAGGGACAAGATTTGATGCAAGCGTATGAAAGAACATACATGTAGAGAAATCGGTGGACCAAGTGAAGATGAGGAGGACAAACAATCAGGAAGACCATCCATATGAAAACAGTGCGTGGTCTTTAATACGAGAGGGAAGGTAGAGGAATCGACAAAGAAGGTCAATATGGAGAGGGGAATTAATTGGTGGTAGAGTAATCACCGTGAAGATGAGGCTGCTTGGTTCGTTCATGGTCAGTTCTTTGCACTTTAATATGAGAGGGGAATTAACGCTAGTAATGGAACGTGTGGCGTGACATAGGCACTTTCATATTGTGTAGAAGAACGGCCGAGACGGGAGAGACACTTGTCAGGGAGAGAGATAGTTGTAAACTTTTTATTGGTTGATACGTGATGACATGTCATGTTGAGTTGGACCATTTGCATGTCAAGAGAATGCCTTGTAGTGGGGAACAACTTCTTAAGAATGGTAGTTACCACCATATTTTAGCAGAATATATAGAAGTTGCAGACCATGTAGAGCAATGTGGATTTTCATTGGTTGAAATAACTTATTTAGGACCAACCATACAAATGTACTTAATCCTTGACATCAAGCATGCACATAATTTTTGCCGGACGAAGACACCATCATGAGCAGGGAGAATAGCAGTGCGTGCTCCACACCCACGTGATCACACGCTGCACGCTCCACCCACCTGACCACATCATGCATGCACATCATAACCCAAGCTTGATCACGACCGTATGCTGCTGATGTCCTGTTCCATCTTGACTACTGAATCTGGGTCCCCAACTCCCCATGCATGTTGCTGCTTGTTGTTCCTCCCATGGCCGCGCTTGATCTGGCAGGTGAGGACGACGGGAGGGCGGTGGATGGAGTCGGCAGTGGCGGGGTGGTAGCACTAGCGAAGGGGATGCCATGGAGCCGTGGACAGCAAGAGGGATGCAGCCGGCAGTTCTGGATCTGGCTGCCCATTTGTGCGGCGAAAGGCCCCTAGCTAGGTGAGCATCATAGAAGTGACTGGAGAGGCGCCGGAGAGAGGGCTCCGTCATGGTGATCGTGGGGAGATGGGTCGCCGGGTGGTTTGGGAGAGATGGAGACTGATGAGATATGTCGTGATGGATCGAGGGACAAGGTGGTGATCGCTCGGGGTGAGGAGTACCGGTTGGTTTTTATTTGCAGCTGGTTTTGTTGCTTTTTTTTTTAGCATCAGTACAGACACAAGCGCTCATATACACGCGTATACACTCACCCTTATAAACGCACACACGCATACCCTACCCCTATGAGTACCTCCGAGAGACTGAGCCGGCATATCATCTTGAGATTTACGAAGTCAACGTAGGCGCCTCGTCGTCGACGGGAACGTCTCCTCCCACTGAAAACGCATCGCCGGAAATCCTGAAATAAATCCAGGAATAATGCAAGCACCAGGATTTGAATCCTGGTGGGTTGGGGACACCACTGTCCACCTAACCAACTCAACCATAGGTTGATCGTGCATGGGAAGGGTATTGGTTTTGAAAAGAAAAATAACAGGCATGGGAGGGAGTCGGGACGGAGTGGGAGGACGTATCGAAAGAGAGGAGGTCGAATGAAAACGACGGCATGCTCTCCTTTAATAGAAGAGATATATGCGTGCTATAAATTGTTGTTACCTGACAACCCAGGATTATGTTGTTTTCTTCTGCAACGTTGCTCTACACTGTTGTTACCTGACAACCAAGAATTTTGCTCTTCTCTTGTAGTATAATTTATCAGACTTCACTGCCCTCTTCTAGTCTAGCTTTATTATGTTCCTTTTTTGTTCTTTATAATTTGTCAAGCTTCACTGCCCTTTTCTAGTCAAATTCTGCATAATCCATTCACATAATGTAGAAGCTTGCTCTAGCGCGCCATTACTTCTTGAACATAGCAGTCTCTCTATCTGCTCTTACCACATCTCTTGACCGGAGTGAATTGAAATGTTGAAATGTGCCGACTTTGTTTGGCAGATGGGAGACTCTTCCGTTGAGGTGACCGAGGAGAGCCGTGACGCCTCCCAGGATGCAATGGGCAAAGCAATGGAAGCAATGTCACAAGGTAGTATCCCTTTGCCTTGTTGTTTACCTATGTGCTAGTTTGGATCAACTCTGTTCCTTTGTTTTTTAATCTGTGTTGCTGTGTTACTACTTGGCAGGGAAACTGGAAGAGGCTGTTGAGCATCTCACCAAGGCTATACTGCTGAATCCAACCTCAACGGTCATATATAGTACCAGAGGTATAAATGCAACGACCACTTACACACTCTTTCCTTTTGTTGCCGCATGCAAACATTACTTATGTTGGATGAATCCAATCTCTGAATGATTAACTTAATGCTCGTGTGACCTTAAAATTAATGCCCATGCTAGCTACCCTTGTTGAGCGGGCTAAGGTGGCCGGTCAGGTTAGCGGCGTCATTCCTCATTTGGTAGAAGAGGGTTTATCTATCCTACAATATGCGGATGACATGATACTTTTCTTGGATCATGATCTAGATAAAGCAAGAAATCTCAAGCTGCTTTTATGTGCATTTGAGGAACTTTCTGGCCTCAAGATTAATTTTCATAAGAGCGAACTTTTTTGCTTCGGGGATGCTGCAGAATATGCACCTGAGTATGCTGAAATTTTTGGATGCCAGCTCGGGCAGTTCCCGATTCGGTATCTAGGTATTCCCATACACTATCGGCGTTTAACTATCGCTGAGTGGAAGCACGTGGAAGAGAGACTTGAGAAACGGCTAGCCAGTTGGAAAGCCAAACTCTTGTCATATGAGGGGCGGCTGATCTTGATCAATTCCGTCCTAAGCAACATGATTTTATATATGTTATCATTCTTCTATCTACCAAAAGGGGTTCTTCAGCGTCTTGATTACTTTAGATCTAGATTTTTTTGGCAGTGTGATAATGAATCAAAGAAATATCGGCTGGCTAGGTGGACTGTATTATGTCGACCTAAAAGTCAAGGGGTACTTGGAATTCAGGACCTTGAGATTAAAAATATTGCTCTTCTTAGCAAATGGGTTTATAAACTACTCAGTGAGAATGGAGTATGGCAGGAAATCATTCGTAATAAGTATGTGGAATCCAAAACCATTTCTCAAGTCCATTGGAAACCTGGTGACTCACATTTTTGGTCTGGTGTCATGAAGGCCAAGGAATTCTTTTTCCAATTTGGGACTTTCTCGGTTAGGGACAGTTCCCAGGTTCGATTCTGGGAAGACACCTGGCTAGGGACCACACCACTCATGGTGCAATACCCGAGTTTGTATAGGATAGTTAGACATAAATTTGTCACCATCAAACAAGTTTTGGGACAAGAAAACCCTGATATTTCTTTCCGTAGGGACCTATTAGGACCTCGCCTGGCAGCTTGGAATGAGTTACTCATACGTCTAAGGCTATTCAGCTATCAGATAAACCGGACATCTTCGATGGAATTTGCATCAGAATGGCAAGTTTACAGTCAAATCCATGTATGCTGCAATGGTTCACTGTGATGTTCCGGTTGATAACATGAAATTGTGGAAGCTTAAAATCCCTCTAAGAGTGAAGATATTCCTCTGGTTCCTAAACAGAGGGGTCATCTTAACTAGAGATAACCTGGCACGACGCAACTGGCAAGGCACCAAGGCGTGTGTCTTTTGCCAACATGACGAGTCTATTAAGCATTTATTTTTTAAGTGTAAGTTCACTCGGGCGATTTGGGCCATAGTTCAAGTAGCTTCAAATTTATACCCACCACGTAGTGCTTGTAACATGTTCGGCAATTGGTTGAGGGGTATTGATAAACAATTTTCTGCACATATTCTTGTGGGGGCGGCTGCCTTATGCTGGGCATTGTGGCTTACCAGGAATGATGTGGTTTTTAACAAAAAATGTGTTTCCTCTCCTATGCAGGTTATTCATGTATGTACGTGATGGCTCCGTACTTGGTCTATCCTGCAGAGGCCGGAGGACAGGGACCTTTTTATGATGGCGTCTACGCGGCTGGAGCGTACGGCCATGGGGTTTTCTCCCCCCATGGATGGCGGTGTGATCTCCGGATAGGATCTGCCACATCATAGGCTGGACTTATTAATCTTTTTAAGTTGTAAAACGTTTTTATTTTTTGGTCGGTTGGACTTCTTGGTTGTGTGCATCGAGTTATGCAGAGGCCGGGCATTCTTTAGATGCGATTGTATCACCTCGATATATTAATTCAATGAAATATCCTTTATCAAAAAAATGCTCGTGTGACCAGCAACACGTAACTGAGTTGTTGAATCCTTTTGTTCTATGCAACATCTGTGTTCATCAAAATGGAGAAGCCTGTTGCTGCCATCAGTGATGTGAATGCTGCTCTCGAGGTGATGAGTTTGTCCCCCTTTTGTCCCTTACTATTCAACTGTCCATGCATTGCTATAGAAAAACACGACGACGCACCCCAGAAGGCCCTCTGCCCCCTCCCCCCGCCACACACACACGCATCATCGTAGCACCATCTCTTGAGTGCCGACGACAAATATTCTGCCAGCTCTTGTTACATGGCCACCTTCCACGGCTCAACCTCCTGTGGCGCCTGGAAGCTAATTTGGAAGAGCTGGGCGCCTCCTCGCGTCAAGTTCTTTCACTGGATGGCCAATAAAGACTGTTGCTGGACCACTGCCCACCTTCAGCGCCGCGGCCTGCAGCACCACCCTTGACGCCTCCTCTGCGATCAGGGCATGGAAAAAATGGCGCACCTCTTCATCAAGTGCCCTTTTGCACGTCAGGTCTAGCACGAAATCCTCGCCTGGCTACAACTGACTTGTCGTCCACCCGAGCCTGGTAACACCTTTGGGAGCTGGTGGGATCTTACCAAGCAGGCCACCCCAAAACTGTTGCGCAAATGACTTGCATCAACTGCCCTGTTGATCCCCTGGATGATCTGGAACAGAGGAACGCGTGTGTCTTTGATGGCGACCTCCTTTCTGCCCGGAACACCATTGCGCGCATCAAAGAGGAAGCAACACTTTGGTCCAGAGCTGGAGCCCTCGGCCTTCGAATGATGCTTCCGACCACCTGGGTCGTTCACTGAATGACCGCCATGTAGCCCCCCCCCCCCCCACCAGGGATGCGTACCGAACTCTTCTCCTTTTCAATGAAATGAAACGCAAAGTCTTTTTGCGTTTTCTCGAAAAAATAGCCTAGCGCGCCATCGATTATTTCCCAGCCTAGTTATTCTTGGCCCTGTCGTGGGATCAAAGTGGACTGACCCGATGCTGAAAATGTGGCAAAATGTTGCTGCCTTGCCCTAGATGGCACTACCTTACAGCCAGAGGATTATGCTGTTTTCTTGTAACTAGTAAGCAATGTCAACGCACATCTTTTAGTATCTCGACGGTGCTTTCCTTTTATAGTCATTCCTACTCTCCTGCTGGGCCAAGCAAGTGGGGTGGCAACTCGCCAGTCACCCGCACCAATCCTCGCGCATGGCAAGATAATATGTGACACATGGGTTTTATTTCCACCGTCATAGTCCCACTAATGTAGTTGTTTACGGCAATCTGTCCTTCCTAAGAGCGTCTCGAACAATTCTCATGTCCCCAATAATTTTCTCATATTGGGAGAGTTGGTAAAAAGAACACCTCCAATAGCTCCCCCTTTCCCTAATAATTCAATACATGCCACGCCACCACACCACCGCTAATAACCGCCGTACCACTGCACCATTGTCCTTCACTGACGCTGGACCGCCACTGGAACCACCACGCGGCCGTCGTCCAGCGCCACATGGGTTGCGACGGGATACAGTTGTCATAGTGTCCAATGGATAAATAAGATAGGATAACTAATATTGAAAAATGCTGATGACGTAACACATATTGTCTGTGATGTCCAGAGGAGTAAAGTGAATTATAATGTAACACACATTGAGCATACTTCAACACGATATGAAGTTACATGAAAGAGAATCTTCATTGAGTAAACAACAACCTAACTTGGAAACCATCATGTTTCTAATTGTATCCACTTAAGTCATACAAATACAATGTATTTTAATTGAAAAGTTATCTAATGACTAAATGTATCTTAATAACTCTACTATACTAATTACCTTATATTGGATAACCTAATTCTGAAAGTTAAAAATAAAAGATGGACTGCTTTCACTAAAACTGGTTCCGACATGGTAGAACAAAAAGTTCTTACATATTGATGGTACAGAATTCCAGGTGCCTTACATATTGTCGGTGTTGCAGTTTTTATTGCTTCCCCATGCTGTTGACTTATTTGCTCTACTAACTTTGTTCCCTTCAACTCCTACTCTGTTATGTTATCCTCTTGTTTGTCCTGCATAAAAATGAATGAATTTAATGTGTGCTGACCTTTGAAATAGTACAATTAGGGCATGAACATACTGCAATTAGAAACTCGTTTTGGAAAATCACTGACCTCCTAACTCTTCCGGTCCCAACCACGGCGTCATTGTTGAAATCCAAAATAACACTGTGGTAAGGACACAGATAACTAAAATTCACATGAAATGGACATTAATTCTCAGGTCCAGATATACAACGCTCCCCCCCCCCCTTCAATTCTCATTATCCATATCCCAGCTCAGATAGTGTAAATCTCATCAAGAATGATAGATGGTGCATGATGCCTTGCAAACTCAAATAAGACGGCTAGAGAGCATGCATAGGATGGACGCAGCACCATAAGCGTAGGGTTTGACGAAAAGCACCAGCAGCCAGTGACAGGGGAGATCTGACGCGGGTATGGAGGGTGGTGGTTGCTCCTAGCCAGCAGACTTTCTGCTAACATACAGTGAACACACAAAAATATTTCTCCTAACAAACTTTCTTATTCATACATGTAATCGTGCCTTGCATAATGTTGACCTGGAAGGAAAAATTGAAGACATGTAATGGTGTGTGTTGCTGTGGGTTAACATGAACTAAATCAAACTTATGTTAAGCAGACACAAATATTAGTGTGGAGCTCACTAAGGCATTTTTGAAAGATACGCAAGACAATCCAAAGAAGAAAATATAAACATAGTTACAGTGAATGATTACTATTTCCATATACGGATTGGACTCTCCATTATTTTTTTATCCAAAGAGCTAAAGTATTAGAATAAAAAATAAGTCAATCAGAGCTTATATGTATCGGTAGCATTAAACCTAATGGCAAATCATATATTCAAGGCAAACTTGACATATATACAACAGAAAGGAAATCTTGTGTGTGTGTGTGTGTGTGTGTGTGTGTGTGTGTGTGTGTTTGGGTGTATAGATAGCTTATTACATATAAATAGCAACTCAGGTAATTGATCTGGATCAGTCCGGTACAGATTAAGACGACTAACACGTGAAGACAAATGTGTATTGTTCACATGCTTGGGGTTTTCTATGTCATATTGTTTAAGATAACCTATTGATGTTGACATAATATTCATGCCCTGTTAATGTTCTAGTCTAGTTGTCTCTCTCTCTCTACCCTTACCACATCTCTTGACCGGAGTGAATGGAAATGTGCTGACTTTGTTTGGCAGATGGGAGAATGTTCTGTTGAGGTGACCGAGGAGAGCCATGACGCCTCCCAGGAAGCAATGGAAGCAATGTCAGAAGGTAGTGTATCCCTTTTCCTTGATGTTTACCTATGTGCTAGTTTGGATTAACTCTGTTCATTTGTTTTTTAATCTATGGTGTTGTTTTAATACTCGGCAGGGAAACTGGAGGAGGCCTTTGAGCATCTCATCAAGGCTATACTATTAAGTCCAACCTCGGCGATCATGTATGGTACCAGAGGTATAAATGCAATGGCCATTTACACACTATTTCATTTTTTGCTGCATGCAAACATTCCTTATGGGATGAATCCAATCTAAATCATTCATGGATAATTTACTTAAGGGTTAAGTATATTTTTTGTCCTTGAAGTCTTCTGAAAGTAGAGATTCGTCCCTCAACTCCAAAATCACCAAAAGTCTGTCCCTCAATCAACTATTTAAACCGAATACTTTTCGTCCCTCAACTATTTAAACCGGATACTTTTCGTCCCTCATAACACTTAAGGTGTTACTGTGACGTGGATCCTTTTTTGAGTGAAATGGGCCACGTGGGCTAGTTTTGACTGCCACATCAATTAAGTGTTTGTGCATTAGTATGTGTGTGCGTGTGTGTACTAGTGAGAACAAGAGAAAAGGCATTTGTACTGAACATATGCAAACTTGACAAATCATTGTATGGGTTGAAGCAAGCTCCAAGGGCATGGTATTCAAGTCCCAGTCACAAGATGCAACAACTTGGTTTTGTTCCTTCTAAGTCTGACACCTCACTGTTCATTTACAACAAGTATAACACATACATATTTGTACTCATATATGTTGATGATATCATTGTTACAAGCTCATCAGATGAGGTTGTCACAGGACTTTTGAAAGAACTCAGTACAGAGTTTGCTCTCAAGGATCTTGGAGACTTGCATTATTTCCTAGGGATTGAGGTGAAGAAGCATGAGGATGGACTTCATCTCTCTCAGGAAAAGTATGCAACAGATCTTGTAAAAAAGGCAGGTCTACAAGGTTGTAAGCCCTCACCCACTCCTATGTCAAGTTCAGAAAAATTATCTCTCACAGAAGGACAGCTTTTAAATCAAGATGATAATACAAAGTATAGAAGTCTAGTAGGTGCACTCCAATATCTTACACTTACTGGACCTGATATCTCATTTGCTGTCAACAAAGTCTGCCAGTTTCTTCATGCACCCACTACAGTCCATTGGAATGTTGCCAAATGTATTATTCGCTATGTCAAGAATACTGCCAATATTGGTCTGAATTTCAGCAAGTCATCCTCTACACTTGTAAGTGCTCTTTCAGACTCTGACTGGGCAGGTTGTCTGGATGATAGAAGGTCCACTGTTGGCTTTGCAATCTTCTTTGGCCCAAACTTAATATCATGGTGTGCAAGAAAACAAGCACTATTTCCAGGTCCACTACGAAGGCAGAGTATAAGGCACCGGCGAATGCCACAGCTGAGGTTATATGGGTACAATCCATGTTAAGGGAACTTGGTGTCAAAAGTACTCAAGCTCCTTGTTTGTGGTGTGATAACTTGGGTGCTACATATTTATCTGCTAATCCATTTTTTCATGCTAGGAAAATGCATATTGAGATAGATTTCCACTTTGTGAGAGAAAGGGTTTCGCCAAGAAGCAACTTGAGATTCGGTTTGTGCATTCTAGAGATCAAATTGCAGATGGATTCACAAAACCATTACCTACAAGAAGCTTTGAAGATTTTAAACATAATCTCAACTTGATGAAGTTGTGATTAAGGGAGAGTGTTAAACATATCATGTCACGTCACATTGTTGCACCGAAGGAGGATCTTGTGCTGCACCAGCCAGCACCTAATAGATAGAGATAGACTAGATAGGTAGTTCAAATATTCTCTCTTGTAACCTACTCTATCTTCTTATCTTCTTATCTCTTCTCCTCCAAGTCTCCTGTAATATCTCAACCATCGTTGTATGCGCTACAGGGAGATTGCGCCCCTGCCTATAACATGCAACACATCCCCTCGCACCGAGGCTAAGACGTTTCCGCATCTTGCACAGGAGGTACAGAGTTTGAATGCACTTGTGTATTTTTGAATCACAGTATTATGTACCATCCTTAGGGCAGTGGATGTACAAGATGTGATGTCTTAGAGAGATGCAACGAACTAGGAAGGGATGTTCAACCCCAATTTGAACTAGGAAGGGATGTCCAAGATGTCATGT
This sequence comes from Aegilops bicornis, assembly GCA_021605145.1. Classification (NCBI taxonomy): domain Eukaryota; kingdom Viridiplantae; phylum Streptophyta; class Magnoliopsida; order Poales; family Poaceae; genus Aegilops; species Aegilops bicornis. The sequence goes on from CM038674.1 coordinate 691,968,964, forward strand.
CTTACGACAGAGACTATGTGTTGACAAATTTCAGATGCTGATCTGGCCATCAATTTAAGTGATTGTGAAATTATATATTATATTTCCAGTCCAGATATACTAGAGCACTATGCCTAGTCCAGTTAATAAGTAATAGCGGCTCCGGAAAATGCCAACGAAGGCCAAGCTCTAGTGAGCTCGTTTTCCGAAATTAAATTTTCTGGAGCATGAAAAATTTCAAATTTATTTGTGAACACACATGCACATGTATACTACGTGGGTGCAAAATTTCACAGCATTATACGTTTACATGTGGCCTACAGAAAAGAGACAAATACACATTTTTAAATGGGCCTTTTACTTTTATTATTGGGCCAGAAATTTGTTTTTTTGTACAGCCTACAAATTACAACATTTTTCGACAAAATTTAACACATTCTTGCGGAATACATATATGCTTCCATGGATTTCTTTTTAAAGAGTTTTTGAAACTTCTAAATATGCTTTTTCATTTTTTTCAAGATACCGAGCTCACTTGAGCTCGGCCTCCAAAAATCTGCAACCCGGCTCCCTATGCCTATCTTGCATTAATTGCCGATGATAAGCTCCAACTTGAGATTTCAGAGGAAGACAACTATTAATTTTATTCAACTATAGAATTTGGGATTATATGATCGATCGAATAATCTTATTTGCTGAGGACTTAAAATGTTTACTATATAGTAATTTCACGAGTGTTCCCGCCAAAAAAATAATAATATCATGAGTGCTTAAGATGATTTTTTTTAGTGGTGAGTGCTCAATATGATAACAGAGTAGAGTAGGTAAACCATGGGATGGGCCTATAAAGAACGTCCCCATGGATGCAAAAATAATGCTCTGTTCCGGCCTAAAGCCCTTCGGAAACTTCTTGCGTCATCCATGAAGTAAATTAAAGAGGGTTGATGCGAAAATACAAAGGTGAACATGGGTGCGCGCACCCACATGAATAGTAAATTCATAAAAAATAGTAGAAAAATAAAAAAATTCTGAAATTTTGCAGTATGAACCTTAGTGCTCACATGTGAAGTTTCGTGATGTATTGACACCCATGGTATTCTTAGTGAAGAAAATACAAATGCGACCATACTATTTATTAAACAGTGTTTTTTAATATACCATCGATTAGCTTTGATTTTGTCATTTTTGCCAAGATTACCACGGATGTGATTATTTTTTCATGAAACTTCATATGCGAGTATACCGGTTGACTATGTATATTAAAAAAATAAACTCACATTTTTTTATTTTTTCTAGCATTTTTTCGAATTTACTACTCATAAAGGGTACGCGTCTGCAGGAAAAATTAAAAAACATGCACTTATTTTAAAAACAAAAAAGGAAAAAAAGCATACAAAAGGAACTGACAAACAAATAGAAGAGAAAAATGAAGAAACAGTGCACAAGCGGGTTAGTGGCCTGGTTTCTTCATTTTTCTCTTTTATTTGTTTGTCAGTTCCTTTTGTATGCTTTTTTTCCTTTTTTTTCTTTTTTAATAAATGCGTCTTTTTTTAGTTTGTGAACTTTTCTGCAAAACTGATGATCCTTTTGGAATTAGATGAACTTTCTTTCAAATTCGATGATTTTTTTCAAAATTGATAAACTTTTTCAAAACGAATGCACATTTTTTCAAATTGAATATTTTTTAAAAAATTGATGAGAATTTTTAAAAAAATAAGTGAGCTTGTTTGATATTCGATGAACTTTTTTCAAAATCGGTGGACTTTTTTCAAATCCGATGAACTTTTTCCAGGTTCGGGCGCCTATAGCGCCGAATAGGACCTCCCGTCAGCAACCCTTTCCTGCATGTTATTCTCTGGACGGGACACATGCCACTCTTGGGCTTGGCCTGCTCAAAAGCTATCGATGAACCTCTACAAATAGAGAGAACTAGCATCAGATGGACTTGGCTTGGACGGAATGGCGGCTTCAACCGAGGCTTGGCATAGGCGGTGCAGCAGGCGCCCCTTGGTCGCCAAGGACGGCAGGGTCGAGGCCAGATCTGGGGCCTGGTGGCGCCGGCTACAGGTCTATGCCCCTGTCATGGCCACGGCGGGTGGTGGTGCAACACGGTAGCAACTGGCCGGTGGGTGGGCGGGCCGGCTGGGGTCCAAGGGCTACATCGGCTGGACGACGGCATGCAACACAGATGGGCTCCTCAATGAGCTTCCTTCATGATTGACGGCGGTCCTTGGGATCTCTCCTTGCCGGTGGGATGGTGTGTGTTGCTGGCCTCATGTTTAGCTCTGTTCGTCGCCGAGGTGGGGCAACATAGGAGTTATCCGGTGGGGAGGCGGGCTGGGGAGATGGGAGGCACCGACGAGCTCGGGCCACCTGTCGCTGGCACATGGGTGTGCCGGCCCGGATGCATCCGCTCCCCCCTCCCCCGTTCCCTGGCCGTTTGTGGGCTGACCTGGCTCCGACGTTGTTCAAGGCGGGACATATGTTGCAGTCTCTTCGGTCGCGTGCATCCTGTGGCCCAAAGCCGGTCACTTTGGTCAGTCTTGGGGGTGTCTGGATGCAAGGAGGCGGCCGTGGCGGTGGGAGGCACGTCGTTCGTGGGCGGAACTTGCGCCTCGGGTGCAGGCGAGCGGCCATGGCCACGCGGGTGGGTGGTCGCTGGTGGTTGGCAGATTTTGGATGCGTCGGAGGGGTGGGCATGTCGGGTACATTACGTGCCCAATCTTGTATTGGCCGACGGTGGTGGCATCCGTGGACACCGTATCTTCATGAAGGCTCAGTTGCGGTGTCCTTACTCCTTCGAGTTGCTGTGGGTGAAAACTCGATCTTTGGGATCCGATGGTGGTGGCTATCAGTGGTCGTTCCTTCTATGAGGCACCATCTTGGAGTCCTTGTTCCGTCGTTTTTTGACTCACCTCTCCTCGGAGGATTGGAGGTCTTTGTTGGCTCCAAGTGGTTCATCCTTGCGCATACGCAGTGGCTTGGTGGTCGCTAGGGTGGTGTGGCGGTGCTCGGCACATTTGTATCTTGCCTTGGGTGTGTGTATCGTGTGTGGTGGTGGCGTGAGTTTGCATCATGTTGCCTGTGGGCCGTTGCTTTACATATAAAGTGGGGCGAAAGCCTTTTTCGGTATGAAGGGGACCTCCTACTTGGCGTTGTATGCGCCAGGGAAGCGCGCACCCACCCGCTCCGCCCGCGCCCTCGTGGGCTGGAAAACAGGAAGCATGTTTTCTTTTTTGCTTTTTCTGATTTAAGTTTTATCCTTTTAAGAATAATTTGGGATTTCGAAAAAAGTTGCAAATTGTGAAATGTTTGTGAATTGAAAATTTGTTCATGATTTGAAAAATGTTCAGGAAAACATAAATGCTCACGGATTCAAAAACAGTTCTTGCATTCGAAAAATGTTTGGAATTTCAAAAGAATGAACAATTTTTGAATTTTAATGAGCATATTTTTTATTTTGATGAACATTTCTTAATAATGATGAACATCTTTTTGTATTTGATGAAAAAATTATGAATTTGATAAATACTTTTTGAACTTGATGAAAACAAATTGTATTCAAGAATTTTTTCTTAGACAATAGATGATTTTTTTGAATTTGATGATCTTTTTTGAAAACCGATGAACGAATTTCAAAATTGATGAACAAATTTTGAATTTTGATGAACATTTTTTAAACTTGATAAACTAAATTTGAATTCAATGAACATTTTTTGAAATGTTGAACATTTGTTTTACATTGATGAACATGTTTTGATTCGATGAACAAAAAAATGTTTGCAAAGTTGAAAAGAAATATCACCAAAAAAATTGAACATTAAAGAAGAAAAGAGAAAGGAAAATGGAAAATAAAAAGAAAGAAGAAAAAAAGAAAAAGAAAAAAAGAAAAGGAAGGAAAAATGAAAGGAAAAAAAGGAAAATGTGCCGGCCCATACGACACCTAACACCCAGTGCCCGAGGGAGGGCGGTGCGCACCAGGTCGCTTGCGGGGGACCAGCCTACCGAATGGGAAACCTCGCTAGGAAGATATTATTCATTGTGCTTCCTGTGATCCCCTTCCTTTCGAGTTCCTCCTGTAACCCAAGCATGTAATTGAATTCATGGCGATTTGATGGAATTAGTAGAGAGAACCTCACACTAGAGGGTCACTACACTAGTAGAAAAAGGCCCATTTGTCCCGGTTCCGGAGACCCATTTGTCCCGATTCTGGAACCGGGACTAAAGGGTCAGGACTAAAGCCCAATACCTTTAGTCTCGGTTCGCCTACGAACCGGGACAGATGGGGCTCCACGTGGCCACTGTGGCTTTCCAGGCAGGAGGGCCTTTTGTCCCGGCTGGTAGCACCAACCGGGACCAAAAAGCATGCACGCGTCAGCAGTTCAGGGGTTGGAGTTTTTGTTTTTTTTGAAAGGGGGAGGGGGGTTTGGGGTTTTTGGGGGTTTTGTAGGGTTAATTTAAGGGTTTCATATATTGTGTTAGCTAGTTAATAAAGAGAAGTGTCCTCTCTTATCTCCGTGCTTGGTCGAAGCTACATACTATATGTATAGAGAGGACTCGACACACTAGCTAGCAAGCAAACGAAGGAAACCATTAAGTACACAAGATCGTCATGAACATATACAGAGAGAAGTGATCGACCTCTCGTTCTCCGAAAGATTGGTCGAACAGCAAGCTTTCGTATATCTATCCGACGCTACTGGCTACATATATACAATATAAGATCTCTTACAATTCCCTAACATCTAATGTCAAATCCCACATGGTATTCTCCGGCTTTATTTATGACGTGGTCAAGAAAGAATCCCGCCAATTCCTCTTGAATTGTTCGTATGCGATCTTGTGGTAGGAGTTCATCCCACCTCTGCCACATCTAATTTGAAGAAGGGGGTCAATTAATACATATATACGAATGAAACTCAACACAAATGATGGTAATAAAATAAAATTGTGAATATTATTGCTTACGCACTTCATATTGTCTTTTAGAGTAGCCCTGTTCACAGGTCGTGTGGCGGACGAACTCGCAAACGTAGTACCACAAAAATCATCCCCGCCTTCCTGCCACAACCACTTTATAAGAAATAGAGGTCAATCAAACTGATAAGCAGGCATGTTAAATGGTATTGATGAAACTAGCTAGAATCAATGGGAGATGCGCGGAACTAGCTAGTAGTACTTACTTTCGGGTGTGTAAATCGCAGCTCCCCCCGGCAGTCACGGAGCTTCTGCGGTGAACTCTTTCCAAACCCTGCCAGACAAAGAAAACAATTACTTGATATCAGGAAATGAACAAAGTTGCTGATATGGTGCGATAATGATCGATTGAACTTACTGTTGGGGAATGTAGTATTTCAAAAAATTTCCTACGATCACGCAAGATCTATCTAGGAGAAGCATAGCAACAAGCGGGGAGAGTGTGTGCACGTACCCTCGTAGACCGAAAGCGGAAGCGTTTTATCAACGAGGTTGATGTAGTCGTACGTCTTCACGATCCGACCGTTCCTAGCACCGACGTACGACACCTCCGTGTTCAGCACACGTTTAGCTCGATGACGTCCCTCATACTCTTGATCCAGTTGAGACCGAGGGAGAGTTTCGTCAGCACGACGGTGTGGCGATGGTGATGATGAAGTTACCGGCGCAGAGCTTCGCCTAAGCACTACGACGATATGACCGAGGTGTGTAACTGTGGAGGGGGGCACCGCACATGGCTAAAAGATCAAGTTGTGGGTTCTAGGGTGCCCCCTTGCCCTCGTATAGTAGCCGGCCCTAGGGGGCGCGCCAAGGTGTGGATTCCTACTAGGACTCCCTAGTCCTAGTAGGATTCCACCTCCCATACGGAGTAGGAAAGGGGGAAGGGAGAAGGAGAAGGAAAGGGGGGGGGCTTCTCCTAGTCCTAATCGGCCTCCTACCCAAGGGGGGCACACTAGTCCCTTGTGGGCTGGTGCGCTTCCCCCTTATGGCCCATAAGGCCCATAACTTCTCCCGGGGGGTTCCTGTAACCTCCCAGTACTCCGGAAAAATGCCCGAACCATTCGGAACCATTTTGATGTCCAAATGCAACCTTCCAATATATGAATCTTTACCTCTCGACCATTTCAAAACTCCTCGTCATGTCCGTGATCTCATCCGGGACTCCGAACAAGCTTAGGTCATCAAATCACATAACTCATAATACAAATCATCATCGAACATTAACGTGCGGACCCTACGGGTTCGAGAACTATGTAGACATGACCGAGACACATCTCCGGTCAATAACCAATAGCGGAACCTGGATGCTCATATTGGCTCCTACATATTCTACGAAGATCTTTATCGGTTAAACCGCATAACAACATACGTTGTTCCCTTTGTCATCGGTATGTTACTTGCCCGAGATTCGATCGTCGGTATCATCATACCTAGTTCAATCTTGTTACCGGCAAGTCTCTTTACTCATTCCGTAATACTTCATCCCGCAACTAACTCATTAGTCACATTACTTGCAAGGCTTATAGTGATGAGCATTACCGAGAGGGCCCAGAGATACCTCTCCGAAACACGGAGTGACAAATCCTAATCTCGATCTATGCCAACCCAACAAATACCTTCGGAGACACCTGTAGAGCATCTTTATAATCACCCATTTACGTTGTGACGTTTGATAGCACACAAAGTGTTCCTCCGGTATTCGGGAGTTGCATAATCTCATAGTCTGAGGAACATGTATAAGTCATGAAGAAAGCAGTAGCAATGAAACTATAACGATCATAATGCTAAGCTAACGAATGGGTCTTGTCCATCACATCATTCTCCTAATGATGTGAGCCCGTTCATCAAATGACAACACATGTCTATGGTTAGGGAACATAACCATCTTTGATAAACGAGCTAGTCAAGTAGAGGCATACTAGTGACACTTTTGTTTTGTCTATGTATTCACACATGTACTAAGTTTCCGGTTAATACAATTCTAGCATGAATAATAAACATTTATCATGATATAAGGAAATATAAATAACAACTTTAATATTGTCTCTAGGGCATATTTCCTTCAGTCTCCCACTTGCACTAGAGTCAATTATCTAGTTCACATCGTCATGTGATTTAACACCAATAGTTCACATATTTATGTGATTAGTTCACATCTCCATGTTACTAACTCCCAAAAGGTTTACTAGAGTCAATAATCTAGTTCACATCGCTATGTGATTTAACACCCAAAGAGTACTAACGTGTGATCATGTTTTGCTTGTGAGAGAAGTTTAGTCAATGGGTCTGCCACATTCTGAGTCGTGTGTACTTTGCAAATTTTCTATGTCTACAATGCTCTGCACGGAGCTACTCTAGCTAATCGCTCCCACTTTCAATATTTATCCAGATTGAGACTTAGAGTCATCCAGACCAGTGGAAAAGCTTGCATCGACGTAACCCTTTACGACGAACTTTTTGTCACCTCTATAACCGAGAAATATGTCCTTACTCCACTAAGGATAATTTTGACCGCTGTCCAGTGATCCACTCCTGGATCACTATTATACCCTCTTGCCAAACTCATGGTGAGTAGGTCAGGTACACAACATAGCATACTTTATAGAACCTATTACTGAGGCATAGGGAATGACTTTTCATTTTCTTTCTATTTTCTTTCATGGTCGGGTTTTGAGTCTTTACTCAACTTCACACCTTGCAACACATGCAATAACTCCTTCTTTGACTGTTCCATTTTGAACTACTTCAAAAACTTCTCAAGGTATGTACTCATTAAAAAAAACTTATCAAGTGTCTTGATCTATATCAATAGATCTTGATGCTCAATATGTACGCAGCCTCACCGAGGTCTTTCTTTAAAAAGCTCTTTTGAAACACTCCATTATGCTTTCCAGAAAATTCTACATTATTTCCGATCAACAATATGTCATTCACATATACTTATCAGAAAGGTTGTAGTGCTCTCACTCACTTTCTTGTAAATACAGGCTTCACCGCAAGTTTGTATAAAACTATATAGATCAACTCATCAAAGCGTATATTCCAACTCCGGGATGCTTGCACCAGTCCATAGATGGATCGCTGGAGCTTGCACATTTTGTTAACACTTTTAGGATCGACAAAACCTTCTGGTTGCATCATATACAACTCTTCTTTAATATGTCCATTAAGGAATGCAGTTTTGACATCCATTTGCCAGATTTCATAAAATGTGGCAATTGCTAACATGATTTGGACAGGCTTAAGCATCGATACGAGTGAGAAAATCTCATCGTAGTCAACAGCTTGAACTTGTCGAAAACCTTTTTGTGACAAGTCGAGCTTTGTAGATAGTAACACTGCTATTAGCGTCTGTCTTCATCTTGAAGATCCATTTATTCTCTATGGCTTGCTGATCATCGGGCAAGTCAACCAAAGTCCATACTTTGTTCTCATACATAGATCCCATCGCAGATTTCATGGCCTTAAGCCATTTCGCGTAATCTGGGCTCATCATCGCTTCCTCATAGTTCGTAGGTTCGTCATGGTCAAGTAACATGACCTCCAGAACAGGATTGCCGTACCACTCTGGTTGACCTACGAGGTTCGGTAGCAACTTGATCTGAAGTTTTATGATCATCATCATTAGCTTCCTCACTAATTGGTGTAGGCATCACCGGAACTGATTTATGTGATGAACTACTTTCCAACTCGAGAGAAGGTACAATTACCTCATCAAGTTCTACTTTCCTCCCACTCACTTCTTTCGAGAGAAACTCCTTCTCTAGAAAGGATCCATTCTTAGCAATGAATCCCTTGCTTTTGTACCTGTGATAGAAGGTGTACCCAACAGTCTCCTTTGGGTATCCTATGAAGATGCATTTCTTTGATTTGGGTTCGAGCTTATCAGGTTGAAGCTTTTTCACATAAGCATCGCTGCCCCAAACTTTAAGAAACGACAGCTTAGGTTTCTTGCTAAACCACAGTTCATATGGTGTCGTCTCAACGGATTTAGATGGTGCCCTATTTAACGTGAATGCAGCTGTCTCTGATGCATAATCCCAAAACGATAGTGTAAATCGGTAAGAGACATCATATATCGCACCATATCTAATAAAGTACGGTTATGACATTTGGACACACCATTACGCTGTGGTGTTCCAGGTGGCGTGAGTTGCGAAACTATTCCACATTGTTTCAAATGAGGACGAAACTCGTAACTCAAATATTCGTCTCCGCGATCAGATCGTAGAAACTTTATTTTCTTGTTACAATGATTTTCCACTTCACTCTGAAATTCTTTGAACCTTTTCAAATGTTTCAGACTTATGTTTCATCAAGTAGATATACCCATGTCGGCTCAAATCATCTGTAAAGGCCAGAAAATAACGATACCTGCCGAGCCTCAACACTCATCGGATCGCATACATTAGTGTGTATTATTTCCAATAAGTCAGTTGCTCGCTCTACTTTTCCGGAGAATGGAGTCTTAGTCATCTTGCCCATGAGGCATGGTTCGTAAGCATAAAGTGATTCATAATCAAGTGATTCCAAAAGCCCATCAGCATGGAGTTTCTTCATGCGCTTTACACCAATATGACCTAAACAGTAGTGCCTCAAATAAGTTGCACTATCATTATTAACTTTGCATCTTTTGGCTTCAATATTATGAATATGTGTATTACTGCGATCGAGATTCAATAAACCATTTATATTGAGTGTGTGACCATAGAAGGTTTTATTCATGTAAATAGAACAACAATTATTCTTTGACTTAACTGAATAACCGTATTGCAATAAACATGATCCAATCATATTCATGCTCAACGCAAACACCAAATAACATTTATTTTAGGTTCAATACTAATCCCGAAGGTAGAGGGAGTATGCGATGGTGATCTTATCAAACTTGGAATCATTTCCAACACACATCGTCACCTCTCCCTCAACTAGTCTTTGCTCATTTTGTAACTCCTGTTTCGAGTTACTAATTATAGTAACTGAACCGGTATCAAATACCCATAGGCTACTATGAGCACTAGTAAAGTACACATCAATAACATGTATATCATATATACTTTTGTTCACTTTTCCATCCTTCTTATCCGCCAAATACTTGGGGCAATTCCGCTTCCAGTGATCATTTCCTTTACAGTAGAAGCACTCAGTTTCAAGCTTGGGTCTAGCTTTGGGCTTCTTCATGGGAGTGGCAACTTGCTTGCCATTCTTCTTGAAGTTCCCTTTCTTTCCCTTGCCCTTTTACTTGAAACTTGTAGTCTTGTCAACCATCAACACTTGATGCTTTTTCTTTGATTTATACCATCGCCGATTTCAGCATCGCGAAGAGCTTGGGAATCGTTTCCTTGCATACTATAGTTCATCACGAAGTTCTAGTAACTTGGTGATAGTGACTAGAGAACTCTGTCAATCACTATCTTATCTGGAAGATTAACTCCCACATGAGTAAAGTGATTGTAGTACTCAGACATTCTGAGCACATGCTCACTGGTTGAGCTATTCTCCTCCATCTTGTAGGCAAAATACTTTTCAGAGGTCTCATACCTCTCGACTCGGGCATGAGTCTGAAATACAAATTTCAACTTTTTGAACATATCATATGCTCCATGTCGTTCAAAACTTTTTTGAAGTCCCGGTTCTAAGCCGTAAAGAATGGTGCACTAAACTATCAAGTAGTCATCATACCGAGCTTGTCAAACGTTCATAACATCTACATCTGCTCCTGCAATAGTTCTGTCACCTAGCGGTGCATCAGGGACATAATTCTTGTATGCAGCAATGAGGGTAATCCTTAGATCACGGACCTAGTCCGCATCATTGCTACTATTATCTTTCAACTTAGCTTTCTATAGGAACGTATCAAATTTAAACAGGGGAGCTATACGCGAGCTATTGATCTACAACATAGATATGCAAATACTATCAGGATTAAGTTCATGATAAATTTAAGTTCAATTAATCATATTACTTAGGAACTCCCACTTAGATAGACATCCCTCTACTCATCTAAATGATCACGTGATCCATATCAACTAAACCATGTCCGATCATCACGTGAGATGGGGTAGTTTTCAATGGTGAACATCACTATGTTGATCATATCTACTATATGATTCATGTTCGACCTTTCGGTCTCAGTGTTCCGAGGCCATATTTGCATATGCTAGGCTCGTCAAGTTTAACCCAAGTATTATGCGTGTGCAAAACTGGCTTGCACCCATTATATGTGAACGTAGAGCTTATCACACCCGATCATCACGTGGTGTCTCGGCGCGACGAACTGTAGCAACTATGCATACTCAGGGAGAACATTTATACTTTGAAATTTAGTGAGAGATCATCTTAGAATGCTACCGTAGTACTAAGCAAAATAAGATGCATAAAGGATAAACATCACATGCAATTGCTACCTCTTGAGCACTACGTTGGATTTCCTTGAATAGGAAAGGGTGATGCAGCACAGTAGCGTAAGTATTTCCCTCAGTTTTTTAGAACCGAGGTATCAATGCAGTAGGAGGCTACGCGTGAGTCCCTCACACTTGCACAATACAAATAACTCCTCGCAACCAACGGCGTAAGGGGTTGTCAATCCCTTCACGGTCACTTACGAGAGTGAGATTTTATAGATATGATAGGATAATATTTTTGGTATTTTTGTGATAAATATGCAAAGTAAAATAAAAGCAAAGTAAAAAGCAAAGGAAACAACTAAGTATAGGAAGATTAATATGATGACGATAGACCCGGGGGCCATAGATTTCACTAGTGGCTTCTCTCAAGAGCATAAGTATTTTACGGTGGGTGAACGAATTATTGTTGAGCAATTGACAGAATTGAGCATAGTTATGAGAATATCTAGGTATGATCATGTATATAGGCATCACGTCCGAGACAAGTAGACCGACTCCTGCCTGCATCTACTACTATTACTCCACTCATCGACCGCTATCCAGCATGCATCTAGAGTATTAAGTTCATGAAAAACAGAGTAACGCCTTAAGCAAGATGACATGATGTAGAGGGATAAATTCATGCAATATGATAAAAACCCATCTTGTTATCCTCGATGGCAACAATACAATACGTGCCTTGCTGCCTTACTGTCACTCGGAAAGGACACCACAAGATTGAACGCAAAGCTAAGCACTTCTCCCATTGCAAGAAAAACCAATCTAGTAGGCCAAACCAAACTGATAATTCGAAGAGACTTGCAAATGTAACCAATCATACATAAAAGAATTCAGAGAAGATTCAAATATTCTTCATAGATAATCTAGATCATAAACCCACAATTCATCGGTCTCAACAAACACACTGCAAAAAGAAGATTACATCGAATAGATCTCCACAAGAGAGGGGGAGGACATTGTAATGAGATCCAAAAAGAGAGAAGAAGCCATCTAGCTACTAACTATGGACCCGAAGGTCTGAAGTAAACTACTCACATTTCATCGGAGAGGCTATGGTGTTGATGTAGAAGCCCTCCGTGATGGGTTCCTCCTCCAGCGGAGCTCCGGAATAGGCCCCAAGATGGGATCTCGTGGGTACAGAAGGTTGCGGCGGTGGAATTAGGTTTTTGGCTCCGTATCTGATCGTTTGGGGGTACGTAGGTATATATAGGAGGAAGGAGTACGTCGGTGGAGCAACAGGGGGGCCATGAGGGTGGAGGTGTTGGGGAACGTAGTAATTTCAAAAAAATTCCTACGCACACACAAGGATCATGGTGATGCATAGCAACGAGGGGAGAGTATTGTCCACGCACTCGTGAGACCGTGTCGAAGCGCGTTATGACAACGCGGTTGATGTAGTCGTACGTCTTCACGATCCGACCGTCCCAAGTACCGAACGTATGGCACCTCCGAGTTCAGCACACGTTCAGCTCGATGACGATCCCCGGACTCCGATCCAGCAAAGTGCCGGGGATGAGTTCCGTCAGCACGACGGCGTGGTGACGATGATGATGCTCTACCGGTGCAGGGCTTCGCCTAAACTCCGCGATGATATGACCGAGGTGGAATATGGTGGAGGGGGGCACCGCACACGGCTAAGGAACGATCCGTAGATCAACTTGTGTGTCATGGGGTGCCCCCCTGCCCCCATATATAAAGGAGCAAGGGAGGGGGCGGCCGGCCTAGAAGGGGGCGCACCAAGGAGGAGTCCTGCTCCCACCGGGAGTAGGATTCCCCCCTTCCAAGTAGTAGGAGTAGGAGTCAAGGAAAGGGGGAAGAAGAGAAGGAGGGGGCGCAGCCCCTCCCCCTAGTCCAATTCGGACGAGGCTTTGGGGCCGCGCCCCCCCACTCCGCTATCGTTCCCCAAAAGCCCAAAAAGGCCCATATACTCCCCGGCGAATTCCCGTAACTCTCCGGTACTCCGAAAAATACCTGAATCACTCGGAACCTTTCTGAACTCCGAATATAGTCGTCCAATATATCGATCTTTACGTCTCGACCATTTCGAGACTCCTCGTCATGTCCCCGATCTCATCCGGGACTCCGAACTCCTTCGGTACATCAAAACTCATAAATCATAATATAACTGTCATCGAAACCTTAAGCGTGCGGAACCTACGGGTTCGAGAACTATGTAGACATGACCGAGACACGTCTCCGGTCAATAACCAATAGCGGAACCTGGATGCTCATATTGGCTCCTACATATTCTACGAAGATATTTATCGGTCAAACCGCATAACAACATACGTTGTTCCCTTTGTCATCGATATGTTACTTGCCCGAGATTCGATCGTCGGTATCTCAATACCTAGTTCAATCTCGTTACGGCAAGTCTCTTTACTCGTTACGTAATGCGTCATTCCGTAACTCAACTCATTAGCTACATTGCTTGCAAGGCTTATAGTGATGTGCATTACCGAGAGGGCCCAGAGATACCTCTCCGACAATCGGAGTGACAAATCCTAATCTCGAATACGCCAACCCAACATGTACCTTTGGAGACACCTGTAGTACTCCTTTATAATCACCCAGATTACGTTGTGACGTTTGGCAGCACCAAAGTGTTCCTCCGGTGGCAGGAGTTGCATAATCTCATAGTCATAGGAACATGTATAAGTCATGAAGGAAGCAATAGCAACATACTAAACGATCAAGTGCTAAGCTAACAGAATGGGTCGAGTCAATCACATCATTCTCCTAATGATGTGATCCCGTTAATCAAATGACAACTCATGTCTATGGCTAGGAAACTTAACCATCTTTGATTCACGAGCTAGTCAAGTAGAGGCATACTAGTGACAATATGTTTGTCTATGTATTCACACATGTATTATGTTTCCGGTTAATACAATTCTAGCATGAATAATAAATATTTATAATGAAATAAGGAAATAAATAATAACTTTATTATTGCCTCTAGGGCATATTTCCTTCAGGAGGGCGCGCCCTGGGGGGTGGGCGCGCCCCTTACCTCGTGCCTTCCTCCTTTCTTTCTTGACGTAGGTCCAAGTCTCCTGGATCATGTTCGGTGAGAAAATCACGTTCCCAAAGGTTTCATTCCGTTTGGACTCCGTTTGATATTCCTTTTCTTGAAACTCAAATAGGCAAAAAACAGCAATTCTGGGCTGGGCCTCCGGTTAATAGGTTAGTCCCAAAAATAATATAAAAGTGGATAATAAAGCCCATTAATGTCCAAAATAGTAGATAATATAGCATGGAGCAATCAAAAATTATAGTTACGTTGGAGGCGTATCAAGCATCCCCAAGCTTAATTCCTTCTCGTCCTCGAGTAGGTAAATGATAAAAAAGATAATTTTTTATGCGGAGTGCTACTTGGCATAATTTCAATGTAATTCTTCTTAATCGTGGTATGAATATTCAGATCCGAAAGATTCAAGAAAAAAGTTTAATATTGACATAAAAATAATAATACTTCAAGCATACTAACAAAGCAATTATGTCTTCTCAAAATAACATGGCCAAAGAAAGTTATCCCTACAAAATCATATAGTCTGGCTATACTCTATCTTGACCACACAAAATATTTAAATCATGCACAACCCCGATGACAAGCCAAGCAATTGTTGCATACTTTTGACATTCTCAAACTTTTTCAATTTTCACGCAATACATGAGCGTGAGCCATGGATATAGCACTATATGTGGTATAGAATGGTGGTTGTGGAGAAGACAAAAAGGGAGAAGATAGTCTCACATCAACTAGGCGTACCAACGGGCTATGGAGATGCCCATCAATAGATATCAATGTGAGTGAGTAGGGATTGCCATGCAATGGATGCACTAGAGCTATAATCATATGAAAGCTCAACAAAAGAAACTAAGTGGGTGTGCATCCAACTCGCTTGCTCATGAAGACCTAGGGCATTTTGAGGAAGCCCATCATTGGAATATACAAGCCAAGTTCTATAATGAAAAAATTCTCACTATTATATGAAAGTGACAAAATGAGAGACTCTCTATCATGAAGATCATGGTGCTACTTTGAAGCACAAGTGTGGTAAAGGGATAGTAACATTGTCCCTTCTCTCTTTTCTCTCGTCTTTTTATTTGGGCATTTTCTCTTTTTTTATGGCCTCTTTTCTTTCTTTCTTTTTATTTTTCGCCCGGAGTCTCATCCTGACTTGTGGGGGAATCATAGTCTCCATCACCCTTTTCCTCACTTGGGACAATGCTCTAAAAATGATGATCATCACACTTTTATTTTCTTACAACTCAACAATTACAACTCGATACTTAGAACAAAATATGACTCTATATGAATGCCTACGGTGGTGTACCGGGATATGCAATGATTCAAGAGTGACATGTATGAAAGAATTATGAATGGTGGCTTTGCCACAAATAGGATGTCAACTACATGATCATGCTAGCAATATGACAATGATGGATGTGTCATGATGAACGAAACGGTGGAAAGTTGCATGGCAATATATCTCGGAATGGCTATGGAAATGCCATGATAGGTAGGTATGGTGGCTGTTTTGAGGAAGGTATATGGTGGGTGTATGATACCGGCGAAAAGTGTGCGGCATTAGAGAGGCTAGCAATGGTGGAAGGAGGAGAAGTGCGTATAATCCATGGACCCAACATTAGTCATAAAGAACTCATATACTTATTGCAAAAATCTACCAGTTATCAAAGAAAAGTATTACGCGCATGCTCCTAGGGGGATAGATTGGTAGGAAAAGACCATCGCTCGTCCCCGACCGCCACTCATAAGGAAGACAATCAATAAATAAATCATGCTCCGACTTCATCACATAACGGTTCACCATACGTGCATGCTACGGGAATCACAAACTTTAACACAAGTATTTCTCAAATTCACAACTACTCAACTAGCATGACTCTAATACCACCATCTTCATATCTCAAAACAATTATCAAGTATCAAACGTCTCATAGTATTCAACACACTCATAAGAAAGTTTCACAAATCTTGAATACCAAGCATATTAGGATTATTTAAGCAAATTACCATGCTATTTAAGACTCTCAAAATAATCTAAGTGAAGCATGAGAGATCAATAGTTTCTATAAAACAAATCCACCACTGTTCTCTAAAAGATATAAGTGAAGCACTAGAGCAAAACTATATAGCTCAAAGGATATAAGTGAAGCACATAGAGTATTCTAATAATTTCCGAATCGTGTGTGTCTCTCTCAAAAGGTGTGTACAGCAAGGATGATTGTGGTAAACTAAAAAGAAAGACTCAAATCATACAAGACGCTCCAAGCAAAACACATATCATGTGGTGAATAAAAATATAGCTCCAAGTAAAGTTACCGATGGAAGTAGGCGAAAGAGGGGTGCCTTCAGGGCATCCCCAAGCTTTGGCTTTTTGTGTCCTTAGATTATCTTGGCGTGCCATGGGCATCCCCAAGCTTAGGCTCTTGCCACTCCTTGTTCCATAATCCATCAAAATCTTTCACCCAAAACTTGAAAACTTCACAACACAAAACTCAACAGAAATCTCGTGAGCTCCGTTAGCGAAAGAAAACAAAAGACCACTTCAAGGTACTGTAATGAACTCATTATTTATTTATATTGGTGTTAAACCTACTGTATTCCAACTTCTATATGGATTATAAACTATTTTACTAGCCATAGATTCATCAAAATAAGCAAACAACACACGAAAAACAGAATCTGTCAAAAACAGAATCTGTCAAAAACAGAACAGTCTGTAGTAATCTGTAACTAACGCAAACTTCTGGAACTCCAAAAAATCAGACAAAAAAGGAAGACCTAGGCAATTTGTTTATTGATCAGAAGAAATTGGAATCAGTATTTTATCACGTTGTGGTGATTTTTAACAATTGTTTTCGTGAACAGAAAGTTTCTGGAAATTACAGCAAGATCAAATAACTATCATCCAAGAAGATCCTATAGGTTTAACTTGGCACAAACACTAACTAAAACATAAAAACACATCTAACCAGAGGCCAGAACAAAAATTTATTGCTAAACAACAAGGATAAATACTGGGTTGTCTCCCAACAAGTGCTTTTCTTTAAAGCCTTTTTAGCTAGGCATTGAGATTTCAATGATGCTCACAAGAAAGACAAGAATTGAAGCACAAAGAGAGCATCATAAAACACGTTACAAACACATCTAAGTCTAACATACTTCCTATGCATAGGCATATTATAGGCAAACAAATTATCAAGGCAAACAAAAACTAGCATATGCAAGGAAGCGGGAAGAAACAATAGCAATCTCAACATAACAAGAGGTAATTTAGTAACATGAAAATTTCTATAACCATATTTTCCTCTCTCATAATAATTACATGTAGGATCGTAATAAAATTCAACAATATAGCTATCACATAACATATTCTCAACAAGATCCACATGCATGCGAAGTTGACACTCTTCCAAAATAGTGGGATTATCATTAACTAAAGACATGATTCCTCCAAGCCCACTTTTATCAAAAATTTCATAAGATTGAATGTTATCCAAATATGTGGGATATAAATTTGACACTCTTCCAAACCCACTTTCAATATTATTGCAAACACTATTATCAATCTTATATTCATCATGGGCTTAAATAAATTTTCAAGATCATAAGAAGAATCTCCCCAATCATGACTATTGGGCATAGCAAACTAACATCCCCAAGCTTAGGGTTTTGCATATTATTAGCATAATTTACATCAATAGAATTTATAATAAAATCATTGCAATCATGCTTTTTATTCAAAGATCTACCGTGAGTCACTTCATAAAGCACTTCATCACAATTTTCAGATTTACGGATTTCAGGCAAAACCTTATAAAGATAATCTAGTGCATCCAAATCACTAGGAATTGGTTCATCATAATTGGATATCTTAAAAAGATTGGCAAGAGGATGAGGATCCATAGATATTAGCTTCTCTGTTTAGGAATAAATACTCAACTATTTCAACCAAACGAGGGCAAACGAAAAGACGAACGGAAAAGAGAGGGCGAATAAAATAGCAAGGGTGAAGTGGGGGAGAGGAATACGTGAGGCAAATGGCAAATAATGTAATGCGGGATATAAGGGATTGTGATAGGTACTTGGTATGTTGACTTTTGCGTAGACTCTCCGGCAACGGCGCGAGAAATCTTCTCTACTACCTCTTGAGCACTGCGTTGGATTTCCTTGAAGAGGAAAGGGTGATGCAGCACAACAGTGTAAGTATTTCCCTCAGTTTTTGAGAACCAAGGTATCAATCCAGTAGGAGGCTACGCGCGAGTCCCGCGCACCTGCACAATATAAATAACTCCTCGCAACCAACGCGATAAGGGGTTGTCAATCCCTTCACGGTCACTTATGAGAGTGAGATCTAATAGATATGATAGGATAATATTTTTGGTATTTTTGTGATAAAGATGCAAAGTAAAATATAAGCAAAGTAAAAAAGCAAAGGAAACAACTAAGTATAGGAAGATTAATATGATGAAGATAGACCCGGGGGCCATAGATTTCACTAGTGTCTTCTCTCAAGAGCATAAGTATTTTACGGTGGGTGCATTATTGTTGAGCAATTGACAGAATTGAGCATAGTTATGAGAATATCTAGGTATGATCATGTATATAGGCATCACGTCCGAGACAAGTAGACTGACTCCTGCCTGCATCTACTACTATTACTCCACTCATCGACCGCTATCCAGCATGCATCTAGAGTATTAAGTTCATGAAAATCAGAGTAACGCCTTATGCAAGATGACATGATGTACAGGGATAAATTCATGCAATATGATAAAAATCCCATCTTGTTATCCTCGATGGCAACAATACAATACGTGCCTTGCTGCCCCTACTGTCACTGGGAAAGGACACTGCAAGATTGAACCCAAAGCTAAGCACTTCTCCCATTGCAAGAAAAACCAATCTAGTAGGCCAAACCAAACTGATAATTCGAAGAGACTTGCAAAGATAACCAATCATACATAAAATAATTCAGAGAAGATTCAAATATTGTTCATAGATAATCTTGATCATAAACCCACAATTCATCGGTCTCAACAAACACACCGCAAAAAGAAGATTACATCGAATAGATCTCCACGAGAGAAGGGGAGAACATTTTATTGAGATCCAAAAAGAGAGAAGAAGCCATCTAGCTACTAACTATGGAACCGAAGGTCTGAAGTAAACTACTCACACTTCATCGGAGAGGCTATGGTGTTGATGTAGAAGCCCTCCGTGATGGGTTCCTCCTCCGGCGGAGCTCCGGAACAGGCCCCAAGATGGGATCTCATGGGTACAGAAGGTTGCGGCGGTGGAATTAGGTTTTTGGCTCCGTATCTGATCGTTTGGGGGTACGTAGGTATATATAGGAGGAAGGAGTACGTCGGTGGAGCAACAGGGAGCCCACGAGGGTGGAGGGCACGCCTTGGGGGGTGGGCGCGCCCCCCTACCTCGTGCCTTCCTCCTTTCTTTCTTGACGTAGGGTCCAAGTCTCCTGGATCATGTTCGGTGAGAAAATCACGTTCCCGAAGGTTTCATTCCGTTTGGACTCCGTTTGATATTCCTTTTCTTCGAAACTCTGAAATAGGCAAAAACAACAATTCTGGGCTGGGCCTCCGGTTAATAGGTTAGTCCCAAAAATAATATAAAAGTGGATAATAAAGCCCATTAATGTCCAAAACATTAGATAATATAGCATGGAGCAATCAAAAATTATAGATACGTTGGAGATGTATCAGCAATCAATTATAAAGTATATGATATGGCCATCATCATCTTGTGCCTTTGATCTCCATCTCCAAAGCACCGTCATGATGACCATCGTCACCGGCTTGACACCTTGATCTCCATCGAAGCATCATTGTCGTCTCACCAACTATTGCTTCTACGACTACCGCTACCGCTTAGTGATAAAGTAAAGCAATTACATGGCGACGACATTTCATACAATAAAGCGACAACCATATGGCTCCTGCTAGTTGCCGATAACTCTGTTACAAAACATGATCATCTCATACAACAAATTGTATCACATCATGTCTTGATCATATCACATCACAGCAAGCCCTGCAAAAACAAGTTAGACGTCCTCTACTTTGTTGTTGCAAGTTTTACATGGCTGCTACAGGCTTCTAGCAAGAACCGTTCTTACCTATGCATCAAAACCACAATGATTTTTCATCAAGTGTGTTGTTTTAACCTTCAACAAGGACCGGACGTAGTCACACTCGATTCAACTAAAGTTGGAGAACAGACACCCACTAACCACCTGTGTGCGAAGCACGACGGTAGAACCAGTCTCATGAACGCAGTCACGTAATGTCGGTCTGAGCCGCTTCATCCAACAATACCGCCGAATCAAAGTATGACATGTTGGTAAGCAGTATGACTATTATCGCCCACAACTCTTCGTGTTCTACTCGTGCATATAACATCTACGCATAGACCTGGCTCTGATACCACTGTTGGGGAACGTAGTATTTCAAAAAAAAATCCTACGATCACGCAAGATTTATCTAGGAGAAGCATAGCAACGAGCGGGGAGAGTGTGTCCACGTACCCTCGTTGACCGAAAGCGGAAGCATTTTATCAACGTGGTTGATGTAGTCGTACATCTTCACGATCTGACCGATCCTAGCACCGAATGTATGGCACCTCCGTGTTCAGCACACGTCCAGCTCGATGACGTCCCTCGTACTCTTGATCCAGTTGAGGCCAAGGGAGAGTTTCGTCAGCACGACGGCGTGGCGACGGTGATGATGAAGTTACCGGTGCAGAACTTCGCCTAAGCACTACGACGATATGACCGAGGTGTGTAACTATGGAGGGGGCACCGCACACGGCTAAAAGATCAACTTGTGTGTTCTAGGTTGCCCCCTTTCCCCCGTATATAAAGGAGGGAGAGGGAGAGGTAGCCGGCTGATAATCCCCAAGTGCAGGGAATAATCGTAGCAATTCCCAATGGTGGAAGTGATAAGTATGGAGTGTCGAACCCACAAGGAGCTAAAGGTAAGATCAATATTCTCTCAAGTCCTATCTGCCACTGATACGACTCTACGTACACCGAACGTTTGCTTCCAACTAGAAACGAGAAATAAAACTACGTTGTGGGTATGAAGAGGATAGCTTTGCATGATATCGGAGAACTAAAACATAAAAGTAGGTGTTGTTATCATGAAGTTAGAATATATTACTAAATATTATAAATAGCGAGTGTGGAATAATGATGGATCGGTGTGCGGAATTGTCCTAGGCAATTGTTAACAAGACCGGTAGTCGTCATTGCAATTTCATATGAGGGAGAGGCATAAGCTAACATACTTTCTCTTCTTGGATCATATGCACTTATGATTGGAACTCTAGCAAGCATCCGCAACTACTAAAGATCATTAAGGTAAAACCCAACCATAGCTTTAAAGCATCAAGTCCCCCTTTATCGCATACGCCACAACCCCCTTACTCGGGTTTATGCTTCTGCCACTCAAGCAACCCACTATAAGCGAATCATGAACGTATTGCAACACCCTTCAGCGGGAATCCCTCATGCTTGCGCGACACGGAGGGCACAATAGGACAACACCAAAATAAAACATACAACTCGTACCGATCTAGATCATCAATCAACCCAAAGACAAAGGATATATACTCAAAACATCATAGGATGGCAACACATCATTGGATCATAATATGTTCAAGTAGGGATTACAGCGGGGTGCGGGAGAGTGGACCGCGTAAAATAGATGAGGATGGTGATGATGATGGTGATGTTGATGAAGACGATCACCGCGGCGATAATTCCTGTCGTGGTTTTGTCACGGCAGATGTCCTCGTGAAAGGACTTAGTCGTGGAGCCATCGCTACGGGTTAGCTTAAAGGGGTTAAAGCGGACACAAGGACGCAAGAGATTTTATACTAGTTCGGCCCCTTCGATGAAGGTAAAAGCCTACGTCTAGTTGTGATGGAATTGATGGGGGTTCGATGACTAGGGAGCAAACAAGCTTCACCTAAGTCCCGAGTGGTTGTCTATTGTCCTTGAACCGCCTCCGGGTCGTCCCCTTATATACATGGGTGGCGCCCGTCGGTTCACAGAGTCCCGACGCCGGTTCATAAATGTATCCGGATCGATCTCTGCTATTCCTAACTTACAATACAAGTTACATACTAATGCCGGTTTATGGCTACAGGCCTTAAACCGGCTATGGGCCTTAAGCCCTCATCTGCCTACTTGGGCTTTACCATATTCAACTATTGATGAAGTTAACCCTGCCTGTCTTGGCCGGTTTACACCCAGTGGTAATATCCCCAACAGTTCCCCTCCCGATGGCACTCCGGCGCCACCGAGAGAGAGGAGGAGAGGTTCTCCCCCATGTGCTTCCTCCTCCATGGCCTCCCCTTGGATGGGGAGAGGTTCTCCCTCTGGTCCTTGGCCTTCATGGTGATGATGGCCCCTCCGGCATCCTCCTCCATGGCCTCCGGTGATGATGGCCCCTCCGGCATCCTCCTCCATGGCCTCCGGTGATGATGGCCCCCTTCGGCAGGGTGCCAGAGAGGGCCTAGATTGATTTCTCGTGGCTACAGAGGCTTGCGGCGGCGGAACTTCCGATCTGGGTTATTTTCTGGAGGTTTCTGTATTTATAGGAGAGGATGGCGTCGAGAACAAGTCAGGGGGGTCCCCGAGGCGGCCACGAGATAGAGGGCGCGCCCCCCACTCTCGTGGGGCCCACGGGACTCCCCTCAGGTAGATTTTTGTTTCAGTATTTTTTATATTTTCTAGAAAAATTCTCCGTTTATTTTCATCGCATTCTGAGAACTTTTATTTCTGCACAAAGACAACACCACGGTAGTTCTGCTGAAAACAACGTCAGTCCGGGTTAGTTCTAATCAAATCATACCAAAATCATATAAAATTATTGTAAACATGGCATGAATACTTCATAAATTATAGATACGTTGGAGACGTATCGGCATCCCCAAGCTTAATTCCTGCTCGTTCTCGAGTAGGTAAATGATAAAAGAAATAATTTATGAAGTGTGAATGCTAGCAAGTGCACAAGTTTGATCAATGATAATTTCAATCACCTTTTCTAGCATCATTATATGTCATAACAGTAGCTCATCTCATAAAACTTTTCATGATCAAGTAACACACTATTCACATGTTAAAGTATAGATCATAAACTTTCTGGAAACTAACAAACTATATTCTCAGTCATCAAACAATTGCAATTCATCTTATTTTTGGGAAGGGTCTATGTCAGAACTTTGATTTAGCAAAGTCCACATACTCAACTATCATTTAATCTTTCACAATTGCTAACACTCACGTGATATTTGTGGGTTCAAATCTTTAATCGGACACTGAGAAAGATAGGGGCTTATAGTTTTGCCTGCCAACCTTTTACCTCAAAGGTAATGTCAACAATAATAATTCATGATAAGTTACATCCAATTGGATATATATATCAGGATCTTCCAACACAAACCCCTATAGTCGAAAAAAAGATCGAAACAGGGAGAAAACGTAGGATAACCCAGATCGGCATGAAAGGGATTTTCTAATGCTATCCGAAGACGAATCGGAATACGGAACCGGAAGCCGTAGCCCAGAACCTTTAGCTTGAGCGGAAGGGGAGGAAACCGGCTATTCGAGCCAAAGGATAAAATGTAATAAGGAAAGGTGAAGATCACCATGACTCTTGTATAAGGTATAAGACAAGAATAAAAGATAGGCCCTTCGTAGAGGGAAGCGGAGGTTGTCATGTGCTTTTATAGTTGGATGCACAAAATCTTAATGCGAAAGAACGTCACTTTATATTGCCACTTGTGATAGGGACCTTTATTATGCAGTCCGTCGCTTTTATTGCTTCCATATCACAAGATCGTATAAATATTATTTTCTCCACACTAATAGATCATACATATTTAGAGAGCAATTTTTTTTATTGCATGCAACAATGATAACTTACTTTGAGGATATTACTCAATCCATATGTAGGTATGGTGGACTCTCATGGCAAAACCGGGTTTAAGGATATTCGGAAGCACAAGTAGTATCTCTACTTGGTGCAAAGAGTTTGGCTAGCATGAGGGAGAAAAGCAAGCTCAGCAGGTTGGATGATTCATGACAATATACTTTATTTCGGATATAAGAAAACATAACCCATTACGTTGTCTTCCTTGTCCAACAGCAACCTTTTAGCATGTCATATTTTAATGAGTGCTCACAATTACAAAAGATCTCCAAGATAGTATATTTATATGTGAAATCTCTCTTCCTTCAATATTCTTTCATGAATTGTTCAAGTGATCACAATTCTACGTTTGCTAACTTTCAAATAAGTTTACTACCTATACTTATTCTATGTGAAGTCATTACTCCCCATGGTATAAGCATATGAAACATATATAAATTCAGACTTATGATATTCAATTCATTCAACCATTTACTCATAGGATATACGTGAAGCACATGAGTAAATGACAAACTAATCCAAAAGATATAAGTGAAGAACACTGAGTAGTCAAATAATTAACTAGCCATGGGAGGATTCTTTTTCATTCAAGATTTCAGATCCAATGATTTTATTCAAACAGCAAGTAAAATTGAAAATACGCTCCAAGAAAAACACATATCATGTGACGAATAAAAATATAGCTCCAGGTAAGGTATATCGATAGTTTTGAAGACGAAAAAGGGGATTCCTTTCGGGGCATCACCAAGCTTATGCGCTTGAGTCTTCCTTGAATATTACCTTGGGGTGCCTTGGGCATCCCCAAGCTTAGGGTCTTTCCACTCCTTATTCTCCTCATATCGATATCTCACCCAAAGCTTGAAAACTTCAATCACACAAAACTTAACGGAACTTCATGAGATAGGTTAGTATAATAAAGAGTAAACCATTCACTTTGGTACTGTTAAAGACAAGATTCATAATTGTTCTCACACAATGCCTACTGTACCATATCATTTCTACAACTTATATTGAGAAATATAATCCATAGAAACTAGAAGACAAGCAAACTATGCAATGATAACAGAATCTGTCAGAAACAAAACAGTCTGTAATGATGTGAATAGCAACCATACTTCTGCTACTCCAAAAATTATGAAATAAATTGGTGGACGTGAGGAATTTTTCTATTAATCTTCTGCAAAAATAATAAACTCAAAAGCACTCTTCTGTAAAAAAAATGGCAGCTAATCGCGTGAGCGCAAAGTTTCTGTTTTTTATAGCAAGATCACATTAACTCTCACCCAAGTCTTCCCAAAGGTATTACTTGGTACTTTATTGAAATAAAAGCTATAAAACATGATTAATACAGTATCTTAATCATTTAAACATGCAAAAACATTAAGGGTACATATTGGGTTGTCTCCCAACAAGCGCTTTTCTTTAGTGCCTTTTAGCAAGGCATGATTATTTCAATGATGCTCACATAAAAGAAAAGAATTGAAACATAAAGAGAGCATCATGAAGAATATGACTAGCACATTTAAATCTAACCCACTTCCTATGCCTAGGGATTTTGTGAGCACATAATTTATAGGAACAAGAATCAATTAGCATAGGAAGGCAAAACAAGTATAACTCAAAACTTTAAGCACATAGAGAGGAAACTTGATATTATTGCAACTCCTACAAGCATATATTATTCCCTCATAATATTTTTCAGTAGCATCATGAATTAATTCATCAATATAACCATCACGTAAAGCATTCTTTTCATGATCTACAAGCATAGAGAATTTTCTACTCTCCTCATAAGCAAAATTCTTCTCATTCGGAATAGTGGGGTCACTATTTCCTAAAGTTGACACTCTTCCAAACCCGCTTTAGATGATAGTATTATTCATACTCCAAAATATATAAGTGAAGTTCATGTAGGATTATACAATTAATATAGACTAACCAATATCCAAGCTCAAAATATATAAGTGAAGCACACGGAACATTTTATAGAACCATACTCAAAAGATTTAAGTGAAGCACAAAGAGCAATTCCATGAGATCATACTTAAAAGATATAAGTGAAGCACATGAAGTATTCTATATATCAATGAAGGGCTATCTCATACTATCATGGTTCTTAAAGAAAAAGAAAAACACAAAGGACACAAATCATGTGAACAAAACAAAAACCGAGGTATACAGATAATTGTTGAAGAAAAAAGATGGGATGCCAACCGGGGCATCCCCAAGCTTAGATGCTTGAGTATCCTTGAAATATTTACTTGGGGTGCCTTGGGAATCCCCAAGCTTTAACTCTTGCCTCTCTTTATTCTTCTCACATCGGTAACTCCTCATTCTCCGAACACTTCAACCACAAAAACTTTGTGAGATTCGTTAGTATACTAAAGCAAATCACTACCTTTAGGTACTGTTGCAAATTCATTTCAATTTCATATTAGCACATTATCTACTGTATTCCAACTTCACCATGATTCATAGCCCCCAATACTACCCATAGATTCATCAAAATAAGTGATCAACACAGAAAACATAATCTGTCAAAAGCAGGATAGTCCGTAGTAATCTGGAAGTTTAGTATACTTCTGTAACTCCAAAAATTCTAGAAAAATATGAAAATTTAAACAATTTGTACAGAAGTAATGTGCAAAAAGTTTCAGACCCATTTGAATTTCCAGTAAAAAAATGTAAATTCACGCGCTACAACCAAAGTTTCTGTTTTTGTACTACACAAAGTAAACAAGCAATCTAATCATCCTAAAACCAAAGCTTGGCACATTATTTTTATAATACAATGGAAATATACAAGGGGATAATTATTTTCAGAGAAGCTTCCATGAAATCTTTTACATTGTTTCCATGAGCATGAACACAAGTTTTCAAGGTCGACCCTCACTTCTCCAATGCATAACCTTCCAATCACTTCTCTTATTGAAAAACTTTTTAGGCAAGAGAGGCAAGTAATTTTTTTGTATTTTCATTCTTTTAATTTTTTTGTATGTTTCACCCACAACTAAACAGAAACAAAAAGGAAAAAAAATCTACTTAGTGGAGCAAGCAAACAAGCACACACGAGAATATCAACCCCACGCTATTGCTCCCCGGCAACGACGCCAGAAAAGAGCTTGATAATCCTCAAGTGCAGGGAATCATCATAGCAATTCCCAATGGTGGAAGTGATAAGTATGGAGTGTCAAACCCACAAGGAGCTAAAGTTAAGATCAATGTTCTCTCAAGTCTTATATGCCACTAATACGACTCTACGTACACCGAATGTTTGCTTCCAACTAGAAACGAGAAATAAAACTACGTTGTGGGTATGAAGAGGATAACTTTGCATGATATCGGAGAACTAAAACATAAAAGTAGGTGTTGTTATCATGAAGTTAGAATATATTACTAAATATTATAAATAGCGAGTGTGGAATAATGATGGATCTGTGTGCGGAATTGTCCTAGGCAATTGTTAACAATACCGGTGGTTGTCATTGCAATTTCATATGAGGGAGAGGCATAAGCTAACATACTTTGTCTTATTGGATCATATGCACTTATGATTGGAACTCTAGCAAGCATCCGCAACTACTAAAGATCATTAAGGTAAAACCCAACCATAGCATTAAAGCATCAAGTCCCCTTTATCCCATACGCCACAACCCCCTTACTCTGGTTTATGCTTCTGTCACTCAAGCAACCCACTATAAGCGAATCATGAACATATTGCAACACCCTACAGAGGGAATCCCCCACGCTTGCGCGACACGGAGGGCACAATAGGACAGCACCAAAATAAAACATACAACTCGTATCAATCTAGATCATCAATCAACCCAAAGACAAAGGATATCTACTCAAAACATCATAGGATGGCAACACATCATTGGATCATAATATATGTGGCATAAAGCACCATGTTCAAGTAAGGATAACAGCGGGGTGCGGGAGAGTGGACCGCGTAAAATAGATGAGGATGGTGATGATGATGGTGATGTTGATGAAGACGATCACCGCGGCAATGATTCCCCTCCCGATGGCACTCGGGCGCCACCGAGAGAGAGGAGGAGAGGTTCTCCTCCTTGTGCTTCCTCCTCCATGGCCTCCCCCTGGATGGGGAGAGGTTCTCCCTCTGGTCCTTGGCCTTCATGGTGATGATGGCCCCTCCGGGATCCTCCTCCATGGCCTCTGGTGATGATGGCCCCCTCCGACAGGTTGCCAGATATGGCCAAGATTGATTTCTCATGGTTACAGAGGCTTGCGGTGGCGGAACTTCCGATCTGGGTTATTTTCTGGAGGTTTCTGTATTTATAGGAGAGGATGGCGTCGAGAACAAGTCAGGGGGTTCCCGAGGCGGCCACGAGATAGGAGGGCGTGCCCCAGGGGAGTGGGTGCGCCCCCACCCTCATGGGGCCCACTAGACTCCCCTCCAGTAGATTTTTGTTCCAGTATTTTTTATATTTTCCAGAAAAATTATCCATTGATTTTCATCGCATTCCGAGAACTTTTATTTCTGCACAAAAACAACACCACGGTAGTTCTGCTCAAAACAGCGTCTGTCCGGGTTAGTTCTAATCAAATCATACCAAAATCATATAAAAGTATTGTAAACATGGCATGAATACTTCATAAATTATAGATACGTTGGAGACGTATCACCGGCCATAGGGGGCGCGCCAAGGTGTGGAGTCCTACTAGGACTCCCTAGTCCTAGTAGGATTCCACCTCCCATACGGAGTAGGAAAGGGGGAAGGGAGAAGGAGAGGGAAAGGGGGGGCGGCCCCCTTCTCCTAGTCCTAATCGGCCTCCTGCCCAAGGGGTTTGCACTAGCCCCTTGTGGGCTGGTGTGCTTCTGAAAGTGCAACTATCCCTAGGTGGTTTTGGTAATTCCTAACAACATATAGCTCATTGAGCTAACATTATTCCAAGATAAATATTTCAGGAAAAGCTCAATGAATGGCATGGCATGGATGATAAAAGTGGACCCCTGAAAATACTAAGGATAAAAGGATTGGCTCAAGCTCAAAGCTCAAGACTCTACATTTTATATTTTAGTGATCCAAGATCACATTGAGTCTATAGGAAAAGCCAATACTATCAAGGAGGGCTGAGGTGTTGCTTAATGAGGTTCTTGCTTCATAGTGCTTAGTGATATGCTCCAAAACCCTCAACTACTTTCCCACATCCACATATGACCTGAACCAAAAGTCAAACTCGGCCCCACCGATTCTTTCTAGCCGGCACCACCGAGTTCAGATGTCATAGCCACTGCCACAAACCCTAGGCAAATCGGTCTCACTGATAGGGATATCGGTCTCCCCGAGATGGGATTGTAATCTCTCTGTTTCCCTTCGTAACGTTTCGGTCCTACCGAGATGAGCGATCGGTCCCACCGAGATTGCAATGTAAACTCTCTGTTTCATTCTCGCAACATTTCGGTCCCACCGAAATGAGCGAACTGGTCCCACCGAGTTTACCTGACCAACTCTCTGGTTAGCTTATTACCAAAATCGGTCCCACCGAGTTTGTGTAATCGGTCTCACCGAGATTACGTTATGCCCTAACCCTAACCATATCGGTCCTACCGGGTTGCATGTCGGTCCACGAAAATCCTAACGGTCACTAGATTTGCTGAATCGGTCTGACCGAGTTTATCAATTCGGTCCCACCGAGTTTGGAAAGTTGTGTGTAACGGTTAGATTTTGTGTGGAGGCTATATACCCCTCCATCTCCTCTTCATTCGTGGAGAGAGCCATCAGAACGAACCTACACTTCCAATACACATTTTCTGAGAGAGAACCACCTACCCTTGTGTTGAGACCAAGATATTCCATTCCTACCATATGAATCTTGATCTCTAGCCTTCCCCAAGTTGCTTTCCACTCAAATCTTCTTTCCACCAAATCCAAATCCCGTGAGAGAGAGTTGAGTGTTGGGGAGACTTTCATTTGAAGCACACGAGCAAGGAGTTCATCATCAACACACCATTTGTTACTTCTTGGAGAGTGGTGTCTCCTAGATTGGCTAGGTGTCACTTGGGAGCCTCCAGCAAGATTGTGGAGTTGAACCAAGGAGTTTGTAAGGGCAAGGAGATTGCCTACTTCGTGAAGATCTACCGCTAGTGAGGCAAGTCCTTCGTGGACGACGGCCATGGTGGGATAGACAAGATTGCTTCTTCGTGGACCCTTCGTGGGTGGAGCCCTCCGTGGACTCGCTGCAACTGCTACCCTTCGTGGGTTGAAGTCTCCATCAACGTGGATGTACGATAGCACCACCTATCGGAACCACGACAAAAACATCCGTGTCTCCAATTGCGTTTGAATTCTCCAAACCCTTCCCTTTACATTCTTGCAAGTTGCATGCTTTACTTTCCGCTGCTCATATACTCTTTGCATGCTTGCTTGAATTGTGTTAAGATTGCTTGACTTGTGCTAAGTTAGCTAAAATCAGCCAAAGACTAAAATTGGGAAAAGGATAAGTTTTATTTGGTCAAGTAGTCTAATCACCCCCCTCTAGACATACTTTCGATCCTACAGCTTCCCTCTTATGGCCCATAAGGCCCATAACTTCTCCTGGGGGGTTCCGGTAACCTCCCGGTACTCCGGAAAAATGCCCGAACCACTCGGAACCATTCCGATGTCCAAATGCAACCTTCCAATATATGAATCTTTACCTCTCGACCATTATGGACTCCTCGTCATGTCCGTGATCTCATCCGGGACTCCGAACAAGCTTCGGTCATCAAATCACATAACTCATAATACAAATCGTCATGGAACATTAAGCGTGCGGACCCCACGGGTTCGAGAACTATGTAGACATGACCGAGACACATCTCCGGTCAATAACAAATAGCGGAACCTGGATGCTCATATTGGCTCCTACATATTCTATGAAGATGTTTATCTGTCAAACCGCATAACAACATACGTTGTTCCCTTTGTCATCGGAATGTTACTTGCCCGAGATTCGATCGTCGGTATCATTATACCTAGTTCAATCTCATTACCGACAAGTCTCTTTACTCGTTCCATAATACTTCATCCTGCAACTAACTCATTAGTCACATTGCTTGCAAGGCATATAGTGATGAGAATTACCGAGAGGGCCCAGAGATACCTCTCCGAAACATGGAGTGACAAATCCTAATCTTGATCTATGCCAACCCAACAAATACCTCCGGAGACACCTGTAGAGCATCTTTATAATCACCCATTTACGTTGTGATGTTTGATAGCACACAAAGTGTTCCTCCGGTATTCGGGAGTTGCATAATCTCATAGTCTGAGGAACATGTATAAGTCATGAAGAAAGCAGTAGCAATGAAACTGTAACGATCATAATGCTAAGCTAACGAATGGGTCTTGTCCATCACATCATTCTCCTAATGATGTGATCCCGTTCATCAAATGACAACTCATGTCTATGCTTAGGAAACATAACCATCTTTGATAAACGAGCTAGTCAAGTAGAGGCATACTAGGGACACTTTGTTTTGTCTATGTATTCACACATGTACTAAGTTTCCGGTTAATACAATTCTAGCATGAATAATAAACATTTATCATGATATAAGGAAATATAAATAACAACTTTATTATTTCCTCTAGGGCATATTTCCTTCACTTACTTCTCCAGTATTTTTATCATGCACGCATACTCCTCGGGATCTTTTCACCTCGAATCTAAGACAGCTACTAGTCCCTGCTCAAGCTTAATCTCTAGGAGAATAAAGTGGAAGCTGCTCACACATGCATAACTCATCAATTACATTACTATAACCTCGAGTAATAAGGGAAACTGAATATGTACAAGACAGTAACACTCACTTGAAGTTGTAAGGAAACTATATTTTATCTTTGTTTTGATTTTGAAGCAACGATTGTAGCAAGTTGGCCTCGGTTTCTTTGGCAATATATTTAACCGTCCATTCATCTATGAGATTTGTGTTAATGAACCCAATATCATAGATTTGTGCTATTCTGCATTCGACGATCTTCAATCTACATAATATAGTGAGGATAATTATATATACATGCAATGAAAGAGCTGAACTATATATAGAAACTTAATTACAGAAGTAGTACTTACAAACAGTAGCAAGTGACGATTATTTTATCGAGGGCCTTTTGATTGAAAAACTGGAAGAACTCCTCAAATGGAACAGACAACGGATCAATTCCAACGAGGTCGTGCTCCTCTTTAACTCTCAGCGTCAAAGTATCCTTCCCAGACTTGCTGCAGGTGTCCATGTACCACTCACGGAATCTTTGCATCATCGTTGTTAGAGGAGGATGACCAGGTTTGAGGAGAGGCTTCCCGTACCAGTATTTGAATTCGTCCACCTCCATTGTATCAAAATGTGCATCGTCGGGCAGGTAATCTCCAGGATTGGTACCGGGCCCCATCCCTGGATGATGACGATATCGCTAGATACCCTGAGCGGGGGTGGGGGGCACGATCGGTTCGCTTGTTTGCCGAGATGGGGAATTTTTTCCCACTTCTTCGTTCTGCTAACCTTCGATCACTGCAATTACTTCCCGACCGCTCCGATTCCTTATATGTCCTTTCAATAATGCGCTCATAGTTGGTTTGCGGCGGAGGCGGTGGTGGTCGCTTCAGGGCATTGATAGTGCGTTGAACTTTCACAGAATCTATCTTCTCCTCCGGAGGTGGATATTTCATAGCTCTTAGCGTTTCAAAGAAGTCCTTCACATAGGCTTCACAGATCTCCGCGTTTTTCTCCACGGTCCTCTTGTATTGTAACTTCTCTAGAGCTTGAGAGATGGACCGAATCTGTATTGCCTCCTGCCTCTGGCTGTACTGCTAGACGTCGGAGCAGCCGGAACGGCGACAGCAGTCTTCTTTTGTTGCTTACGAGGCAGAGAAGGAGGCGGAGTGCTACGATGCGCCGGAGCAGCCGGAGCGGCGGCGGCTGTCTTCCGCCGTTGTTGACGAGGCCGAGGAGGAGGCGAGCTGCTCGGACACGCTAAAGCAGCCGGAGAAGGAGGCGGAGGGCCCTGATCACTCACCAGAGGAGGAGCAGGAGGAGGAGGAGGAGGAGGAGGAGGAGGCGGAGTACCCTGACTCGTCGGAGGAGGAGGAGGCGGAGGTGTCCAGTTCAGAAGCTTGATGTGCTCCTTCCGCCATAGACATGGAGTCTTCAGAGCAAGACCCAGCTGAGTCTCCCTGAGGGAGTCCTGGATTAGGGGGTGTCCGGATAGCCGGACTATGACCTTTGGCCAGACTCCTGGACTATGAAGATACAAGATTGAAGACTTCATCCCGTGTCCGGATGGGACTTTCCTTGGCGTGGAAGGCAAGCTTGGCGATACGGATATGTAGATCTCTTACCATTGTAACCGACTATGTGTAAGCCTAACCCTATTCAGTGTCTATATAAACCGGAGGGTTTTAGTCGGTAGGACGAACAACAATCATACCATAGGCTAGCTTCTAGGGTTTTAGCCTCTCTGAACTCGTTGTAGATCTACTCTTGTACTACCCATATCATCAATATTAATCAAGCAGGAGTAGGGTTTTACCTCCATCGAGAGGGCCCGAACCTGGGTAAAACATTGTGTCCCTTGTCTCCTGTTACCATCCGCCTAGATGCACAGTTCGGGACCCCTACCGAGATCCGCCGGTTTTGACACCGACATTGGTGCTTTCATTGAGAGTTCCTGCGTATGCGTCATCTTTAGGCCCGATGGCTCCTCCGATCATCAACAACGATGCGCTCTAGGGTGAGACCTTTCTCGCCGGACAGATCTTCGTATTCGGCGGCTTTGCACTGCGGGCCAATTCGCCTGGCCATCTGGAGAAGATTGAAAGCTACGCCCCTGGCCATCAGGTCAGATTTGGAAGTTTGAACTACACGGCTGACATCCGCGGAGACTTGATCTTCGACGGGTTCGAGCCACAGCCAAGCACGCCAGACCTTGTCGAGGGGCATGATCTATCTCTCGCCGGACAAAGGTCACGGAGGCCGCACCAGAGTCCGCTCCGACCTTTAGCTCGGAGCCGACCACGCCGATCGAGGACGGGTGGCTGGACACCGCCTCGGGGGCTGCGATCTCCACGGTGATTGAGCCGTACACCTACCCCATCCTTTCCGAAGCTCGTGACTCCAAGGCGCCAGACTCCTCTCCGGACTCCGAGCCTTCCGCGCCCCTACCAATCGAATCTGATTGGGCGCCGATCATGGAATTCACCGCCGCGGACATCTTTCAGCACTCGCCCTTTGGCGACATTCTGAATTCACTAAAGTCTCTCTCTTTATCAGGAGAGCCCTAGCCGGATTATGGCCAGGAAGGTTGGGATGCGGACGACGAAGAAAATCACAGCCCACCCACCACCCACTTCGTAGCCACTGTCGATGATTTAACCGACATGCTCGACTTCGACTCCGAAGACATCAACGGTATGGACGACGATGCAGGAGACGACCAAGAACCAGCGCCCACAGGGCACTGGAAGGCCACCTCGTCATATGACATATACATGGTGGACATCCCAAAAGATGGGAATGGCGATGGAACAGCGGAGGATGACCCCTCCAAGAAACAGCCTAAGCGCCGGTGTCAGCGGCGCCACTCTAAATCCCGCCACAGCAAAAACGGTGATTCCGGCACGGGAGATAATAACACCCCGGACAGTGCCGAAGACAACCTCCTCCAGCAAGATTCAGCGCAGGAGGATGGAGAAGCCAGCCCTCATGAGAGAGCGGCAGAAAAAGAGGTAGAGGACGATAATTACATGCCTCCCTCCGAAGACGAGGCAGGCCTCGACGACGAAGAATTCGTCGTGCCCGAGGATCCCGTCGAACAAGAGCGTTTCAAACGCAGGCTCATGGCCACGGCAAGCAGCATCAAGAAAAAGCAGCAACAGCTTAGAGCTGACCAAGATTTGCTAGCTGACAGATGGATCAAGTCCTTGCGGCGAAGAGTATGAACTCGGCGCCTCCAAAAGCTACCCAAGACGCTGGCTGCTACCCCGATTAAAGGAGGAAGCACCTAAACCTACATCACCGGTGCATGATATGGCTGACCGGCCACCTCGTGGCCGCGACAGAGAGGCCTCTCAGCCCTCAATTCAAGCCGCACCCCGTCGCCGCTCAAAAAATACAAAGGCACGGGGAAATGCGCCAGACCTGCGAGATATATTGGAGGACAAGGCAAGGCAGACAAGATCGATCTATGGATCACGTGGGCGCCCCACGACACGTGACGATAACCGTCACGCCGGATATGGCAACTCCGGCCGGGCCGAACACAGTAGACAAAGCTCATTTGAGCTGCGTCGTGATATAGCCCAATACAGAGGCGCCGCACACCCACTATGCTTCACAGATGAAGTGATGGATCATCAAATCCCTGAGGGTTTCAAACCCGTAAACATTGAATCATACGATGGCACAACAGATCCTGCGGTTTGGATCGAGGACTATCCCTTCACATCCACATGGCCCGCGGTGATGATCTACACACCATCAAATATGTGCGACCACCAGACGCCGATGACCTAAGACACATAATTCAGCAGCCAGAGGAATCGGCCAGACAATTCTGGACATGGTTCCTAACCAAGAAAAATCAAATCGTCGATTGTCCGGATGCCGAGGCCCTTGCAGCCTTCAAACACAACACCCGTGACGAGTGGCTTGCCCGGCTACTAGGACTGGAAAAGCCGAAATCCATGGCAGCCCTCACAACACTCATGACCCGCTTTTGCGCGGGAGAGGACAGCTGGCTAGCTCGTAGTAACAACATGACCAAGAGCCCTGGTAATTCGGATACCAAGGACAGCAGTGGCAGGTCGCGTCGCAACAAGCACAAGCGCCGCATTAACGGCGATAATGCTGAGGATACGGCAGTCAATGCCGGATTCAGAGGCTCTAAACCCGGTCAGCGGAAAAAGCCATTTAAAAGAAATACTCTGGGCCCGTCCAATTTGGACCGAATACTCGATCGCTCGTGCCAGATACATGGCACCCCCGAAAAGCCAACCAATCACACCAACAGGGATTGTTGGGTGTTCAAGCAGGCAGGCAAGTTAAATGCCGAAAACAATGACAAGGGGCTGCATAGCGATGACGAGGAGGAGCCCCGGCCGCCGAACAATAGAGGACAGAAGGGCTTCCCCCTGCAAGTGCGGACGGTGAACATGATATACGCAACCCACATACCCAAAAGGGAATGGAAGCGTGCACTAAGGGACGATATGCGATGGAGCCAGCCGCCAAAGTTCAACCCGTGGTCTTCCTGCCCGATCACTTTTGATCGAAGGGACCACCCCACTAGCATCCGCCATGGCGGATTCGCCGCATTGGTTCTAGACCCAATCATTGACGAATTTCACCTCACTAGAGTCCTAATGGACGGCGGCAGCAGCCTGAACCTGCTTTATCAGGATACAAAGGCGCAAAATGGGCATAGACCCATCAGGATTAAACCCACGAAGACGACCTTCAAAGGCGTCATACCAGGTGTAGAGGCCAAATGTACATGCTCAGTTATACTTGAAGTGGTCTTCGGATCCCCGGATAACTGCCGGAGCGAGGAGTTAATCTTCGACATAGTTCCGCTCATGGCGGCTATCATGCACTGCTCGGACGAACCGCATTTGCAAAGTTCAATGCGGTGCCTCACTATGTATATATCAAGCTCAAGATGCCAGGTCCTCGAGGAGTCATTACGGTCAATGGAAACACCGAACGCTCTCTCCGGACGGTGGATCATACGGCGTCCTCGCGCGGAAGTACAAAGCAGCCTCTTAAGGCAATTCTCGAGTCCGACTATTAAACGTCCGGACACCGTCAAGCGCCCGAGTAACCTACAACAAGACCGTCTGGCACATTCCGAGCACGCATAGCAATGCGGCCCAAGCCCCAGCCCTCGCGAAATCGCGAAACCAGTATTACGCGTACATAATTATGCTCTGGACTCGTAGTAACAACATGACCAAGAGCCCTGGTAATTCGGATACCAAGGACAGCAGTGGCAGGTCGCGTCGCAACAAGCACAAGCGCCACATTAACGGCGATAATGCTGAGGATACGGCAGTCAATGCCGGATTCAGAGGCTCTAAACCCGGTCAGCGGAAAAAGCCATTTAAAAGAAATACTCCGGGCCCGGCCCAATTTGGACCGAATACTGATCGCTGCGTGCGGATACATGGCAACCCCGAAAAGCCAACCAATCACACCAACAGGGATTGTTGGGTGTTCAAGCAGGCAGGCAAGTTAAATGCCGAAAACAATGACAAGGGGCTGCATAGCGATGACGAGGAGGAGCCCCGGCCACCGAACAATAGAGGACAGAAGGGCTTCCCCCTGCAAGTGCGGACGGTGAATATGATATGCGAACCCACATACCCAAAAGGGAATGGAAGCGTGCACTAAGGGACGTATATGCGATGGAGCCAGTCGCCCCAAAGTTCAACCCGTGGTCTTCCTGCCCGATCACTTTTGATCGAAGGGACCACCCCACTAGCATCCGCCATGGCGGATTCGCCGCATTGGTTCTAGACCCAATCATTGACGAATTTCACCTCACTAGAGTCCTAATGGACGGCGGCAGCAGCCTGAACCTTCTTTATCAGGATACAGTGCGCAAAATGGGCATAGACCCATCAGGGATTAAACCCACGAAGACGACCTTCAAAGGCGTCATACCAGGTGTAGAGGCCAAATGTACATGCTCAGTTATACTTGAAGTGGTCTTCGGATCCCCGGATAACTGCCGGAGCGAGGAGTTAATCTTCGACATAGTTCCGTTCCGCAGCGGCTATCATGCACTGCTCGGACGAACCGCATTTGCAAAGTTCAATGCGGTGCCTCACTATGCATATATCAAGCTCAAGATGCCAGGTCCTCGAGGAGTCATTACGGTCAATGGAAACACCGAACGCTCTCTCCGGACGGTGGATCATACGGCGGCCCTCGCGGCGGAAGTACAAAGCAGCCTCTTAAGGCAATTCTCGAGTCCGACTATTAAACGTCCGGACACCGTCAAGCGCGCCCGGAGTAACCTACAACAAGACCGTCTGGCACATTCCGAGCACGCATAGCAATGCGGCCCAAGCCCCAGCCCTCGCGAAATCGCGAAACCAGTATTACGCGTACATAATTATGCTCTGGAAATACCATGGGTAGAGGCACGACCACGTCATGCCCAGAATGCGGCTCAACCACACCAGGGGATCCTGATTGTGTCATTTTTTTTCTCTCTTTCTTTTTACTTTCAGGACTCCGTTCTCACGAAGCCCTGTCCGGCATTAGAATCGCCGAACACACGATGCAACAGCCAGGGAAGCAGAAAGCTACGTCGAGTGTCCAAGTGGTCTCTATTACGAGCAATATATCTGTTTTACACAACATCCCGCGGCTTACCCCTGGAGGGAGACATGTTAAAAAGTCTCGTCCCTTGCTTATCGCACTATTTGTATCGTTCTGCTCTTACAGCAGCCCTTTTGAATAAACAATATATTGCTTCTGCCTATTATTGATTTTCCTTTTTATATATATATATATATATATATATATATATATATATATATAGGGTGGGTCTATTATGATAACACCCTCTAGAGTCTATTCTGCACACCAAAATGCTTATTCTGATAACAGTTTCGTACTGACCCGTGGCTACAAACTAACCCCGCAAAAGAAACTGACCTAACTGCACGGGCCAAATAAAACTTCCCGCATCGCTCACTCGCCCCACCTCCCTCCCCACCCTGCCAGGCTGCCAGCCACCTCCCCGCGCCCACTTCCCTCCCCACCTACCTCCCCGCACCGCCCCACCTCCCTCCCCATCTTCTCCGGCATGGCGCGCCCCTCCCCTCCCCACCTTCTCCGGCGGCACCGCCCACCAGCACCTCTAACCGCGGCGTCCCACCAGCACCTCTAACCTCCCTCCCTCAAGACCGCCTCCCTCCCTACCCCACCTTCTCCAGTGGGTCATGGCGGGATCCAGCCGCCCACGGCCGCCGGCGCGGCCTCAGCCACCAGATCCGGCCGCCGCAAACCCTCAGCGTGGAAGCCCCCCACTCCTTCAGCCCGGCGCCGGATCCGGCGAGATCCGCACCGGGGTGCTAGGAGGTGGGTCTCTATGGGGCGGTGACCTTCTACTCCACCGACGGCCACCACCAGCAGCGGTCGCTGTCGGCCACCCTCTCCCTCATCTCCCTCCTCCTCCGGCAGCGGTCGCCGTCGGCCACCAATGCGTCCTTCCATCTACGGTGCGACCCCTCCTGTCGATGATCCCCCCTCCTCCCTGCCCCCTCCCTCCCTCCCCCTCCCCCCGCCGGGACCTCGACCTCAACCGCCGGGTGGTGTGTGGTGGTGGTGCGGAGAGGTTCACTTAGAGGCCCATCTGCAGTCCCCTGCACTAGCCTCTCCACATCCCCCCTGCACCAGCCTCGCCAGATCGTCGTTCTTTGGTGCAGCCACCCCCGCGGCGGCCCGGCAACATCGCGTTCAGACATGGGTCGGCTGCCGGCCGTTCAACCACGACGGCCTCCTACAAATTTTTTGTAGATCGGTTTTTGTTGCTGCCCGACCATAGGTACTGCAGTTCGCCGGCGACCAACAGCCACCCCGACCTCCCTCCCCATCTATTTCCTTCATCACTGGCGCGCATGGTCATGGTCGCCCGATTCGTGCAAGGTGCACTGCTCCGAGGTGCTCGCCTCCTTACATCCACCAGATCCGTTCGCGTGGTACATCGGAGGCCTCCACAACCACCCTCATGCAGTTCGCGCAGTGCACCCATGCGGTGCGGAGTGTGTGTGCGTGCAATCCATGAAGGACATCCATGGCCACCGGGAAGTGCACAAAGGAGTGCAACGGCAGCGGAGCCCCAAACTGGGCGGTGCTGTACTATAGGCATTGAAGTCCGGCAAGGCATCTGGCCAAGTTTAGTAGCTCACTTTGTAAATAAACACATGATGTTCTCTATCTCTTGCCACAGTACGTTGTTTATGTTGTTTGCTTTGCTGTTGTTTTGCAGTGTGCTAGTCGCGTTGGTGTAGCCCGCTGGCATCCAGCAGGGGATGCAGCTCTTCGGTGAGTGAAGTGCGGTCCACACCGAGCGCCAATGCAGTGATGTGCCCCGCAGGAGGTGAGCGCCCTCCTCTCCCTCCTTTCCTTCTTCCTCCTCACCTCTCCCTCGCGCCTCGCTTGTGCCCCGCAGGTGGCGCCATGGCCATCTCAATCTTGTCCCTGCGCCACACCATGGATCCCGTTTGATAGTGAGATCCCCAGCGACCAAGTGCTGCAGCCCACTTTTTTCTTTTTGCAATTGGCATGTTAAACTTTCTTTTTGCAGTGTGTGTGTTGTTCGGTGTAAGCTCGAATGAAGACACATATCAGTCCACTGTGTTCTCTAATGCAGAAAAAGGAGGAAAAACCAATTATAAGAAAAGAAGCAAAAGATCCGCTCTCCTACGTGTAGTTCGTTTAGAGTTTGATTGATGTCCTGTATTGTGGGTCGTGGAGTTCGATTGGGGATCCCCTAGTAAAGTTCATAAAAAAATTGTCCATTGAGATTTGCAGTGCAGTGCATAGTATAGAGGAGTTTACTTTGTAAAAACTTCTACAAAGGAGTTCGCTTTTTCTTATTTTTAGAAGAATTCTTTTGCAAATTTGTATGGACATAGTTTATAATTTGTGAAAAATCGGATGTTGAAAGGAAGATGTAGTTTCTCTGTTAAAACCCGCTTGGTGGTTACGACAAAAAGCATGCAGTTTGTTTCGAATTGGGTCGCAGCTCACTTCCTCCGACGCAAAATTCAAATTGCACTTGTTCCTGCATGGCGTCACGTGTTCAAAAAAATAAATTGTATCGGCACTTGCAGTGCATTTTGCTGTCGCGTGTGGTTCACTATGCTGGCCTCGCAGTTGAGATGAAATTATAAAGATAAAATCCTAGGAAAAAATAAAAATAATGCAACTCCCTTTGTCGCTATTGGAATGCGGTTCATTTTGTAGTGAGTCAAAGTGGTTCACTCTGTAAAGCAAAAAGATTGTCGAAAAGAAGTATGAAGTTCACTACTCTAGTTGGTGTGGTTCGCTACTCTCTTGTGTGTGGTTTCCTAGTATCGTCTCTTGGTACAAAACACACGAAAAAATTGCGTTCGACAAGAGAAATCATGAAGTTCACTACTCTCGTTGGTGTGGTTCGCTACTCTCTTGTGTGTGGTTTGCTAGTCTCATCTCGTGGTACAAAACACATGAATTTTTTTACGTTTGAATAAAAGAAACAATGCAGTTCTCTTACCCGTGTGATGCAGTGCGGTTTTCAGTCGGATGAAGTATCCACGTCGATTTGGGTGTCGCGAAAAACAGAGTGTCCGCATTTCGGTAAATTCGAAATTCCTCTTAAACCGTAAAGAATTAGAGAGAGTGTTCTACATGAAAGAGTTGCGTATCGTCAATATATTTCCAACGGTGTATTGTTTGAATCATTCCGACCAGCGATTTGCAAAAATTTCGCCAAAAACGGCCGCTGCCACTCGTCGTCCGCCGCATGATTTACAAAATTAACTTAAAACCGTAAGGAATTTCAAAAATATTTCAACATATGAAAGTTGCGCCTCGCTCGTAGCTTTCCAATCGCGTATCACACGCCTCGTTCCGACAAACGGTTCAAAAACTGGAGCGAAAACAGTACCAAAATTTTTAAAAAACTTGAAAAACAGAATTCCTCAATTTAATAAATTTGAAACTGCTCTTAAACCGTAACGAATTAGAGAAAGCTTTATATATGAAAAAGATGCGCCTCGACGATATCTATCCAACGGCGTATCATTTGCTTCATTCCGACGAGCGGTATAGAAAAAACGCGAAAAAACGCTCGCTGCCACTCGTCATCGGCATTATTTTCAAAACTGCTCTTAAACCGTGTGGAATCTCGAAAAGTGTTCAACATGTCGAAGTTGCGCCTAATCCATAGCTTTTCAATGGTATATTACATGCCTCATTCCGATAAACGGTTAAAAAATTAGAGCGAAAACAGTACCGAAAAAACACCGCGTGCAATTTTTTTCGACACGAAGTTCACTAGTCTCTATTGCAGTGCTCGTCGTGAAAATGATGCAGTGCGCTTCTGTTAACCGTGCAGTGCCGAAGTAGTGTGCAGAATAGTTATTCTGCTAATATTAGCAGAATAGACCGTCTGTATATATATATATATATATATATATATATATATATATATATATATATATATATATATTCATTGATGACATTGTGCAACCGTACACTTTGGTACGGGTAATACACCAGGGGCTTAAGTACCCCATAACATGGTGTGATAAGTTTGAACACTTTCACAAGTGCGGCACCCTGAACTTATAGCATTATATGCACCGGCTCTGAATCATGTCTTGGGTCAATAGTTGGGTTTGCCCGGCTCCCATGTTTTGGTACCTTACGTTCCGTTATATCGGCTAAGGTAGCGCTGGGAGAACCACTGTGATTGTGCCCCGGTTGAGCTGGGTTAAGCACCTCAGTAGAGAAAGCTAAAACTGACCGTCATGATAGGGCGAGAGCTGGTCGCTGTTCGAGAGGTTTTCGAGTCCCTAAAGACTTATGCCGCTTAGAGCGAGGAGTCGGCATTGTCCGGCCTAGGCATGGATAGCGCCCCGAACTCGGTCTTCCGAATAACAGGGGCTTCGTCGAAATTTAAAATTATAGAATTCTATGGCTAAGTGAGAGTGTTCAAGCATTATAGTCCGGTTGCCTTGTTCGTTGCGTTGAGCGCCTTCCTCGAAGGACCCAAGAATGGGAACAAGAGAGCTCAAGTTCATCCCGAACACCCCAGGACTCGTGGCATGGGGGCTGAAGCCAACGACTCACCATCTCTCAAATTTAATACGCGGCCGCAGACAAGGAAATATTTTAAATTAAAAAGTGTTGCTTAGCGCATATGAACAAGTTTTCAGCGTACAGGATAACAAATGCGAGTCTACTCAAAAATTATATCTTTGGAGCATTCATCCGCTATAAGGCAGGCACCCTTCAGACGCTCTCATAATACATTTCAGGCTTGCGATGCTCCTTCTTCGGTGGTGGTCCGTCCTTCACAAGCTTCTCGGCGTCCATCTTGCCCCAAAGTGCACCTTAGCAAGGGCAAGGCCCTCTACGGGCACCTTCGATGCAGACGGAGCGCTTGATGACTTCAACCCATGGACAGGCGTCCACCAGCCGCCTCACCAGCCCGAAGTAGCTCCCAGGCATGGCTTCATTAGGCCACAGCCGAACTATGAGGTCCCTCATGGCCTGTTCGGCCACCTTATGGAGCTCGACCAGCTGCTTTAGCTGGTCACATAAGGGCACAGGGTGTCCGGCCTCAGCATACTGAGACCAGAACACCTTCTCCGTGGAGCTTCCCTCCTCGGCTCGGTAGAATGCGGCAGCATCAGCCACATCATGGGCAGATCTGCGAATGCTCCTGGAGAGCTCCGGATTCAGGTAAGTAACAGATAATTCACTTTCACATGCTTGCTTTACATATAGAATGCCTTACCCGTCGCTATCTTCTTCATCGCCTCAATCTCCTGGAGAGCTTTTTGGGCTTCGGCCTTAGCGGCCTTGGCCCTCTCAAGGGCCGTGGCGAGCTCGGACTCCCGAGTCTTTGAGTCACGCTCCAAACTCTCGTGTTTTTCCACGAGAGCCTGGAGCTCTTGCCGCACCTCCGCCACCAGCGCCTCCTGCTTTTCTCGCTCGGTGCGCTCCGCGCCACATTGCTTTCGGCCCGGGACACCGCCTCCTTCAGGTCGCCACCTTGTTCGTGGCCCCTACAATATTCATGTTATTCCAGTCATTTTTTGCAAACACATCTTTTAAATACTCCCATAAGGTATTACTTACCTTCCTTGTCCTCGAGCTGCTTTTTGGCAAGTCCGAGCTCGTTCTCGGACTGCTCGAGGCTCTGCTTCAATGCACCAGCCTCCGCAAGGTCTGGCGGCAGAGGTCAGCAGCCTGCATTCCCATATTGACATACTT
Source organism: Aegilops bicornis (assembly GCA_021605145.1). Taxonomy (NCBI): domain Eukaryota; kingdom Viridiplantae; phylum Streptophyta; class Magnoliopsida; order Poales; family Poaceae; genus Aegilops; species Aegilops bicornis. The sequence continues at coordinate 692,013,316 of CM038674.1, forward strand.
ATGTTAGACTCCTGCGTATATCTTTTTAGATCCTCAATTCGGCTTTTTCTTTCCGAACACCAAACTGAGCATCAGGGGCTACTGTCTACGCGGTAATATTTTTATATATCTTAAATACATACCTCAAAGCCTGTTAGAAGGCTCAGCATAAGCCACCAGCCCGCTCTTGGCGGACTGAATCTTCTGGATCACCACACTCATAACAGTGCGGTGCTCCTCGTCGATGGAAGCGCCGTTAAGTGCCTCCATCAAATCATTCGGTGCCTCCGGTTGGACGGAGGTCACCGGCGTCGCAGTCTTGCCCTTCTTACGAAGGGGTCGCCTGTCGGACTCCGGAACCACTCAAGGTTCCGGTACGGAGTCTGGCGCAGGGCCGGACTTGACCCTTCGGGGTTTTATCCCCTTTGAGCCCGGATTCCGGGAGGTCGCCTTCTTGGCGCCTCTAGGGCCACCTCCTCCTGGCTGGGCCCCTTTTGGGACTCCACCCCGGCGTCATCCGCGGCGGGAGGAGACGAGGCGGTCGGAAGTGAGGTGCTATTCACCTCCGACGAATCCAGGGAGCCGCTCGACGAATCCAGGGAGCCGCTCGACGAATCCAGGGAGCCGCTCGACGAATCGTCGAGCCCATCCTTGGGCGGGCTGCATGGTTATATCCGGCGTTATAGGATGTTGAGCGACAAATGAAATGCCACGAGTTATTCTGGTGTCCGGACACTTACGATTTCGCCAGGGGTTGGTCCTTGGAGCCCACCCCTCTTCGCCGTCGTCGGCATCGGCGGTGTAGTCCGGAGGAAGGGTCCTTCCCTTCGGCCTCCCTGGTGGGGGCGGCCTTCCTTTTCTTCTCTCCCCCCGCTGGGGGAGAGGCCTCTTTTTCCTCCTCCTCGTCTTCGCGGGAGGAGTCCGCCTCGGCGTCATCGGACGATGAGTCCGATAACACCTGGCGCCGGGAACTCCTTCAAGTTCCCGTGGCCTTCTTCTTGGCCTTCTTTTTCGGCACCATGTGAGGTGCCGGAACCAGCAGCCCCGTCAATTGGGCGTCCGCTGGGTCTTCTGGCAAGGGAACCGGACAGTCGATCTGTCCGGACGTCTTCAGCCAGTCCTGTCAAAGGTGAGGGAGTTTTACATCCCGCATAGAGTCAAACTATGAAAAAAGAGTCCCGTAAAGGGTAAAATAACTTACCGCGCTGGCTTGATGCTGCGAGCTGAATCCATGATCTTCCGTCGCGGATGCGGGAGCTTCGGCGCCCTTGAACAACACCTTCCAGGTGTCTTCGTACATAGTGTCGAAGAGCCGGTTCAAGGTTCGGTGCAGTGCCGGATCAAACTCCCACAAATTGAAGGCCCGTTGCTGGCATGGGAGGATCCGGCGGATGAGCATCACCTGGATTACATTGACAAGCTTGAGATTCTTGTCCACCAGGTTTTGGACGCAGGTTTGGAGTCCGGCCAGCTCTTTCGAATTACCCCACGTCAGGCCCGTCTCTTTCCATGAGGTGAGCCGTGTGGGGAAGCTAGATCGGAATTTGGGGGCCGCCGCCCATTGAGAGTCACGCGGCTCGGTGATATAGAACCACCCTGATTGCCACCCCTTTATGGTCTCCACAAAGGATCCCTCAAGCCATAGGACGTTGGCCATCCTGCCCACCATGGCGCCTCCGCACTCCGCTTGGCGGCCGCCCACTACCTTCGGCTTGACATTAAAGGTCTTCAGCCATAAGCCGAAGTGGGCTAGATGCAGAGGAAGGCCTCGCACAATGATAAACACCGAGATGTTGAGGATGAAATTCGGGGCAAGATCATGGAAATCTAGGTCGTAGTAGAACATGAGCCCCGGACGAATGGGTGAAGTGGAAACCCTAGTCCGCAGAGGAAGTGGGGGAGGAACACCACCCTCTCATGGGGCTGAAGGAAATATGCCCTAGAGGCAATAATAAAGTTATTATTTATTTCCTTATATCATGATAAATGTTTATTATTCATGCTAGAATTGTATTAACCGGAAACATAATACATGTGTGAATATATAGACAAACAAAGATGTCACTAGTATGCCTCTACTTGACTAGCTTGTTAATCAAAGATGGTTATGTTTCCTAACCATGAACAAGGAGTTGTTATTTGATTAACAAGGTCACATCATTAGTTGAATGATCTGATTGACATGACCCATTCCGTTAGCTTAACACTTGATCGCTTAGTATGTTAATGCTTTCTTCATGACCCATACATGTTCCTATAACTATGAGATTATGCAACTCCTGCTTACGGAGGAACACTTTGGGTACTACCAAACGTCACAACGTAATCGGGTGATTATAAAGGAGTACTACAGGTGTCTCCAAAGGTACTTGTTGGGTTGGCGTATTTCGAGATTAGGTTTTGTCACTCCGATTGTCGGAGAGGTATCTCCAGGCCTTCTCGGTGATACACATCACTTAAGCCTTGCAAGCATTACAACTAATGAGTTAGTTGTGAGATGATGTATTACGGAACGAGTAAAGAGACTTACCAAGAACGAGATTGAACTAGGTATTGGATACCGACGATCGAATCTCGGGTAAGTAACATACCGATGACAAAGGGAACAACGTATGTCGTTATGCGGTTTGACCGATAAAGATCTTCAGAGAATATGTAGGAACCAATATGGGCATCCAGGTTCCGCTTATTGGTTATTGACCGAGAATGGTTCTAGGTCATGTCTACATAGTTCTCGAACCCGTAGGGTCCGCACGCTTAACGCTTCGATGATGCTCATTATGAGTTTATAAGTATTGATGCAATCGAAGTTTGTTCGGAGTCCCGGATGTGATCACGGACATGACGAGGAGTCTCGAAATGATCGAGACATAAAGATTGATATATTGGAAGCCTATGTTTGGACTTCGGAATGGTTCCGAGTGAAAACAGGATGTTACCGGAACACCGGGGGGTTACCGGAACCCCCCGGGAGGTATATGGGCCCTCATGGGCCTTGAGGGAGAAGGAGAAGGGCCGGCCAGGTGGGCTGCGCGCCCCCCTCCCCCTTCCAGTCCGAATAGGACAAGGAGAGGGGGGGCGGCGCCCCTTCCCCCTTTTCCCCTCCCCAATCCTACTCCAACTAGGAGAAGGGGGGGAGTCCAACACCCGGGGGGAGTAGGACTCCTCCATGGTGCGCCACCGCGAGGGCCCGCCACCTTACCCCTTGGCTCCGTTATATACGGGGCAGGGGCACCCCAAGACACACAAGTTGATCTACGGATCTTTCCTTAGCGTGTGCGGTGCCCCTTCCACCATATTCCACTTGGTCATATCGTTGTAGAGCTTAGGCGAAGCCTGCGCGGAGAAGTCATATCGTCATGAGCTTAGGCGAAGCCCTGCGTCGGTGGAGCATCAACATCGCCACCACGCCGTCAGGTTGACGGAACTCATCCCCGACACTTTGCTGGATCGGAGTCCGGGGATCGTCATCGAGCTGAATATGTGCAAGAACTCGGAGGTGCCCGTACGTTCGGTGCTTGGATCGGTCGGATCGTGAAGACGACGACTACATCAACCGCGTTGTTATAACGCTCCGCTTTCGGTCTCACGAGGGTGCGTGGACGGACACTCTTCCCTCTCGTTGCTATGCCATCACCATGGTCTTGCGTGATCGTAGGAAATTTTTGAAATTACTGCGTTCCCCAACAAAGTGGTATCGAGCCTGGTTTTATGCGTAGATGTCATATGCACGAGTAGAACACAAGTGAGTTGTGGACGATACAAGTCATACTGCCTACCAAAGCATGTCATACTTTGGTTCAGCGGTATTGTTGACGTATCGATCCAGACCAACCTTACGCGTACTCTTACGCCGAGACCGGTTCCCTCGACGTGCTTTGCACATAGATGGCTTGTGGAAGACCTGTCTCTCCAACTTTAGTTGAACTGAAAAGTGGCTACGCCCGGTCCTTGAGAAGGTTAAACGGAGTCTATTTGACAAACTATCGTTGTGGTTTTGATGCGTAGGTAAGAACGGTTCTTGCTCAGCCCGTAGCAGCCACGTAAAACTTGCAACAACAAAGTAGAGGACGTCTAACTTGTTTTTGCAGGCATGTTGTGATGTGATATGGTCAAGACGTGATGCTATATTTTATTGTATGAGATGATCATGTTTTGTAACCGAAGTTATCGGCAATCGGCAGGAGCCATATGGTTGTCGCTTATTGTATGCAATGCAATCGCGATGTAATGCTTTACTTTATTACTAAGCGGTAGTGATAGTCGTGGAAGCATAAGATTGGCGTAGACGACAACGATGCTACGATGGAGATCAAGGTGTCGTGCGGTGACGATGGTGATCATGACGGTGCTTGGCGATGGAGATCACAAGCACAAGATGATGATGACCATATCATATCACTTATATTGATTGCATGTGATGTTTATCCTTTATGCATCTTATCTTGCTTTGTTTGACGGTAGCATTATAAGATGATCTCTCACTAAAATTATCAAGAAGTGTTCTCCCGAGTATGCACCGTTGCCAAAGTTCGTAGTACCCGGACACCACGTGATGATCGGGTGTGATAAGTTCTACGTCCATCTACAACGGGTGCAAAACAGTTGCACACGCAGAATACTCGAGTTAAACTTGACGAGCCTAGCATATAACAGATATGGCCTCGGAACACGGACACCGAAAGGTCGAACGTGAATCATATAGTAGATATGATCAACATAGTGATGTTCACCGTTGAAACTACTCCGTCTCACGTGATGATCGGACACGGTTTAGTTGATATGGATCACGTGATCACTTAGATGACTAGAGAGATGTCTGTCTAAGTGGGAGTTTTTAATATGATTAATCAAACTTAAATTTATCATGAACTTAGTACCTGATAGTATTTTGCTTGTCTATGTTTACTGTAGATAGATGGCTCGTCTTTGTTGTTCCGTTGAATTTTAATGCGTTCCTTGAGAAAGCAAAGTTGAAAGATGATGGTAGCAATTACACGGACTGGGTCCGTAACTTGAGGATTATCCTCATTGCTGCACGTAAAAATTACGCCCCGAAGCACCGCTGGGTGACAGTTTGCTGCAGATGCCGAGCCGAAGTTATGAACGTCGGCAAAGCGTAACTGATGACTACTCTATAGTTCAGTGTGCCATGCTATACGGCTTAGAACCGGGTCTTCAACGACGTTTTGAACGTCATGGAGCATATGAGATGTTCCAGAGTTGAAGTTAATATTTCAAGCAAATGCCCGGATTGAGAGATATGAAGTCTCCAATAAGTTCTATAGCTGCAAGATGGAGGAGAATAGTTACGTCGGTGAGCACATACTCAAAATGTCCGGGTATAACAATCACTTAATTCAGCCGAGTTAATCTTCCGGATGATAGTGTCATTGACAGAATTCTCCAATCACTGCCACCAAGTTACAAGAGCTTTGTGATGAACTATAATATGCAAGGGATGACTAAGACAATTCCTGAGCTCTTCGCAATGCTAAAAGCCACGGAGGTAGAAATCAAGAAAGAGCATCAAGTGTTGATGGTCAACAAGACCACTAGTTTCAAGAAAAGGGCAAAGGGAAGAAGAAGGAAACTTCAAAAAGAACAGCAAGAAAGTTGCTGATCAAGAGAAGAAACCCAAGTCTGGACCTAAGCCTGAAATCGAGTGTTTTTACTGCAAGCAGACCGGACATTGGAAGCGGAACTGCCCCAAGTATTTGGCGGATAAAAAGGATGGCAAGGTGAACAAAGGTATATGTGATATACATGTTATTGATGTGTACCTTACTAGAGCTCGTAGTAGCACCTGGTATTTGATAATGGTTCTGTTGCTAATATTTGCAACTCGAAACAGGGACTCTGTAATAAACGAGCAATCGCAAAGGACGAGGTGACGATGCGCGTGGGAAATGGTTCCAAAGTCAATGTGATCGCGGTCGGCACGCTACCTCTACATCTACCTTCGGGATTAGTTTTAGACCTAAATAATTGTTATTTGGTGCCAGTGTTGAGCATGAACATTATATCTGGATCTTGTTTAATGCGAGACGGTTATTCATTTAAATCAGAGAATAATGGTTGTTCTATTTATATGAGTAATATCTTTTATGGTCATGCACCCTTGAAGAATGGTCTATTCTTGTTGAATCTCGACAAGTAGTGATACACATATTCATAATGTTGAAACCAAAAGATGCAGAGTTGATAATGATAGTGCAACTTATTTGTGGCAATCGCCGTTTAGGTCATATCGGTGTAAAACGCATGAAGAAACTCCATACTGATGGGCTTCTGGAATCACTTGATTATGAATCACTTGGTACTTGCGAACCATGCCTCATGGGCAAGATGACCAAAACACCGTTCTCCGGAACCATGAAGCGAGCAACTGATTTGTTGGAAATCATACATACTGATGTTTGTGGTCCAATGAATATTGAGGCACGCGGCGGATATCGTTATTTTCTCACCTTCACAGATGATTTAAGCAGATATGGGTATATCTACTTAATGAAACACAAATCTGAAACATTTGAAAAGTTCAAAGAATTTCAGAGTGAAGTAGAAAATCATCGTAACAAGAAAATAAAATTCCTACGATCTGATCGTGGAGGAGAATATTTGAGTTACGAGTTTGGTTTACATTTGAAACAATGTGGAATAGTTTCGCAACTCACGCCACCCGGAACACCACAGCGAAATGGTGTGTCTGAACGTCGTAATCGTACTTTACTAGATATGGTACGATCTATGATGTCTATTTCCGATTTACCGCTATCGTTTTGGGGTTATGCTTTAGAGACGGCCACATTCACGTTAAATAGAACACCGTCAAAATCCGTTGAGACGACGCCTTATGAACTGTGGTTTGGCAAGAAACCAAAGTTGTCGTTTCTTAAAGTTTGGGGCTGCGATGCTTATGTAAAGAAACTTCAACCAGATAAGCTCGAACCCAAATCGGAAAAATGTGTCTTCATAGGATACCCAAAGGAGACTGTTGGGTACACCTTCTATCACAGATCTGAAGGCAAGATTTTCGTTGCTAAATTTGGATCCTTTCTAGAGGAAGAGTTTCTCTCGAAAAGAAGTGAGTGGGAGGAAAGTAGAACTTGATGAGATAATCAGATCTGCTCCCTTATTGGAAAGTAGTTCATCACAAGAAATGGTTCCTGTGACAACTACACCAATTAGTGAGGAAACTAATGATGATGATCATGAAGCTTCAGATCAAGTTGCTACTGAACCTCATAGGTCAGCCAGAGTAAAATACGCACCAGAGTGGTACGGTAATCCTATTCTGGAAGTCATGTTACTTGACCATGGCGAACCTACAAACTATGAAGAAGCGATGGTGAGCCCAGATTCCGCAAAATGGCTGGAAGCCATGAAATCTGAGATGGGATCCATGTATGGACTTTGGTTGACTTGCCCGATGATCGGCAAGCCATTGAAAATAAATGGATCTTTAAGAAGAAGACAGACGCCGATGGTAATGTAACTGTCTACAAAGCTCGACTTGTTGCGAAAGGTTTTCGACAAGTTCAAGGGGTTGACTACGATGAGACTTTCTCACCCGTAGCGATGCTTAAGTCTGTCCGAATCATGTTAGCAATTGCCGCATTTTATGATTATGAAATTTGGCAAATGGATGTAAAAACTGCATTCTTGAATGGATTTCTAGAAGAAGAGTTGTATATGATGCAACCAGAAGGTTTTGTCGATCCAAAAGGTGCTAACAAAGTGTGCAAGCTCCAACGATCAATTTATGGTCCGTGCAAGCCTCTCGGAGTTGGAATAAACGCTTTGATAGTGTGATCAAAGCATATGGGTTTATACAGACTTTTGGAGAAGCCTGTATTTACAAGAAAGTGAGTGGGAGCTCAGAGCATTTCGATATTATATGTGGACGACATATTATTAATTGGAAATGATATAGAATTTCTGGATGGCATAAAAGGATACTTGAATAAAAGTTTTTCAATGACAGACCTCGGTGAAGCTGCTTACATATTGGGCATCAAGATCTATAGAGATAGATCAAAAAGCGCTTAATTGGACTTTCACAAAGCACATACCTTGATAAAATTTTGAAAAAGTTCAAAATGGATCGTGCAAAGAAAGGTTTTTGCCTGTGTTGCAAGGTGTAAGATTGAGTAAGACTCAATGCCCGACCACAGCAGAAGATAGAGAGAAAATGAAAGATGTTCCCTATGCTTCAGCCATAGGCTCTATCATGTATGCAATGCTGTGTACCAGACCGACGTATGCTTAGCTATAAGCTTGGCAGGAAGGTACCAAAGTAATCCAGAATGGATCATCGGACAGCGGTCAAGAACATCCTGAAATACCTGAAAAGGACTAAGGATATGTTTCTCGTATATGGAGGTGACAAAGAGCTAGTCGTAAATGGTTACGTCGACGCAAGCTTTGACACAGATCCGGACGATTCTAAATCGCAAACCGGATACGTGTTTTTATTAAACGGTGGAGCTGTCAGTTGGTGCAGTTCTAAACAAAGCGTCGTGGCGGGATCTACATGTGAAGCGGAGTACATAGCTGCTTCGGAAGCAGCAAATGAAGGAGTCTGGATGAAAGAGTTCATTTCCGATCTAGGTGTTATACCTAGTGCATCGGGACCGATGAAGGTCTTCTGTGACAATATCGTGCAATTGCCTTGGCAAAGGAATCCAGATTTCACAAGAGGACCAAGCACATCAAGAGACGCTTCAATTCCATTCGGGACCAAGTCCAAGTGGGAGACATAGAGATTTGCAAAATACATACGGATCTGAATGTTGCAGACCCGTTAACTAAGCCTCTTCCACGTGCAAAACATGATCAGCACCAAGACTCCATGGGTGTTAAGATCATTACTTTGTAATCTAGATTATTGACTCTAGTGCAAGTGGGAGACTGAAGGAAATATGCCCTAGAGGCAATAATAAAGTTATTATTTATTTCCTTATATCATGATAAATGTTTATTATTCATGCTAGAATTGTATTAACCGGAAACATAATACATGTGTGAATATATAGACAAACAGTATGTCACTAGTATGCCTCTACTTGACTAGCTTGTTAATCAAAGATGGTTATGTTTCCTAACCATGAACAAGGAGTTGTTATTTGATTAACAAGGTCACATCATTAGTTGAATGATCTGATTGACATGACCCATTCCGTTAGCTTAACACTTGATCGCTTAGTATGTTAATGCTTTCTTCATGACCCATACATGTTCCTATAACTATGAGATTATGCAACTCCCGTTTACCGGAGGAACACTTTGGGTACTACCAAACGTCACAACGGAGTACTACAGGTGTCTCCAAAGGTACTTGTTGGGTTGGCGTATTTCGAGATTAGGTTTTGTCACTCCGATTGTCGGAGAGGTATCTCGAGGCCTTCTCGGTGATACACATCACTTAAGCCTTGCAAGCATTACAACTAATGAGTTAGTTGTGAGATGATGTATTACGGAACGAGTAAAGAGACTTACCAAGAATCTAGATTGAACTAGGTATTGGATACCGACGATCGAATCTCGGGTAAGTAACATACCGATGACAAAGGGAACAACGTATGTCGTTATGCGGTTTGACCGATAAAGATCTTCAGAGAATATGTAGGAACCAATATGGGCATCCAGGTTCCGCTATTGGTTATTGACCGAGAATGGTTCTAGGTCATGTCTACATAGTTCTCGAACCCGTAGGGTCCGCACGCTAACGCTTCGATGACAGTTCATTATGAGTTTATAAGTATTGATGCACGAAGTTTGTTCGAGTCCCGGATGTGATCACGGACATGACGAGGAGTCTCGAAATGATCGAGACATAAAGATTGATATATTGGAAGCCTATGTTTGGACTTGGAATGGTTCCGAGTGAAAACAGGATGTTATTGAACACCGGGGTTACCGGAACCCCCCGGGAGGTATATGGGCCCTCATGGGCCTTGAGGGAGAAGGAGAAGGGCCGGCCAGGTGGGCTGCGCGCCCCCCTCCCCCTTCCAGTCCGAATAGGACAAGGAGAGGGGGGGCGGCGCCCCTTCCCCTTTTTCCCCTCCCCAATCCTACTCCAACTAGGAGAAGGGGGGGGAGTCCTACTCCCGGTGGGAGTAGGACTCCTCCGTGGTGCGCCTCCTCTAGGGCCGGCCACCTCCCCCTTGGCTCCTTTATATACGGGGGCAGGGGCACCCCAAGACACACAAGTTGATCTACGGATCTTTCCTTAGCCGTGTGCGGTGCCCCCTTCCACCATATTCCACTTCGGTCATATCGTCGTAGAGCTTAGGCGAAGCCCTGCGCCGGAGAAGTCATATCGTCATGAGCTTAGGCGAAGCCCCGCGTCGGTGGAGCATCAACATCGCCACCACGCCGTCGTCGACGGAACTCATCCCCGACACTTTGCCGGATCGGAGTCCGGGATCGCCATCGAGCTGAACGTGTGCGTAACTCGGAGGTGCCGTGACGTTCGGTGCTTGGATCGGTCGGATCGTGAAGACGACGACTACATCAACCGCGTTGTTATAACGCTTCCGCTTTCGGTCTCACGAGGGTGCGTGGGCGGACACTCTTCCCTCTCGTTGCTATGCCATCACCATGGTCTTGCGTGATCGTAGGAAATTTTTGAAATTACTGCGTTCCCCAACAAAGTGGTATCGAGCCTGGTTTTATGCGTAGATGTCATATGCACGAGTAGAACACAAGTGAGTTGTGGACGATACAAGTCATACTGCCTACCAAAGCATGTCATACTTTGGTTCAGCGGTATTGTTGGACAGACGATCCGGACCAACCTTACGCGTGCATTTCCACGCGAGACCGGTTCCTCGGCGTGCTTTGCACATAGATGGCTTGTGGAAGACCTGTCTCTCCAACTTTAGTTGAACCGAGTGTATACGCCCGGTCCTTGAGAAGGTTAAAACGGAGTCTATTTGACAAACTATCGCTGTGGTTTTGATGCGTAGGTAAGAACGGTTCTTGCTCAGCCCGTAGCAGCCACGTAAAACTTGCAACAACAAAGTAGAGGACGTCTAACTTGTTTTTGCAGGGCATGTTGTGATGTGATATGGTCAAGACGTGATGCTATATTTTATTGTATGAGATGATCATGTTTTGTAACCGAGTTATCGGCAATCGGCAGGAGCCATATGGTTGTCGCTTTATTGTATGCAATGCAATCGCGATGTAATGCTTTACTTTATTACTAAGCGGTAGTGATAGTCGTGGAAGCATAAGATTGGCGAGACGACAACGATGCTACGATGGAGATCAAGGTGTCGTGCGGTGACGATGGTGATCATGACGGTGCTTGGCGATGGAGATCACAAGCACAAGATGATGATGACCATATCATATCACTTATATTGATTGCATGTGATGTTTATCCTTTATGCATCTTATCTTGCTTTGTTTGACGGTAGCATTATAAGATGATCTCTCACTAAAAATTATCAAGAAGTGTTCTCCACAGTATGCACCGTTGCCAAAGTTCAGTAGTACCCGGACACCACGTGATGATCGGGTGTGATAAGTTCTACGTCCATCTACAACGGGTGCAAAACAGTTGCACACGCAGAATACTCAGGTTAAACTTGACGAGCCTAGCATATAACAGATATGGCCTCGGAACACGGAGACCAAAGGTCGAGCGTGAATCATATAGTAGATATGATCAACATAGTGATGTTCACCGTTGAAACTACTCCGTCTCACGTGATGATCGGACACGGTTTAGTTGATATGGATCACGTGATCACTTAGATGACTAGAGAGATGTCTGTCTAAGTGGGAGTTTTTAATATGATTAATCAAACTTAAATTTATCATGAACTTAGTACCTGATAGTATTTTGCTTGTCTATGTTTCTTGTAGATAGATGGCTCGTCTTTGTTGTTCCGTTGAATTTTAATGCGTTCCTTGAGAAAGCAAAGTTGAAAGATGATGGTAGCAATTACACGGACTGGGTCCGTAACTTGAGGATTATCCTCATTGCTGCACAGAAAAATTACGTCCTGGAAGCACCGCTGGGTGACAGGCCTGCTGCAGATGCTGAGCCAGAAGTTATGAACGTCTGGCAAAGCAGAACTGATGACTACTCTATAGTTCAGTGTGCCATGCTATACGGCTTAGAACCGGGTCTTCAACGACGTTTTGAACGTCATGGAGCATATGAGATGTTCCAGGAGTTGAAGTTAATATTTCAAGCAAATGCCCGGATTGAGAGATATGAAGTCTCCAATAAGTTCTATAGCTGCAAGATGGAGGAGAATAGTTCTGTCAGTGAGCACATACTCAGAATGTCTAGGTATAACAATCACTTAATTCAGCTGGGAGTTAATCTTCCGGATGATAGTGTCATTGACAGAATTCTCCAATCACTGCCACCAAGTTACAAGAGCTTTGTGATGAACTATAATATGCAAGGGATGACTAAGACAATTCCTGAGCTCTTCGCAATGCTAAAAAGCATGGAGGTAGAAATCAAGAAAGAGCATCAAGTGTTGATGGTCAACAAGACCACTAGTTTCAAGAAAAAGGGCAAAGGGAAGAAGAAGGAAACTTCAAAAGAACAGCAAGAAAGTTGCTGATCAAGAGAAGAAACCCAAGTCTGGACCTAAGCCCTGAAACTGAGTGTTTTTACTGCAAGCAGACCGGACACTGGAAGCGGAACTGCCCCAAGTATTTGGCGGATAAAAAGGATGGCAAGGTGAACAAAGGTATATGTGATATACATGTTATTGATGTGTACCTTACTAGAGCTCGTAGTAGCACCTGGGTATTTGATACTGGTTACATTTGCTAATATTTGCAACTCGAAGCAGGACTACAGAATAAACGAGCAGCCGCAAAGGGACGAGGTAACGATGCGCGTGGGAAATGGTTCCAAAGTCGATGTGATCGCGGTCGGCACGCTACCTCTACATCTACCTTCGGGATTAGTTTTAGACCTAAATAATTGTTATTTGGTGCCAGTGTTGAGCATGAACATTATATCTGGATCTTGTTTAATGCGAGACGGTTATTCATTTAAATCAGAGAATAATGGTTGTTCTATTTATATGAGTAATATCTTTTATGGTCATGCACCCTTGAAGAATGGTCTATTCTTGTTGAATCTCGACAGTAGTGATACACATATTCATAATGTTGAAACCAAAAGATGCAGAGTTGATAATGATAGTGCAACTTATTTGTGGCACGCCGTTTAGGTCATATCGGTGTAAAAGCATGAAGAAACTCCATCTTGATGGGCTTCGAATCACTTGATTATGAATCACTTGGTACTTACGAACCATGCCTCATGGGCAAGATGACCAAAACACCGTTCTCCGGAACCATGAAGCGAGCAACTGATTTGTTGGAAATCATACATACCGATGTTTGTGGTCCAATGAATATTGAGGCACGGCGGATATCGTTATTTTCTCACCTTCACAGATGATTTAAGCAGATATGGGTATATCTACTTAATGAAACACAAATCTGAAACATTTGAAAAGTTCAAAGAATTTCAGAGTGAAGTAGAAAATCATCGTAACAAGAAAATAAAATTCCTACGATCTGATCGTGGAGGAGAATATTTGAGTTCTGAGTTTGGTTTACATTTGAAACAATGTGGAATAGTTTAGCAACTCACGCCACCCGGAACACCACAGCGAAATGGTGTGTCTCGAACGTCAGAATCGTACTTTACTAGATATGGTACGATCTATGATGTCTATTTCCGATTTACCGCTATCGCTTTTGGGGTTATGCTTTAGAGACGGCCACATTCACGTTAAATAGAACACCGTCAAAATCCGTTGAGACGACGCCTTATGAACTGTGGTTTGGCAAGAAACCAAAGTTGTCGTTTCTTAAAGTTTGGGGCTGCGATGCTTATGTAAAGAAACTTCAACCAGATAAGCTCGAACCCAAATCGGAAAAATGTGTCTTCATAGGATACCCAAAGGAGACTGTTGGGTACACCTTCTATCACAGATCTGAAGGCAAGATTTTCGTTGCTAAATTTGGATCCTTTCTAGAGGAAGAGTTTCTCTCGAAAGAAGTGAGTGGGAGGAAAGTAGAACTTGATGAGATAATCAGATTCTGCTCCCTTATTGGAAAGTAGTTCATCACAAGAAATGGTTCCTGTGACAACTACACCAATTAGTGAGGAAACTAATGATGATGATCATGAAGCTTGAGATCAAGTTGCTCTTGAACCTCATAGGTCAGCCAGAGTAAAATACGCACTGCAGTGGTACGGTAATCCTATTCGAAGTCATGTTACTTGACCATGGCGAACCTACAAACTATGAAGAAGCGATGGTGAGCCCAGATTCGCAAAATGGCTGGAAGCCATGAAATCTGAGATGGGATCCATGTATGGACTTTGGTTGACTTGCCCGATGATCGGCAAGCCATTGAAAATAAATGGATCTTTAAGAAGAAGACAGACGCCGATGGTAATGTAACTGTCTACAAAGCTCGACTTGTTGCGAAAGGTTTTCGACAAGTTCAAGGGGTTGACTACGATGAGACTTTCTCACCCGTAGCGATGCTTAAGTCTGTCCGAATCATGTTAGCAATTGCCGCATTTTATGATTATGAAATTTGGCAAATGGATGTAAAAACTGCATTCTTGAATGGATTTCTAGAAGAAGAGTTGTATATGATGCAACCAGAAGGTTTTGTCGATCCAAAAGGTGCTAACAAAGTGTGCAAGCTCCAACGATCAATTTATGGTGCAGTGCAAGCCTCTCGGAGTTGGAATAAACGCTTTGATAGTGTGATCAAAGCATATGGGTTTATATGCACTTTTGGAGAAGCCTGTATTTACAAGAAAGTGAGTGGGAGCTCAGAGCATTTCTGATATTATATGTGGACGACATATTATTAATTGGAAATGATATAGAATTTCTGGATGGCATAAAAGGATACTTGAATAAAAGTTTTTCAATGAAAGACCTCGGTGAAGCTGCTTACATATTGGGCATCAAGATCTATAGAGATAGATCAAAAGCGCTTAATTGGACTTTCACAAAGCACATACCTTGATAAAATTTTGAAAAAGTTCAAAATGGATCAGGCAAAGAAAGGTTTTTGCCTGTGTTGCAAGGTGTAAGATTGAGTAAGACTCAATGCCCGACCACAAAGCAGAAGATAGAGAGAAAATGAAAGATGTTCCCTATGCTTCAGCCATAGGCTCTATCATGTATGCAATGCTGTGTACCGGACTGACGTATGCTTAGCTATAAGCTTGGCAGGAAGGTACCAAAGTAATCCAGGAATGGATCATGGACAGCGGTCAAGAACATCCTGAAATACCTGAAAAGGACTAAGGATATGTTTCTCGTATATGGAGGTGACAAAGAGCTAGTCGTAAATGGTTACGTCGACGTTAAGCTTTGACACGATCCGGACGATTCTAAATCGCAAACCGGATACGTGTTTTTATTAAACGGTGGAGCTGTCGGTTGGTGCAGTTCTAAACAAAGCGTCGTGGCGGGATCTACATGTGAAGCGGAGTACATAGCTGCTTCGGAAGCAGCAAATGAAGGAGTCTGGATGAAAGAGTTCATTTCCGATCTAGGTGTTATACCTAGTGCATCGGGACCGATGAAGGTCTTCTGTGACAATACTGGTGCAATTGCCTTGGCAAAGGAATCCAGATTTCACAAGAGGACCAAGCACATCAAGAGACGCTTCAATTCCATTCGGGACCAAGTCCAAGTGGGAGACATAGAGATTTGCAAAATACATACGGATCTGAATGTTGCAGACCCGTTAACTAAGCCTCTTCCACGTGCAAAACATGATCAGCACCAAGACTCCATGGGTGTTAAGATCATTACTTTGTAATCTAGATTATTGACTCTAGTGCAAGTGGGAGACTGAAGGAAATATGCCCTAGAGGCAATAATAAAGTTATTATTTATTTCCTTATATCATGATAAATGTTTATTATTCATGCTAGAATTGTATTAACGGAAACATAATACATGTGTGAATATATAGACAAAGCGGTATGTCACTAGTATGCCTCTACTTGACTAGCTTGTTAATCAAAGATGGTTATGTTTCCTAACCATGAACAAGGAGTTGTTATTTGATTAACAAGGTCACATCATTAGTTGAATGATCTGATTGACATGACCCATTCCGTTAGCTTAACACTTGATCGTTTAGTATGTTAATGCTTTCTTCATGACCCATACATGTTCCTATAACTATGAGATTATGCAACTCCCGTTTACGGAGGAACACTTTGGGTACTACCAAGCGTCTAACGTAATCGGGTGATTATAAAGGAGTACTACAGGTGTCTCCAAAGGTACTTGTTGGGTTGGCGTATTTCGAGATTAGGTTTTGTCACTCCGATTGTCGGAGAGGTATCTCCAGGCCTTCTCGGTGATACACATCACTTAAGCCTTGCAAGCATTACAACTAATGAGTTAGTTGTGAGATGATGTATTACGGAACGAGTAAAGAGACTTACCAAAGAACTTGAGATTGAACTAGGTATTGGATACCGACGATCGAATCTCGGGTAAGTAACATACCGATGACAAAGGGAACAACGTATGTCGTTATGCGGTTTGACCGATAAAGATCTTCGTAGAATATGTAGGAACCAATATGGGCATCCAGGTTCCGCTATTGGTTATTGACCGAGAATGGTTCTAGGTCATGTCTACATAGTTCTCGAACCCGTAGGGTCCGCACGCTTAACGCTTCGATGACAGTTCATTATGAGTTTATAAGTATTGATGCTCGAAGTTTGTTCGGTCCCGGATGTGATCACGGACATGACGAGGAGTCTCGAAATGATCGAGACATAAAGATTGATATATTGGAAGCCTATGTTTGGACTTGGAATGGTTCCGAGTGAAAACAGGATGTTATTTAACACCGGGTTACGGAACCCCCGGGAGGTATACGGGCCCTCATGGGCCTTGAGGGAGAAGGAGAAGGGCCGGCCAGGTGGGCTGCGCCCCCCCCCCTCCCCCTTCCAGTCCGAATAGGACACGGAGAGGCGGCGCCCTTCCCCTTTTCCCCCTACCCAATACTACTCCAACTAGGTGAAGGGAGTCCTACTCCCGGTGGGAGTAGGACTCCTCCTTGCGCCTCCCCTAGGGCCGGCCACCTCCCCTTGGCTCCTTTATATACGGGGCAGGGGGCACCCCAAGACACACAAGTTGATCTACGGATCTTTCCTTAGCCGTGTGCGGTGCCCCCTTCCACCATATTCCACTTCGGTCATATCGTTGTAGAGCTTAGGCGAAGCCCTGCGCCGGAGAAGTCATATCGTCGCGGAGCTTAGGCGAAGCCCTGCGTCGGTGGAGCATCAACATCGTCCTGCCACGCCGTCGTGCTTGTGGAACTCATCCCGACACTTTGCTGGATCGAGTCCGGGATCGCCATCGAGCTGAGCGTGTGCGTAACTCGGAGGTGCCGTGCGTTCGGTGCTTGGATCGGTCGGATCGTGAAGGCGTCGACTACATCAACCGCGTTGTTATAACGCTTCCGCTTTCGGTCTACGAGGGTACGTGGACGGACACTCTTCCCTCTCGTTGCTATGCCATCACCATGGTCTTGCGTGATCGTAGGAAAATTTTTGAAATTACTGCGTTCCCCAACAGGGGCCTGGGGGTGGGGATGAGCTGCCCCTCGTTGGGGAGCCTATGCGCGATGTCGCCAGACAAGTATCCAGCCTTCCGCAGCTTTTTGATGTGCCCCTCCGTGACGGAGGAGGCCATCCACTTGCCTCCCGCTCCGGACATAGTTGGAGAAGGTTGAGGTGGGATGTGCGGACTTGGGCGCTGGAGCTCGAGTCCGCGGAAATGGATAAGCAAAGGAGGAAGAAGGCGTGTGTGAAAAAGCGGATCCTTATCCCCTTATATGGACGCACAAAGCTATGTGTCCCCACCGGCCTAATAAAACTCGCTTATCTCCCAAGCGCCGTAATCAATGGCGCGGTTGGGTTACCCACGCCCGTATTGATGAGAATCCCGGAATAAGGGGAAACGATCTCTGCTTTGACAAGACGTGCCAAGGAAACTGTTGGGGAACGTTGCAGAAAATTAAAATTTTTCCTACGGTTTCACCAAGATCCATCTATGAGTTCATCTAGCAACGAGTCATGGGAGAGTGATTGCATCTACATACCACTTGTAGATCGCGTGCGGAAGCGTTCAATGGAACGGGGATGATGGAGTCGCATCACTCGCCGTGATTCAGACCACCGATGACCTAGTGCTGAACGGACAGCACCTCCGCGTTCAACACACGTACGGAGCGGATGCCGTCTCCTCCTTCTTGATCCAGCAAGGGGGAAGGAGAGGTTGATGATGATCCAGCAGCACGACGGCGTGGTGGTGGATGCAGCAGATATCCGGCAGGGCTTCGCTAAGCAACTACGGGAGGAGGAGGAGGTGTTGCAGGGAGGAGGGAGGCGCCAGGGCTTATCGGTGCGGCCACCCCTCCCTCCCCTCCCTTTATATAGGTGCAAGAGAGGGGGCCTAGGGCGCAGCCTTGCCCCTTCCTCCAAGGAAGGGGTGCGGCCAAGAGGGGGGAGGAGTCCATCCTTCCCAAGGCACCTCGGAGGTGCCTTCCCCCTTTAGGACTCTCCCCTCCCCAAGTATCCTTGGCGCATGGGCCTCTTGGGGCTGGTGCCCTTGGTCCATATAGGTCAAGGCGCACCCCCTACAGCCCATGTGGCCCCCCGGGGCAGGTGGACCCCCCGGTGGACCCCCGGACCCCTTTCGGCACTCCCGGTACAATACCGATAAAGTGTGAAACTTTTCCGGCGACCAAAATAAGACTTCCCATATATAAATCTTTACCTCCGGACCATTCCGGAACTCCTCGTGACATCCGGGATCTCATCCGGGACTCCGAACAACATTCGGTTTGCTGCATACTCATATTCGTACAACCCTAGCGTCACCGAACCTTAAGTGTGTAGACCCTACGGGTTCGGGAGACATGCATACATGACCGAGACGGATCTCGGGCAATAACCAACAGCGGGATCTGGATACCCATGTTGGCTCCCACATGCTCCTCGATGATATCATCGGATGAACCACGATGTCGAGGATTCAATCAACCCCGTATACTATTCCCTTTGTCAATCGGTATTTTACTTGCGTGAGATTCGATCATCGGTATCCCAATACCTCGTTCAATCTCGTTGCCGGCAAGTCACTTTACTCAAATCAGTAATGCATGATCCCGTGACCAAACACTTGGTCACTTTGAGCTCATTATGATGATGCACTACCGAGTGGGCCTAGTGATACCTCTCCGTCATACGGAGTGACAAATCCCAGTCTCGATCCGTGTCAACCCAACAGATACTTTCGGAGATACATGTAGTGCACCTTTATAGTCACCCAGTTACGTTGTGACGTTTGATACACCCAAAGCACTCTTACGGTATCCGGGAGTTACACGATCTCATGGTCAAAGGAAAAGATACTTGACATTGGAAAAGCTCTAGCAAAATGAACTACACGATCTTGTGTTATGCTTAGGATTGGGACTTGTCCATCACATCATTCTCCTAATGATGTGATCCCGTTATCAATGACATCCAATGTCCATAGTCAGGAAACCATGACTATCTATTGATCAACGAGCTAGTCAACTAGAGGCTCACTAGGGACATGGTGTTGTCTATGTACCCACACATGTATTTGAGTTTCCTATCAATACAATTATAGCATGGATAATAAATGATTATCATGAACAAGGAAATATAATAATAACTAATTTATTATTGCCTCTAGGGCATATTTCCAACAGTCTCCCACTTGCACTAGAGTCAATAATCTAGTTCACATCGCCATGTGATTTACTCTCATAGGTCACATCGTCATGTGACTAACATCCCAAGAGTTTATTAGTGTCACCAAACTAGTTCACATCATCATGTGATTAAGACTCAATGAGTTCTGGGGTTTGAGCATGTTTTGCTTGTGAGAGAGGTTTTAGTCAACGGGTCTGCAACATTCAGATCCGTATGTATTTCGCAAATCTCTAGGTCATATTGTAAATACTGCTTCCACGCTCCACTTGGAGCTATTCCAAATGGTTGTTCCACTGTACGTATCCGGTTTGCTACTAAGAGTCATTCGGATAGGTGTTAAAGCTTGCATCGACGTTACCCTTTATGTCGAACTCTTTATCACCTCCATAATCGAGAAACATGTCTTTATTTGCTGCAAGGACAATTTTGACCGCTGTCCAATGATCCATTCCTGGATCATTCTTGTACCCCTTGACTGACTCATGGCAAGGCACACTTCGGTGCGGTACACAGCATAGCATACTATAGAGCCTATATGCGAAGCATAGGGGCGACCTTCGTCCTTTCTCTCTCTTCTGCCGTGGTCGAGCTTTAACTCTTAACTTCATACCTTACAACTCAGGCAAGAACTCCTTCTTTGACTGATCCATCTTGAACACCTTCAAAATTATGTCAAGGTATGTGCTCATTTGAAAGTACCATTAAGCATTTTTGATCTATCCTTATACATCTTGATGCTCAATGTTCAAGTAGCTTAATCCAGGTTTCTATTGAAAAACACCTTTCAAATAACCCTGTATGCTTTCCAGAAATTCTACATCATTTATGATCAACAATATGTCAACAACATATACTCATCAGAAATTCTATAGTGCTCCCACTCACTTCTTTGGAAATACAAGTTTCTCATATACTTTGTATAAACCCAAAATCTTTGATCATCTCATCAAAGCGCACATTCCAACTCCGAGATGCTTACTCCAGTCCTTAGAAGGATCGCTGGAGCCAGCATACCTTTTAGCATCATTAGGATCGACAAAAACTTTCTGATTGTATCACATACAACCTTTCCTTACGAAGACTGGTAAGGAAACTCGTTTTGACATCCATCTGCCAGATTTCATAAATGTAGCTAATGCTAACATGATTCCGACGGACTTAAGCATCGCTACGGATGAGAATATCTCATCGTAGTCAACTCTTTGAACTTGTGAAAACTCTTCGCCACAAGTCTAGCTTCATAGACGGTGACATTACCGTCCTTGTCCGTCTTCTTCTTAAAGATCCATTTATCTCAATGGCTTGCCGATCATCGGGCAAGTCCACCAAAGTCCATGCTTTGTTCTGATACATGGATCCTATCTCGGATTTCATGGCTTCTAACCATTTGTCGGAATTTGGGCCCACCATCGCTTCTCCATAGCTCGTAGTTTCATTGTTGTCTAGCAACATGACCTTCAAGACAGGATTACTGTACCACTCAAGTAGTAATCGCATTCTTGTCACCCCTCGATGTCACGGTAGTGACTTGATCCAAAACTTCATGATCACTATCATAAGCTTCTACTTCAATTGGTGTAGGCGCCACAGGAACAACTTCCTGTGCCCTGCTACACACTAGTTGAAGTGACGGTTCAATAACCTCATCAAGTCTCCACCATCCTCCCACTCAATCCTTTCGAGAGAAACTTTTTCCTCGGGAAAGGACCTAATTCTAGAAACAATCCTTTTTGCTTCCGGAACTGAGACTGGAGGTATACCCAACTGTTTTGGGTGTCCTATGAAGATGCATTTTATCCGCTTTGGGTTCGAGCTTATCAACCTGAAACTTTTTCACATAAGCGTCGCAGCCCCAAACTTTTAAGAAACGACAATTTAGGTTTCTCCAAACCATAGTTCAAACGGTGTCGTCTCAACGGAATTACGTGGTGCCCTATTAAAGTGAGTGTGGTTGTCTCTAATGCCTAACCCATGAGCGATAGTGGTAATTCGATAAGAGACATCATGGTATGCCCCATATCCAATAGGGTGCATCTATGATGTTCGGACACACCATCACACTATGGTGTTCCAGGCGGTGTTAGTTGTGAAACAATTTCCACAATGTCTCAATTGTGTACCAAACTCGCAACTCAGATATCCATCTCTATGATCACATCACAGACATTTTATCATCTTGTCATGAAGATCTTCAACTTCACTCTGAATTACTTGAACCATTCAATAATTCAGACTTGTGTTTCATCAAGTAAATACATTCAACATCCACTCGAATCATCTGTGAAGTAAGAACATAACGATATTCACTACATGCCTCAGCACTCATTGGACTGCACACATCAAAGTGTGTTACTTCCAACAAGTTGCTATCTTTTTCCAGCTTACTGAAACCGAGACTTTTCAGTCATCTTGCCCATGTGGTATGATTTGCATATCTCAAGTGATTCAAAATCAAGTGAGTCCAAACGATCCATCTGCATGGAGTGTCAGCATGCGTATACACCAATAGACATGGTTTGCGTGTCTCAAACTTTTCAAAAACGAGTGAGTCCAAAGATCCATCAACATGGAGCTTCTTCATGCGTTTTATACCAATATGACTTACATGGAAGTGCCACAAGTAAGTGGTACTATCATTACTATCTTTTGGCTTGAAAATGTGTATCACTACGATCGAGATTCAATAAACCATTCCTTTAGGTGCAAGACCATTGAAGGTATTATTCAAATCAATAGGGTAACCATTATTCTCCTTAAATGAATAACCGTATTGCGATAGACATAATCCAATCATGTCTATGCTCAACGCAAACACCAAATGACAATTATTCTGGTTTAATACTAATCTTGATGGTAGAGGTGGCGTGCGATGTTTGATCACATCAAACTTGGAAACACTTCCAACACATATCGTCAGCTCACCTTTAGCTAGTCTCCGTTTATTCCGTAGCCTTTTATTTCGAGTTACTAACACTTAGCAACTGAACGGTATCTAATACCCTGGTGCTACTAGGAGTACTAGTAAAGTACACATTAACATAATGTATATCCAATATACTTCTATCGACCTTGCCAGCCTTCTCATCTAACAAGTATCTAGGGTGGTTCCGCTTCTGTGTCCGTTCCTCTCATTACAGAAGCACTTGGTCTCGGGTTTGGGTTCAACCTTGGGTTTCTTCACTAGAGCAGCAACTGTTTTGCCGTTTCATGAAGTATCCCTTGTTGCTGTTGCCCTTCTTGAAACTAGTGGTTTTACCAACCATCAACAATTGATGCTCCTACTTGACTTCTACTTTCGCGGTGTCAAACATCGCGAACACTTCAAGGATCATCATATCTATCCCTGATATGTTATAGTTCATCACGAAGCTCTAGTAGCTTGGTGGCAATGTCTTTGGAGAAACATCACTATCTCATCTAGAAGATTAACTCCCACTCGATTCAAGTGATTGTTGTACCCAGACAATCTGAATACAAGCTCAACGATTGAGATCTTCTCCCTTAGTTTGTAGGCTAGAAAACTCGTCGGAGGTCTCATACCTCTTGACGTGGGCACGAGCCTGAAATCCCAATTTCAGTCCTCAGAACATCTCATATGTTCCGCGATGTTTCAAAAACGTCTTTGGTGCCTCAATTCTAAGCCGTTTAACATTACCGAACTATCACGTAGTCATCAAAACGTGTGTGTCAGATGTTCGCATGATCCACAGACCACGTTCGAGGTCCAGCACACCGAGCGGTGCATTAAGGACATAAGCTTTCTACTGACCGCATAATTGCTACTGTCAACTTTCAACTATATTTTCTCTAGGAACATATCTAAACAGTTGAACTAAAGAGCGAGCTATGACATAATTTGCAAAGGGCTTTTGACTATGTTCAGGATAATTAAGTTCATCTCATGAACTCCCACTCAGATAAACATCCCTCCAGTCATCTAAGTGATTACATGATCCGAGTCAACTAGGCCGTGTCCGATCATCACGTGAGACGGACTAGTCATCATCGGTGAACATCTTCATGTTGATCGTATCCACCATACAACTCATGCTCGACCTTTCGGTCTCTTGTGTTCCGAGGCCATGTCTATACATGCTAGGCTCGTCAAGTCAACCTAAGTGTTTCGCGTGTGTAAATCTGGCTTACACCCGTTGTATGTGAACGTAAGAATCTATCACACCCGATCATCACGTGGTGCTTCAAACGATTTAACTTTAGCAACGGTGCACAGTTAGGGAGAACACTTTCTTGAAATTGTTATGAGGGATCATCTTATTTACTACCATCATTCTAAGTAAACAAGATGCATAAACATAATAAACATCACATGCAATTATATATAGTAGTGACATGATATGGCCAATATCATATAGCTCCTTTGATCTCCATCTTGAGGCTCCATGATCATCCTGTCACCGGCATGACACCATGATCTCCATCATCATGATCTCCATCATCGTGTCTTCATGAAGTTGTCACGCCAACGACTACTTCTACTTCTATGGCTAACGTTTAGCAATAAAGTAAAGTAATTTACATGGCGTTCTTCAATGACACGCAGGTCATACAAAATTAAAGACAACTCCTATGGCTCCTGCGGTTGTCATACTCATCGACATGCAAGTCGTGATTCCTATTACAAGAACATGATCTCATACATCACATATATCATTCATCATTCATCACAACTTTGGCCATATCATATCACAAAACACTTGCTGCAAAAACAAGTTAGGCGTCCTCTAATTGTTGTTGCAAGTTTTACGTGGCTGCAATAGGGTTCTAGCAAGATCGCTTCTTACCTACATGAAAGCCACAACATGATTTGTCAACTTCTATTTACCCTTCATAAGGACCCTTTTCATCGAATCCGCTCCAACTAAAGTGGGAGAGACAGACACCCGCTAGCCACCTTATGCAACTAGTGCATGTCGATCGGTGGAACCGGTCTCACGTAAGCGTGCGTGTAAGGTCGGTCCGGGCGCTTCATCCCACAATGCCGCTGAAGCAAGATAAGACTAGTAGCGGCAAGAAAGTTGACAACATCTACGCCCACAACAATTTGTGTTCTACTCGTGCAATAGAGAACTACGCATAGACCTAGCTCATGATGCCACTGTTGGGGAACGTTGCAGAAAATTAAAAATTTTCCTACGGTTTCACCAAGATCCATCTATGAGTTCATCTAACAACGAGTGATGGGAGAGTGATTGCATCTACATACCACTTGTAGATCGCGTGCGGAAGCGTTCAATGGAACGGGGATGATGGAGTCGTACTGCCGTGATTCAGATCACCGATGACCTAGTGCTGAACGGACAGCACCTCCGCGTTCAACACACGTACGGAGCGGATGACGTCTCCTCCTTCTTGATCCAGGAAGGGGGAAGGAGAGGTTGATGATGATCCAGCAGCACGACGGCGTGGTGGTGGATGCAGCAGATATCCGGCAGGGCTTCGCTAAGAAACTACGGGAGTTGGAGGAGGTGTTGCAGGGAGGAGGGAGGCGCCAGGGCTTATCGGTGCGGCCACCCCTCCCTCCCCTCCCTTTATATAGGTGCAAGAGAGGGGGGGAGGGCGCAGCCTTGCCCGTTCCTCCAAGGAAGGGGTGCGGCCAAGAGGGGGGAGGAGTCCATCCTTCCCAAGGCACCTCGGAGGTGCCTTCCCCCTTTAGGACTCTCCCCTCCCCAAGTCTCCTTGGCGCATGGGCCTCTTGGGACTGGTGCCCTTGGCCCATATAGGCCAAGGCGCAACCCCTACAGCCCATGTGGCCCCCCGGGGCAGGTGGACCCCCCCGGTGGACCCCGGACCCCTTCGGCACTCCGGTACAATACCGATAAAGTGTGAAACTTCTCCGGCGACCAAAATAAGACTTCCCATATATAAATCTTTACCTCCGGACCATTCCGAACTCCTCGTGACGCACGGGATCTCATCTCGACTCCGAACAACATTCGGTTTGCTGCATACTCATATTCATACAACCCTAGCATCACCGAACCTTAAGTGTGTAGACCCTACGGGTTCGGGAGACATGCAGACATGACCGAGACGGCTCTCGGGCAATAACCAACAGCGGGATCTGGATACCCATGTTGGCTCCCACATGCTCCTCGATGATATCATCGGATGAACCACGATGTCGAGGATTCAATCAACCCCGTATACTATTCCCTTTGTCAATCGGTATTTTACTTGCCCGAGATTCGATCGTCGGTATCCCAATACCTCGTTCAATCTCGTTGCCGGCAAGTCACTTTACTCGTATCGTAATGCATGATCCCATGACCAAACACTTGGTCACTTTGAGCTCATTATGATGATGCACTACCGAGTGGGCCCAGTGATACCTCTCCGTCATACGGAGTGACAAATCCCAGTCTCGATCCGTGTCAACCCAACAGATACTTTTAGAGATACCTGTAGTGCACCTTTATAGTCACCCAGTTACGTTGTGACGTTTGATACACCCAAAGCACTCTTACGGTATCCGGGAGTTACACGATCTCATGGTCAAAGGAAAAGATACTTGACATTGGAAAAGCTCTAGCAAAACGAACTACACGATCTTGTGCTATGCTTAGGATTGGGTCTTGTCCATCACATCATTCTCCTAATGATGTGATCTCGTTATCAATGACATCCAATGTCCATAGTCAGGAAACCATGACTATCTGTTGATCAACGAGCTAGTCAACTAGAGGCTCACTAGGGACATGGTGTTGTCTATGTACCCACACATGTATTTGAGTTTCCTATCAATACAATTATAGCATGGATAATAAATGAGTATCATAAACAAGGAAATATAATAATAACTAATTTATTATTGCCTCTAGGGCATATTTCCAACAGAAACCGCCACACTAAACGCGCTGAGGTGGGACAGTGAAAACGATTCAAATAAAGGCTTGGCCGTGGTGTGATGTCACGCTGCGGAATACGTCAGCAGATTGAACTTGTGTAAATGTTATTCTCTCTACGGTGGTATGTGGAACTTATTTTGCAGAGCCAGACACTACCCTTGTGTTCAAAATCTTCTATGAAGTATTCGGAGGAGGAACCCGCCTTGCAATGTCGAAGACAATATGCGCGCCGGACCTGTCGTCATTGAAGCCTGGTTCAGGGGCTACTGACGGAGTCCTGGATTAGGGGGTGTCCGGATAGCCGGACTATGACCTTTGGCCGGACTCCTGGACTATGAAGATACAAGATTGAAGACTTCGTCCCGTGTCCGGATGGGACTTTCCTTGGCGTGGAAGGCAAGCTTGGCGATATGGATATGTAGATCTCCTACCATTGTAACCGACTCTGTGTAACCCTAACCCTATTCGGTGTCTATATAAACCGGAGGGTTTTAGTCCGTAGGACGAACAACAATCATACCCTAGGCTAGCTTCTAGGGTTTTAGCCTCTTTGATCTCGTGGTAGATCTACTCTTGTACTACCCATATCATCAATATTAATCAAGCAGGAGTAGGGTTTTACCTCCATCGAGAGGGCCCGAACCTGGGTAAAAACATTGTGTCCCTTGTCTCCTGTTACCATCTGCCTAGACGCACAGTTTGGGACCCCCTACCCGAGATCCGCCGGTTTTGACACCGACACTCCCCTTCACCGGTAGGGTGGTCAGGCTCGAGCTCCTCAAACCCCTCCGTTATTTCATCCACCATCACAACAGCATAGCCTTGTGGAATCGGAAGGCAGTGAAAAGTTGTGCCGGGTTCAGGAGGTGCAACAGAGCCGACAGCCGCCTTGACTTTGAGGTTCTGCCATTGTGTCATAAGGTGGCAATCTTGAGCCTCCGTGATAGCATCCACGGGGTAGCTAGGAGCCGTGAAGTCAAGCTGCTGAGCTCGGTGGAAGCCACGTTATTTCTCTGCTGAGATGGCGGGGTAGCTTCTGGGGTAGCTCCAGCAAGTCGTTGGCTGTGAAATGCTTGTTCCTCTAAAGCTCGTACCCTTGCATTCAGCTTCTGAAGTTCTGTCTTCTCCACTTTCCTCCTCCTCTCTCGGGTTCTGTAACCGCCTGCGCTGGGAAACCCAACCTTCCACGCAACGGAGCCTGCCGTGCCTCGAGTTTGTCCTGGGTGCTCGGGATTCCCGAGGGCCTCTGTGAGCTCGTCGTTCTCTCTGTTGGGAACGAATGTCCCTTGTTGTGCTGCAGTGAAATACTTTTGAAGCTTCTTGACCGGTATTTCAAGTTGATCATCCGTCCAAACGCACTTCCCTGTTTCAGGGTCCAAGGTTCCCCCAACCCCAAAGAGCCAAGTCCTTGAACGGTCTGGCCAGTTCAATGTCTCTGGTTCTACCCCTTTATCAAGCATGTCATTCTCAGCCTTGTCCCACAACGTCCGGGCTTTGAGGTAGCCACCTGACCCCATGCGATGGTGATGCTCCTTCTTTGCAGCATTTATCTTGTTTGTCGCTGACATCTTCATACTCTTCGCCGATGTCTTGTGGGCCACAAATGCGAGCCAGTGATCTCTTATCTTCTCAAATCAGCTGGTGGATTCTGGAGTCTTCCCTTTGTCGACAAACTTTGATTTGAACTCATGCTGCCACCTCCTGAATAGATCTGCCATCTTCTTAAGAGCATGAGCCTTGACCAATGGCTCTTTAACTGGCGGTAGGGTGAAATTTTCCTTCAGCACGGTCCAAAGATCATCTTTCTGTCTATCCTTGACATAAGTAACTTCAGGGTCTTCATTCTTAGGCTTATTCCATTGGTGGATGCTGATCGGGATCATGTCCCTAACAAGAACCCCGCACTGAGCAGAAAATGCTTCCTTGGTACGGCTGGGTTCAATCGGTTGGCCATCGCCCGTGATTGCTATGATCGTGAACCTTTCATCCTGGCGCAACCTTTTCTTCGGGCCTCGTCTCGTTACCGAAGTTTGGCTCGATCCGGAGGGCTAGAAAAGAAGAAAGAAGAGAGTTAATATGTGTACATACCAAAACAATTAATGCATCAATTAGCTAGTCAGCACAGGCTTAATTAATATATATACCTCTCCGGACTTTGCAACGGCTCCTTCCTCCGTTCGGTCATCGGAGCCGTCATCACGGCCTCCTTCTTCCACCAGCATTCTGTCACCGGAGCCATCATGATCATGCCCTTCCACCTCCATTGTTCGATCACCGGAGCCTGTTTCACCCTCTATTTCCAGACCATCGGTGTCGTTGAGATACGATAAGACATCACCTCCGTCGAGGATTATGTCCCTCAACAACTGTTCTGCTTCGAAGTCTCGATGCTCCATAGTTTCTACAAATATTACAACATGGCAATTAATATACAAACATGACAGATGGATATATTAGTGGCAAGCGCGTAGACCTATCTAGCTCGACGCTTCTACGGTTTGGGGTGGCCTCGACAACGCTTCTAGGGTTTAGGGTGGCCTCGACAATGCTTCTAGGGTTTGGGGTGGCCTCGACAACGCTTCTAGGGTTTGGGCCGGACCGCCTCTCTCATGAATGCCCGACGTCCGGACCGACAAGGGATTTAACATAATGATGCCATTCTGGATGTGCAGAAAAAGGTCCCTATTTTTCCTGATCTCATCTACCCTTCTATATGTCACGTTGTCTAGTGTCAAAGGATTCAAGAAAAGCATGGCTTCATCATTAGCCGGAAGTAACAGGCGCATGATAGTATGAAGCTCTCCAAAATTATTTTGGAACGGAGTCCTGATAGGATAATTCGCTTCTTTGTACGAAGTTCAGCAAGAGCCTTTCGAATATCGCTAGTTGGATGGCCTTTGCTGAACTTCGTACCAAAAAACGAATTATCCTATCAGGACTCCGTTCCAAAATAATTTTGGAGAGCTTCATACCATCATGCGCCTGTTACTTCCAGCCAATTATGAAACCATGGATTTCTTCAATACTTTGACACAAGAGAACGTGCAAATATAGAATGGTAGATGAGATCAGGAAAAATATGGATCAACTTAATTATGCACATCCATAATGGGGGAGTTCTTGATAAATCTCTTATAAATCTCGAGAGAGTTTGTTGGGTGGGGGCGGGAGGGGGTAGGAGACCGACATCGTTTTTTAGGGTTTGGGTGTCCTCGAGAGTTCGTCGAGCAAGAGGGCGGGGGGGGGGGGGGTGCTCCCTGGTCTAAGTTATCAGGGAGGGGGTATATCGACCCCCCCCCCTCATGTCAAAGTTATCCGGGAGGGGGTATATCGACAACAATGACATACATACATGGGAAAATAATGTTATTGGGGAGGGGGTATATCGACCCCCCCCCCTCATGTCGAAGTTATGGGGGAAGGGGTATATCGACAATGACGACATACATACATGGGAAAAAAGTATTATCGGGGAGGGGGTATATCGACCCCCCCCCCTTCATGTCGAAGTTATCACGGAGGGGGTATATCGACCCCCCCCCCCTCATGTCGAAGTTATCGGGGAGGGGGTATATCGACAACGACATACCCGATAAAAAATAAGAAGATGAAGAAGAAGAAGAAAAAAAAGAGGATAAGAAGAAAGGAATAGAGGAGAGGATCGATTCTTGTTTTCCTCTATTCCTTCTTCTTCTCCTCTCTTTTTTCTTCTTTTTCCTCTTCTTATTTTTTTCTCCTCTTCTTCCTCTCCTCTTCTTCTCCTCCTCCTTCTCCTTCTTCATGTTCTTATTTTCCCTTTTCCTCTCCTCTTCTTTTTCTTCCTCTTCCTTCTTCCTTCTTCCTTGATAAAACTTTTCTAAAAATGTAACTTTTGCATATATAAAAGTTTTTCTTCTTCTTCCTTCTTCCTTCTTCCTAGGTAGATATATAAAACTTTTTCTAAAAATGTAACTTTTGCATATATAAAACTTTTTTTTTCTTCTTCCTTCTTCCTAAATATATAAACCTTTTCTAAAAATGAAACTAACCTAAAATGCACTAAATCAGAGAACATACATAGATAAAACTTTTCTAAAAATCTAACTTTTGCATACAAGAACATATATACACAGAGAACATACATACATAATATACATTTTTATAAAAATGCAAAAAACAAATCATCATATATATGAACAAAAAATCTGAAAAAAAGGACATATAATCATATATATACACATACATATAATCACACATATACATATAATCTGAAAAAAAAACATCATATATATGTGGAAAAAACAGGGAGGAGAGGACAGGGAGGAAGGGGCACCGGCCTGACCAAGGAGAGGTGCGGCATGGTCGGGGCAGGGGCAGAGGCATGGCGTCAGTGTAGAGGGCGGCGACGGCGGCGTGGTCGGGGCAGGGGCAACGTCGGCGTGGTCGATCGGGGCAGGGCGAGGCAGAGGCACGGCGAGGGCGGCGTGGTCGGGGCAGGGGTAACGGCGGCATGGTCGGGGCGCGGCGAGGGCGTCGACGGTGAGGAAGAGCAGCCTGACGGCGTCGACAGGGCGAGCTTGGACGGCCTGGCGGCGGCGTCGTCGGGGCGGGGCAGCAGAGATGAAATCTGAAAAATGCTAAGTGTTTGCTTATATAGAAAAGCCAT
This sequence comes from Aegilops bicornis, assembly GCA_021605145.1. Lineage (NCBI taxonomy): Eukaryota > Viridiplantae > Streptophyta > Magnoliopsida > Poales > Poaceae > Aegilops > Aegilops bicornis. The sequence goes on from CM038674.1 coordinate 692,044,610, forward strand.
TGGTCCCGCTTTGTGGCACAAACCGGGACCAATGCCCCCCTTTGGTCCCGGTTCATGCCACCAACCGGGACCAAAGGTCTTTTTTCAGCAGCCCAAAGGGCGGGAAGCAGAGACCTTTGGTCCCGGTTGGTGCCACGAACCGGGACCAAAGGGTAGCATTGGTCCCGGTCCATGGCACCAACCGGGACCAATGGGCTCTCACAGCGGCGTGTGATAACCCACAAGTATAGGGGATCGCAACAGTTTTCGAGGGTAGAGTATTCAACCAAATTTATTGATTCGACACAAGGGGAGCCAAAGAATATTGTCAAGTATTAGCAATTGAGTTGTCAATTCAACCACACCTGGATAACTTAATATCTGCAGCAAAGTATTTAGTAGCAAAGTAATATGGAAGTAACCGTAATGGTAGCAAAAGTAATAATTTTGGGTTTTGTAGTGATTGTAACAGTAGCAACGAAAAACTAAATAAACGAACAACAATATGTGAAAAGCTCGTAGGCATTGGATCGGTGATGGAGAATTATGCCGGATGCGGTTCATCATGTAACAATCATAACATAGGTGACACAGGACTAGCTCCAATTCATTAATTTAATGTAGGCATGTATTCCGAATATAGTCATACGTTCTTATAGAAAAGAACTTGCATGACATCTTTTGTCCTACCCTCCCGTGGCAGCGGGGTCCTAATGGAAACTAAGGGATATTAAGGCCTCCTTTTAATAGAGTACCGGACCAAATCATTAACACATAGTGAATACATGAACTCCTCAAACTACGGTCATCACTGGGAGTGGACCCGATTATTGTCACTTCGGGGTTGCCGGATCATAACACATAGTAGGTGACTATAGACTTGCAAGATAGGATCAAAAACTCACATATATTCAAGAAAACATAATAGGTTCAGATCTGAAATCATGCCACTCGGGCCCTAGTGACAAGCATTAAGCATAGCAAAGTCATAGCAACATCAATCTCAGAACATAGTGGATACTAGGGATCAAACCCTAACAAATCTAACTCGATTACATGATAAATCTCATCCAACCCATCACTGTCCAGCAAGCCTACGATGTAATTACTCACGCACGGCAGTGAGCATCATGAAATTGGTGATGGAGGATGGTTGATGATGATGACGGCGACGAATTCCCCTCTCCGGAGCCCCGAACGGACTCCAAATCAGCCCTCCCGAGAGAGTTTAGGGCTTGGCGGCGGCTCCGTATCGTAAAACGCGATGAAACTTTCTCTCTAATTTTTTTCTCCCCGAGGGGTTGAGGTCGGTGGAGCACCAGGGGGCCCACGAGGCAGGGGGCGCGCCAAGGGGGGCAGGCGCGCCCCCCGCACTCATGGACAGGTGGTGGGCCCCCTGGCCTTGATTCTTTTGCCAATATTTTTTATTATTTCCAAAAATAATCTCCGTGGAGTTTCAGGTCATTCCGAGAACTTTTGTTTCTGCACATAAATAACACCATGGCAATTCTGCTGAAAACAGCGTCAGTCCGGGTTAGTTCCATTCAAATCATGCAAGTTAGAGTCCAAAACAAAGGCCAGAAGTGTTTGGAAAAGTAGATACGACAGAGACGTATCAGCGTGGTGGTGGGAGTTTAGTCCCACCTCGCTAGTTGAGAGCACCCCGCACCGGTTTATAAGCTCGACTGCCTCATCCCTCTTGAACTCCTCTGAACTACAGGCCTATGGGTCTAATCTGACACTGCTATGCCTCTCGGCCTGCTATGCCTTATACGGGCCTGAATCCTGGCCCAACTAAATGGGTTTCTAGTCATATTCAGGTCGTGGTGGCCCAGTAGATGGCATTTTTCTGTTTTCTTTTTTGCTTAATTTTTTTGCAGTTTTCCAGTGATTCTTTTTGCTGTTAGGTCACAAAAATTATAGACTTTCTGTTAGTGCCATTAATTTTCAAATTTGAATAGTTTAAATATGAATTCTTTTAAATTTGTGTGAATCACTAGTTTGTAAATAACTTTACTATAAAAATAGATTTTTTAGTGTTTCTTTTTCCTGCTATTTAATATTATCGTGTTTTATCATTATATTAAATTTGGTAATTTTTAGGTTATTTTAAGTGTCTGTTTTAATAGTTTTTGTTATTTTAGTTTGCTATTAAAGTTTCTACCAAAAAATTCTTTATGAAAATTCTTTTTGCCATTAATGTTTTGAACAGAAAAACCTTTGATAATTTTAGTTGCCTAAATTTTTTATAATTTTAGTTTAAAAAATACTAGAGGTTTATAAAAGCTTTTTAGTTGATTCCTTTTGCTATTAGAGTTTTATAAAAGCTTTTTAGTTGATTCTTTTTGCTATTGAAGAATATTATAGTTTTGTTTTAGTTGATCATAACAGAATATTTTAATTGATTCTTTTAAGTTCATTCCTTTTGCTATTAGTTCATTCTTTTTGCGCTAAATGACCCTGAAATTGAAAAGCACTACAAATGAACTCTGAAAAGGCTGAAAGTTGGCATGGTACCATCATTTCACCCACATAGAATGTGCTAAAAAGTTGAGAGGGTTACGACTTAAACTAGATGCACTTCGTGTACAAAACGGGCAATCTCTTTCGAAGTATCAGGGTTTCGAACGAAAACTCGTCTGTTACAAAGGGATTTCATTTTTTTTTGAACTTATTTGAACTCCAGACTTTTTGTGTGTTCAGAATGCACCATTCAAAGCCACATCATAAATTTTCAAACCTTTCTGACTTCATTTGTTATTTTTCATGCATTTATTGATTTTTTGAGCTATATGACCCTGAAATTGAAAAGCACTACAAATGAACTCTGAAAAGGTTGAAAGTTGGCATGGTATCATCATTTCACCCACATAGCATGTGCTAAAAAGTTGAGAGGGTTACGACAAAAACTGGATGCACTTCGTGTACAAAACAGACAATCTCTTTCGGAGTATCAGGGTTTCATATGGAAACTTGTCTGTTACAAAGGGATTTCATTTTTTTGAACTTATTTTGAACTCCAGACTTTTTGTGTGTTCAAAATGCACCATTCAAAGCCACATCATCAATTTTGAACCCTTTCTGACTTCATTTGTTATTTTTCATGCATTTATTAATTTTTTTAGCTATATGACCCTGAAATTAAAAGCACTTCAAATGAACTCTGAAGAGGTTGAAAATTGGCATGGTCTCATCATTTCACCAACATAGCATGTGCTAAAAAGTTGAGAGGGTAACGGGAAAAACTGGATGCACTTCGTGTACAAAACGGACAATCTGTTTCGAAGTATCAGGGTTTCATACGGAAACTCGTCTGTTACAAAGGGATTTCATTTTTTTGAACTTATTTGAACTCCAGACTTTTTGTGTGTTCAAAATGCACCATTCAAATCCACATCATCAATTTTCAACCCTTTCTGACTTCATTTGTTATTTTTCATGCATTTACTGAATTTTTTGAGCTATATGACCCTGAAATTGAAAAGCACTTCAAATGAACTCTGAAGAGGTTGAAAATTGGCATGGTCTCATCATTTCACCCACATAGCATGTGCTAAAAAGTTGAGAGGGTTACGGCACAAACTGGATGCACTTCGTGTACAAAACTGACAATTTGTTTCGAAGTATCAGGGTTTCATACAGAAACTCGTCTGTTACAAAAGGATTTCATTTTTTGAACTTATTTGAACTCCAGACTTTTTGTGTGTTCAAAATGCACCATTAAAAGCCACATCATCAATTTTCAACCCTTTTTGACTTCATTTTTTATTTTTCATGCATTCACTGACTTTTTTTAGTTATATGACCCTGAAATTGAAAAGCACTTCAAATGAACTTTGAAGAGGTTTAAAATTGGCATGGTATCATCATTTCACCCACATAGCATGTGCTAAAAAGTTGAGAGGGTTACGGCAAAAAATGGATCCACTTCGTGTACAAAATGGACAATCTGTTTCGAAGTATCAGGGTTTCATACGAAAAATCGTCTGTTACAAAAGGAATTTCATTTCTTCACATGTAACTGTAGTAATAGTTGTGGAGAGAAAGTCTTCACTTTTTCTTCGCTTGTGTCCTTTGCTTATTGCACCGTAACCATGGATATTCTTCATCGCTTAACAGGGTGCTTGGGTCAGCCTTGACTTTGAAGGGAGGAATTTCATGAAACTTTTCATAATCTTCAGACATGTCTGTCTTGCCCTCCAATCCCATGATGTCTCTTTTTCTTGAAAGAACTATGTGGAGCTTTGGCTCATCTTATGATGTATTTGCTTCCTTATCTTTTCTTTTTCTCGGTTTGGTAGACATGTCCTTCACATAGCAAACCCGCGCCACATCATTGGCTAGGATGAATGGTTCGTCTGTGTACCCAAGATTGTTCAGATCCACTATTGTCATTCCGTACTGTGGTCTACATGTACCCCGCCTCCTGACAGATTCACCCATTTGCACTTAAACAAAGGGACCTTAAAATCATGTCCGTAGTCAAGTTCCCATATGTCCACTATGTAACCATAATATGTGTCCCTTCCCCTCTTGGTTCCTGCATCAAAGCGGATCCTTTTTGTTTGGTTGGTGCTCTTTTGATCTTGGGCGATCGTGTAAAATGTGTTCCTATTTATCTCGTATACTTTGTAAGTCAATACAGTCGAAGATGGTCCCCTGGACAACGAGTACAGCTCATCAGAAACAGTGTTGTCACCTCTAAGACGTGTTTCCAACCAACTGCCGAAAGTCCTGATGTGTTCACATGCAATCCAGTCGTCACACTGCTCCGGGTGTTTGGAACGCAGAATGTTCTTGTGTTCATCGACATACGGGGTCACCAAGGTAGAGTTCTGTAGAACTATGTAGTGTGCTTGAGACCAAGAATGCCCGTCCCTACATATTATTGAGTCCCCTCCTAGCGTGCCTTTTCCAGTCAGTCTCCCCTCATACCGCGACTGAGGGAGACCAATCTTCTTAAGGCCAGGAATGAAGTCAACACAAAATCCAATGACATCCTCTATTTTATGGCCCATGGAGATGCTTCCTTCTGGACTAGCACGGTTACAGACATATTTCTTTAGGACTCTCATGAACCTCTCAAAGGGGAACATATTGTGTAGAAATACAGGGCCCAGAATGACAATCTCGTCGACTAGATGAACTAGGACGTGCGTCATGTTATTGAAGAAGGTTGGTGGGAACACCAGCTCGAAACTGACAAGACATTGCGCCACATCACTCCTTAGCCTCGGTAGGATTTCTGGATCGATCACCTTCTGAGAGATTGCATTGAGGAATGCACATAGCTTCACAATGGCTAGTCGAACTTTTTCCGGTAGAAGCCCCCTCAATGCATCCGGAAGCAGTTGTGTCATAATCATGTGGCAGTCATGAGACTTCAGGTTCTGGAACTTTTTCTCTGGCATATTTATTATTCCCTTTATATTCGACGAGAAGCCAGATGGGACCTTCATACTGAGCAGGCATTCAAAGAAGATTTCCTTCTCTTCTTTGGTAAGAGTGTAGATTGCAGGACCTTCATACTGCTTTGGAGGCATGCCGTCTTTTTCGTGCAAACGTTGCAGGTCCTCCCGTGCCTTCGTTGTATCTTTTGTCTTCCCATACACGCCCAAGAAGCCTAGCAGGTTCACGCAAAGGTTCTTCGTCACGTGCATCACGTCGATCGAAGAGCGGACCTCTAGGTCTTTCCAGTAGGGTAGGTCCCAAAATATAGATTTCTTCTTCCACATGGGTGCGCGTCCCTCAGCGTCATTCGGAACAGATAGTCCGTCGGGACCCTTTCCAAATATTACGTGTAAATCATTGACCATAGCAAGTACGTGATCACCGGTACGCATGGCGGGCTTCTTCCGGTGATCTGCCTCGCCTTTGAAATGCTTGCCTTTCTTTCGACATTGATGGTTGGTCGTAAGAAACCGACGATGCCCCAGGTACACATTCTTCATGCATTTGTCCAGGTATATACTTTCGGTGTTAAAAACAGTGTCTGCATGCGTGGTATCCCTTGTTTCACTATCCTGAAAGGTTACTGAGAATAGGCCAATCATTGATGGTTACAAATAGCAACGCATGCAGGTCAAATTCCTCCTGTCTGTGCTCATCCCACACACGTACACTGTTTCCATTCCATAGCCGTAAAAGTTCTTCAACTAATGGCCTTAGGTACACATCAATGTCTTTGCTGGGTTGCTTAGGGCCTTGGATGAGTACTGGCATCATAATGAACTTTTGCTTCATGCACAGCCAAGGAGGAAGGTTATAGATACATAGTCATGGGCCAGGTGCTGTGATTGCTGCTCTGCTCCCCAAAAGAATTAATGTCATCCGCGCTTAAACCAAACCATACGTTCCTTGCGTCACCTGCAAACTCCTCCCGATACTTTCTCTCGATTTTTCTCCACTGCGACCCGTCAGCGGGTGCTCTCAACTTCCAGTCTTTCTTACGGTCCTCTCTGTGCCATCGCATCAACTTGGCATGCTCTTTGTTTCTGAATAGACGTTTCAACCGTGGTATTATAGGAGCATACCACATCACCTTCGTAGGAACCCTCTTCCTGGGGGGCTCGCCGTCAACATCACCAGGGTCATCTCATCTAATCTTATACCACAATGCACCGCATATCGGGCATGCGTTCAAATCCTCGTACACACCACGGTAGAGGATGCAATCATTAGGGCATGCATGTATCTTCTGCACCTCCAATCCTAGAGGGCATACGACCTTCTTTGCTGCGTACATACTGTCGGGCAATTCGTTATCCTTTCGAAGCTTCTTCTTCAATATTTTCAGTAGCTTCTCAAATCCTTTGTCAGGCACAACATTCTCTGCCTTCCGCTGCAGCAATTCCAGTACGGTACCGAACTTTGTGTTGCCATCTTCGCAGCTGGGGTACAACCCTTTTATGTGATCCTCTAACATGCGATCGAATTTCAGCTTCTCCTTTTCACTTTCGCACTGTCTCTTTGCATCAACAATGACCAGGCGGAGGTCATCATCGGGCACATCAACTGGTTCCTCTTGATCTTCGGCTTCCCCCATTGCAGCATCACCATATTCAGGGGGCACATAGTTGTCATCATCCTCTTCTTCTTCGTTGTCTTCCATCATAACCCCTATTTCTCCGTGCTTGGTCCAAACATTATAGTATGGCATGAAACCCTTATAAAGCAGGTGGCTATGAAGGATTTTCCGGTCAGAGTAAGACTTCGTATTCCCACATATAGGGCATGGACAACACATAAAACCACTCTGCTTGTTTGCCTCATCCACTTCAAGAAAATTATGCATGCCCTTAATGTACTCAGAGGTGCGTCTGTCACCGTACATCCATTGACGGTTCATCTGCGTGCATTATATATAATTAAGTGTGTCAAAAACCATTACAGAACATCATGAATAGATAAGTGACCAAATTAATAGAAGTTCATCATCACATTAAAACCAAAGTACATACATAGTCTCATTGAACAACATATAGCTCTCCAGAGTATATAATTAAACCATACAGTGAAACTATGTATAACATTTCAATGCAACAAATGCGATCATAATCGCAACCAAGGTAACAATTGATCCAACGGCATAATGATACCAAGCCTCGGTATGAATGGCATATTTTCTAATATTTCTAATCTTCAAGCGCATTGCATCCATCTTGATCTTATGACCATCGACGACATCCGCAACATGCAACTCCAATATCATCTTCTCCTCCTCAATTTTTTTTAAAATTTTCCTTCAAGTAATTGTTTTCTTCTTCAACTAAATTTAACCTCTCGACAATAGGGTCGGTTGGAATTTCCAGTTCACATACCTCGTAGATAAAAAAATCTATGTCACCTTGGTCGGCATAATTGTCATAAACAATAAATTAACCAAATAGTTATAAAATATAATATATACCACATCGGAATCATAGACAGGACGAGGGCCGACGGGGGCGGATACCAAAACCATTGCACTATATAATAACAAAAAATAATAAAAGTAAGAAATTATACAATTATCTATCTAAATCATACAAGTAAGAATTTTTTTTAGAAAGAAGATAAGAACAAGAGGCTCATCACGGTGGTGCCAGCGACGAGATCGGCGCGGGCGATCGACGGCGGTGAAGACGGGGACGGGACGTGATGGAACGCTAAAACTAGACAAATCTTGAGGAAAATGGAGCTTGGAGGTCGAGCTTGGAGAGGAGAAAGCTTAAGTAGTGTGGCTCGACATTTCATCGAACACCTCATGTGCATAGGAGGTGAGCTAGAGCACCACAAAGCCGCCCCCCCCCCCCTTGCCGGCCAGAAAAAACAGAGCAGTGGAGTGCTCTGCTCATGGGCGAGAGGGGTATATATAGCCACATCATTGGTCCCGGTTCCAGCCACGAACCGGGACCAATGGATGTGGGCCAGGAGCGAGGCCCATTGGTCCCCGTTCGTGTCTAGAACCGGGACCAATGCCCCACGAGGCCCGGCCGGCCCCCTGGGCGCACGAACCGGGACGTATGCCTCCATGGGTCCCGGTTCGTGACTGAACCGGGACTAATGGGCTGGCCAGGCCTGGACCAAAGCCCTATTTTGTACTACTGCTAGCAACCTCAGCCTTGGTCCATTTATAAGGTTCTCATATAGACTGAATGCAGACGGGTTTCAGTGTGTTTGTTCTATGCACCAAACGGTGTTGACAGCAGCTGCGACAATGGTACACTAGTGCCATACCGTTCAATATGTTCTAACCTTTACTAGCAAAATTGCCCGTGCGTTGCAGCGGGAGAAAAAATTAACGTGCATTTAGTAAGGACATAATTTCCAGTGTGTTACAATGGGAGAAATTAAAATTGTCTCAAATTTGGTAAGGACAGTAAGTGCAAGCAACACATCACATGTCATCCGTTGTAACTGAAGAAAAAATTATGGCTATTTTAGTAAGAATTGTATATGCAAATACAATGCGGAAAAAAATGGCACAACTAAAATCCATGCCCGCTGCTGCTAAAAATCCATGCAGCCCCACACTGTTGGGGTCAATTAATCCTCAAATTGTTGTCTCCGCCTTAGTTAGGTCCTCCTATGTTATTAGTGCGATTCATATTTCCTTTAATTTTTTCATGTGATTAGTGCCCAATCTATCAGGTGCAGCTTCCTTCATTAGGAATACATGGCAGCCCCTCAATCTCGGGAATCATATCATATTTCCTTCAATTTCTTCATGTGATTTTTAAATATCCATTCTCATTCTTTGTTTGTTGACTACCGATTCCGCTCGTGGAGCCAGAGCAACTTGGTACGTATACGAATTGATGAAATTCAAAGTAAAAAAGCGAGGTGAGACTATTTAAGTGCAAAATGAACCAGAACTTCTCGTGAAGTTATCTGTTACCTCAGTTTTAGGGGTATATGTTACCTCAGTTTGTTCTGGCCCTTGGACGTTAGGACGCTGGTGATCGATTCCTTCACAGGACAAATCATTTTTCAGATTATTTAGCTGGCCCAATTCGATCGGACAGGCAGGCCTCCAACGGCGTGTCATTTGGGCCGTATTTTCTGTCGAAAAGGGGCAGTGTTTTTTGGCCCAAGTCCTGTCAAACATAGATCCATGCTCCGCTTAAATTATGTAGAATATGTATCTATGCATGATCCTTAGTTGGTTTAGTTGGTTTGCGAGCTTATGATTGAGGTCGTGGTGCTGTGTTTGATTCCCCATCGGCGCACATTTTTTCTCTCATTACAAAAAAATCGAAACGTTTTTCTTCCACTTATAAACATAAACATAACATGCGGGTTAATTACATAAAATAGCAGGATCTTTTTTACAAAATAGCATGACAATTTATTATTAGGGAAAGATATATTTTTATCAGCACTGTATGCATTATGGTCAGAGTAAATAACTTAATAATGAGGAGTGCACAACCAGTAGACTATGGCTAGTAGATTTTGCTGGAAGTGAGAGGATAAAAAAGACTTGTGCATAATATATTGTGCTTTTTTAAACTGCTCACCTTGCACAACTAATGAATATGAGGTTATATCCGGTATGTTGGGAGTTATACATATCATTATACTAAACACTTTTACTTGTTTACAATACAACTTATATTTTGAACATATGATCTTAAGTGGTATAGTTTTTTATTATATTTAGCAACTATGTAATGTTAAACAAAATATTAAGATACTTTTAGAATATTTTACATCAATAACGGAAAATGCAATTCCACTAAATATTAATACAATTTATGAATATTACAAGGAGTGTGACAAAGTTGTTTCTTTTTGGAAGACATTGTCCTTTTGTGGTTTAATCAAAATCTTCTAGATCAAATTAAAGGAACAGAAGTGCAACTCTTCAGAGGTTGCTTTCTGCTACCTAGATGGACTGTAAATATATGTTAGTGTTTGTGTCTATTTTAGTTTCCTTATATATCATGGCAGGGAGCTATAAATTGATCGAGGTTTCTAGAATGCATTTTTTTCCATTTAGGTGTAACTAAAACGAATAATTATCTAAACACAAAAAAAGGATTTCTGAATATGGAAAATATCTACAAGTAGTTTGTCCTAGAATGGTTGCATTGTTTTTTATTGGTTCTTACATATTGCCAAATATGCCTTCTGTGCCCCAGAAAATGTCGTTTGGAGTAAATGACGCTATATGAAAGGAATCCCAGGAAATTATGGCGGAATCACATTATTCGTGTTAATTAACTACCATCGAAAGAACAAAGCAAAGGGAGGAAGATGGAGGCCATGCGACCAGTCCAGATTGCGCGCTAGTATGGGTGGTCGTATCACATGGCGGCGGCTCCATCTAGTCGATACTTCATCCCTATACAATTGGGTCGGGGATCAGATGACCACACGCACCAGAAATAAATCTAGAAGGCAAAACCCTAGCCTCCAGTAGGCATTCAGAGGAGGAATTGGCAAGGAGGAGATCGACATCTTCACCGCCATGTGCAAGGGGACATCAGCATCATCCATCTCCATCAACTATCATCACCAACATCCATCTCGATCTTGTTGTAATACTGAAACCCTAGTGGATCACCTTGTGTATTACTCATGCATCTCATCCATGTTTATCATCACCGCTTTCATGATGTCTGTTTGTCCCGATGTACAAGTAAAGCCCTTAGTTCTTGGGGATATGGATGAACCTTGGTATGTATAGGAGATGAAACGTTAAGATGGATATGAGATCCTTTGTTGAATGCTTAGTTTAATAAACTTTGTGAATGTTGTGAAGACGCCCCATTCAGCATTACCATCGCGAGGCGAAGAAGTGTATCGATGTCGTTGTAAATGATAGGAAGTGAAGGTAATTCAAGGTGATAATAAAAGTCTTCACCCATAGCTTTTGTAAAGCATAGGGGAATTACGAAAAACCCTTAGAGAGGCCGCATCCATGGGGTAACCCTTAATTACCGTAGTTGTAACCTGCAGGGGGAGACTAGAAAGTGGCGTGTATGGCACAAAATCTACATAGAGTAGAATGTGTTATGTACCCTGCTCCGCCCAGCACAATCGTCAAAAGTGGTTTAAGTACCAGACAATATTATGTCATTGCATATGTTGCGTTAGAAACATACGAATGGAAATTCCGGATCCCCAAGAATGCCTTACTCCTCTGCTAGTTCCACTTGTTACTCGTGATACTGGTTTTTTATTACTTTTTAAGTTCATACTTCACCAAAAAACAACCATTTATTTCTATCCTCGCTTTTTTTGGAGTATACAATTACTTGCAGGCACAAATCCATAATTCACTACAAGAGGCAAAGCCTAATTCCTGTGCTCCTTGCAGGGTTGATACTCATTCATCGAAAAAGCAACAACTAAACCTTGTGCGCTTTTAGGCCATCAAATAGTAGCAAGGTAAGGCGTTCACGCGCATGATCAATCATTGGCGACGCGCATGATCTCCTGGCGCAACATGGTGGCAGCTGGAGGCGGATCTCATGCGCGGAGTAGTGAAGACCTCGCCGGCAACACACACAATCTCCCGGTGCGGTGGCAGCTGGAGGAGGATCTCATTGGTGGCTCGGCGAGGAGCGCGAGCCGGCATCTTGGTTGGCAACAAAGAAGAAGGGGCGCACCCACGATAACAAATCAACCGGCATCGGGCGAAGGTGGGCGTTCCGGCCGGGCGCGGGTAGGAAAAAGGCAGCAATTGGGCGTCGCGATGCAGTCGCGCGCTTTTGCAGCAACAACTGAAATATTGTATATTTGCATCACTTCAGGTTGTATATTAGGGCTGCCCCCCAAAAAATTGTAAGAATCTTTGCGTCAGGGATATTGTTGGAGGCCTAAATATAAGGCTGTTATTGGAAATGAACTAAGTACATATCATAGTGGTTAAATCTTTGCCGCTATATATAGATGAATTCTCCACTCCACCGAGACCACATGAATGCTTTTTTTCTTCTTTTTTCTATTTTTTATTTATTTTAGAGAGAGGTTTTATTAAGTTGTCGGAATGTTTACATGGATGAACAGAACCATGCTTTACATTTGGGGTTAGTTGAGAAGACTACTGCTTTTTTAGAATATGGTTTTTGAGATTGGACAGGATTACTACTAATCCTATGCAGGAGAGAATATCATCTTACTCGGGCCATGCATACTACCCTTTAGGTTTTTGTTTACACTCAATACCATGATATATTTATAGTAGCCAATAGCACATGGTAAAGATACATGAGCAGACTATATCGATTACAAAATAAAGTCTAAAAGAAACGAGCAAATTTTCGAGATCTTTGAACTATTTCTTCTTTCATGACACATTCTTGTACTTTTCTAAAGGCAGCTGTAATGAAGTAACAAAGATATCAAACCACAAACCTGCAAATACCAAAGAGGGTTATCCCATAATTTTAATTTTTAGCCACAATGCCAAGGCTACATGCACGCACGCAGCCGTTAAAAGTAATCAACCAACAATGGCAAGAGTACTAAGACCGGTATTCATGGGACAAACAACCGAATAGCCCGATCGACATCACAGGGAGCAGAGAGTACGAATCACCATTGTTGAGGACGTATCAGTTGGGATAGATATTGTGAGGATAATCCTCCTCGCGGCAACCATGAGATAAAAACTCAAATCGATCTAGTGAAGCAAGACCTGAAGGACCATATCTAGGCAAATTTAATCTTCCAACACCACCATTGACGCCGGAAAGGAGATCTCGTCATCGAACAAAAGGCCGAAGAATACTTATGAAGACGATACCAACTTCTTTAATGAAGAAGATGGCTACCAAAACTCTAACCCAATGTATTTAAAACACTGCTTTTATTAATAACTCCACTATAGATCGGGTTCCCCATCCCCCCCACCCCCCCCCCCCCCCCCGAAGTCGGTGAGGCCGGTCGGAGGTGGTGGCTAGGTTTTCAGGAGGAGGTCACGTGTCTCCTGGCTTGGCCTTGTCTCTCTAATGCCCTTTATTTATTTTATTTTGAGAAATCTCGCCAGTTTATTGATTGATAGCAATGTTCAAAGGTACAAGGCTTGGGTCATGAGGATTTCCCAACCAAACATGTCTACCGATGCCTAAATTACAAGAAAATTTGGCGAGATCATGGGCCTCAGAATTGTGGCTCCTATCCTCATGAACCAAAGAACGAAAAGTAAAACTAGTTCTATGTCCCATTATTTCATGTATGATGGACAAGTGAGGTCCTCCTATCCCTTGGTTTATCTCATTCACCACACCTAGATAATCGGATGCCACCTTCATCCCTTGCACAATTTAGGTCTTCCTCTAGTACTAGCGCTTCCCTGCATGTGTATGTCTCCAAGATTACAGGATCGGTGATACCTCGATATACAACAACATATGATCCCAGACACAGCCCACTATGATCACGGCATAGGGCTGCCACTGCACCTCCACTGCACCTCCTAACCATCGCTGGGAATCATCCTGTCGCGTCCCCACTCGAGCTTGTCTCGTCTCTGGTATTGCTACCTGGTCCAACTCAGTAATGTAGGAGCTCACAAGAGAAGATGTCTACTATGGTGACTGAAAGTTCGCATCATGGATGGCTTATCTCCCCGCGTACCAGATAAACCAAAGGGTCACCACCATTCTTGTGAACTCACTGTGCTCAAGGGTCTCATTTAGCTCGAACAGCTAATTCTTCGCTCATGGCTCTGTATTATCTGCCATCTTCGACACCAGAGCAAGATCGGACAGAAGCCCAGGTGCACCTCTCCATGGTACACGACAGAAGCGCGCGCCGCCACGAGTCTGGTGCGCCACATAGCAGACATGCAACCCGATGGGACATGTTCCTTCTGTTCAACACATCCCTCGTTGGCAAGGAGTGGCTAGCCAACCGCCATAAGAAAACTCTGATTTTGGACGGAATTACTACCTCTGTCGTGGTTTATTGGTCCTCATTGTAATCCGTGTCAAATTTTGACCAAATATTTAACTAATAAATTATTAATGCATGTCAACAAAAATTATGTCATTGGATTGACATGCATGAACATTTTGTTAGTTAATTTATGACTAAAATTTGTCACAAAATACAATGAGAACCAATAAACCGGGACAGAGATAGTATTAGACTCCACATCGAGCGACTTCCAATCTTTCTCTTCTCTATCATTATACGGTGAGCCTCCCCTTCTTCCTTCGAGCCAATTCTCTCTTGTTATCTTAGTTTTGATCATGAATTTGTAGGCTGAGCAGACTGTGAACCGACCCTTTCTGTTTGGATGCCATGCCCAAAAGTCTAAAATACATACGAGTACTACTACTACTCTCTCCGGTCTTTTTACTTGGCATATATATAAGATTTGTCTGAAATCAAACTTTGTAAAGTGTGGCCATATTTATATTAAAAAATATCAACATTTATAATACTAAAGTTATACAATATGTAAATTAAATTCATAAGAAGCACCTAATAATAATATAAATAATATTGATCACGTGTTATGAATGTTGATATGTTTTTTCTACAAAAATGATTAAACTATTTGAGGTCTGACTTGAGACAAATTTTATATCCAGAGTAAAAAAAGATCCGGGGAATACTACTGTATGAAGGCCGGCCGCGACGGGGGAGGGATGCACGACGTGGTGCTGCAGCTGCTAATGCCAAGCGGCATGCACGTAGTCGATCGCGGTGCACTGCACGTCCGGCCGGCTGGCGTAGTGACGGGGAGGGATGCACGTAGTCGTAGTCGTAGTCAGCAGCGGCGGTGCACCGCACGACGAAGCTCGACATGCCATGCATGCATGCACGAGCCGGGCTCAAATTAGGAGGGACATGCACCCCGAAACAATGGATAGGAGAGGTCGTCGTCCCTGCTTAGCCTACCATCGCTCCCCACCGCTCCACCTTCGTCTTCCTGCTCGATCCCTTGCTGCATCGAGGGTCCCTCGATCATCATTGAGGAGGATCCATCGTTGACGACGACGACGATGCATGGGCAACTCGTGCCACGGCTCCATCGTTCCCGCGGCCGGTGACGGCCGCCACCACTACCGCACCAGCTGCAGCAGCTCCGACTGGGACTCCGACTCCTCCTCCCCCGTCCTCAACCGCGCGCCGCACCGCAACACCATCATGGGCCGCGGCGCCGGCCACCAGCACCAGCTCTCCTCCCCGACGGCCGTGATGGGCCACCAAACCCCGCTGCTGCGGGACCTCTACGACGTCGGCCGCAAGCTCGGCCAGGGCCAGTTCGGCACCACCTACCTCTGCACCGAGATTTCAACCGGCGTCGCCTTCGCCTGCAAGTCCATCGCCAAACGCAAGCTGCTGACGCCCGAGGACGTGGAGGACGTGCGGCGCGAGATCCAGATCATGCACCACCTCGCCGGCCACGACAGCGTGGTCACCATCAAGGGCGCGTACGAGGACGCGCAGTTCGTGCACATCGTCATGGAGCTCTGCGAGGGCGGCGAGCTCTTCGACCGCATCGTCCAGCGCGGCTACTTCTCCGAGCGCCGCGCCGCCGAGATCGCCCGCGTCATCGTCGGCGTCGTCGAGGCCTGCCACTCGCTCGGGGTCATGCACCGCGACCTCAAGCCCGAGAACTTTCTATTGAAAGACAAGGAAGGTAATGGTGGTGACACCAACAACAACAATGTTAATGAACCGGCGGCCGGCGAGAAGGTCAACCTCAAGGCCATCGACTTCGGCCTCTCCGTCTTCTTCAAGCCCGGCCAGATCTTCACCGACGTCGTGGGCAGCCCCTACTACGTCGCGCCCGAGGTGCTCTGCAAGCACTACGGCCCCGAGGCCGACGTCTGGACCGCCGGCGTCATCGTCTACATCCTCCTCTCCGGCGTGCCGCCCTTCTGGGCCGAGACGCAGCAGGGCATCTTCGAAGCCGTGCTCAAGGGCGCCATCGACTTCGACTCCGACCCGTGGCCCAACATCTCCGACGGCGCCAAGGACCTCATCCGGAAGATGCTCAAGTCGCCGCCGGCGGAGCGGTTCACGGCGCACCAGGTAACCAAAGATTCACTTTCTATCAATGCGAGATTCCAAGGGAATTCACTGAATGAATTTTACTAGACGCTTAAATATTTTTTACCTTTTGGTCAAAATATTTCAGCACCTTAGGTAGTATGCAGGAATTCGAATATTTTTCAAAATTTACAAATTTGTTTTGTTGCATTAGTTGAATGTTTCGGCCCTTTGGCCGAAATGCAACTTGAAATCGCTGAAATTCAGGATTTCGGTGATTTCCGGATTTGCTCAAATATTTCTGAAACCAAAAGTAATAACCGACCAGGTGTTGTGCCACCCATGGATCATCGAGAACGGCGAGGCCCCCGACGCGCCGCTGGACCCTGCTGTGCTCTCCAGGCTCAAGCAATTCTCGGCCATGAACCGGTTGAAGAAGATGGCTTTACGTGTAATCGCGCGCGGGCTGTCAGAGGAGGAGTTGGCCGGGCTCAAGGAGATGTTCAAGACCATGGACACAGACGGCAGCGGTGCCATCACATTCGAGGAGCTCCGGGAGGGGCTGCGCCGTTACGGGTCCACCGAGCTCAGGGACTCGGAGGTGCGGGACCTCATGGAGGCAGCTGACGTGGACAACAGTGGCACCATCGATTACGACGAGTTCATCGCCGCCACCGTGCACATGAACAAGCTGGACCGTGAGGAGCACCTCATGGCGGCCTTCTCCTACTTCGACAAGGACGGCAGCGGGTACATCACCGTCGATGAGCTGGAGGTGGCGTGCCGCGAGCACAACATGGCCGACGTCGGCATCGATGACATCATCAGGGAGGTCGACCAGGACAACGTGAGTACTCGATTTTCTCTTCATTAATCTATCTTATGTTACTGATTACAAATTTGAATTGAAATTTGAATGGCTCAAATGCAGGATGGTCGGATCGACTATGGGGAGTTCGTGGCCATGATGAAGAAGGGGATCATCGGCAACGGCAGGCTTACCATGAGGCACACCTCCGACGGTAGCATCCTCCATGGAGCAGGCAGCGGCCTCAGCAGCTAGCCAGCTAACAAGCATAGCTCCACCGGCCTTCCATCGATCGATCGCCATGGTTGTGCCAATTACATTGTACTTGAAGTTTAATAGAAGATGAGCAAGAAGAAGAGAATGATGATGAAGAAGAAACTTATAATATATACAAGCTCCACACGCATGTGATTCGATCCATTTACCGTGGATTGGAAGACACAGTAGTGGTATCGATCGATCGTTGGTTCTAGTGTACTACTTGTACTTAACTAGCAGAGTGGCCCGGGCATTTGCGCAGGCATTGTTCTTGGAAATGGATTAAGCATAGTGGATATTGTTAAAACCTTTGTTTGTTATAATCATGTGTTTTAAAGTGGTGCCATATTTTATATTTTATAAATGCTTTAACATAGATTGCCTCTGAAATTTTAATAATTGTATGTACGTAACTATTATTTTGTCTAGATCGTGTAAGAGCATCATCATGTGGTAAATTCAAAATTTTAATAGTATACATTTGAAAGTAACTAATTCTAGTGAATCCAACTCAAATTGTTTCGATCAAATAAATCTTAATTTAAACAAGTTATATTTAGTTGACCTCGATGTGATTCGATTCATTTACCATAGACTTGATGAGTGAGTAGTTCTATTGATCGATCGTTGGTTCTAATGTACTACTTGTACTTAATTTGTTGGTGGGAGAAAGTAATTAAATGTACCTGATCAATCGATTTTCAAGCAGAGGCACGTATGGTTCGTTCAAACATGCATGTTTCTCATCAAGTCTATTACCCCTATAAAAGAACGGGATCCGAAGGTCCAAATTCTCTCATTGTTAAACACAAATCATGTTGAGCACACTGAGAAGCCACTAATACTATCAATCAAAAACTAATCACTATGTATTGCTTCGTCATCCATTCTTGAGCAATTAATAAAAAATACCTTTCCTGCGCGCCCATGCAGCCCCTCCTGCTATCTGCATCACGTCCCCCAACCAGCCTTCTGCCCCGGGAGGACTTGCGTATCTTCGCTCCTCCCCACCCTTCGCATCATGCTGGGCGCACAACCCAACCTCCCATAATAATATTATCAAATATTAAACTTCTACATTTATGTAAACTTATTTATATAATACCACCATATTAAAACTTATAATTCATATTAATAAGTTGGCATAGCTAAGCACATAACAATATTACCAAATATTGACTAGTTATACAACTAGAATGTATATCACTAAACAATTTATTCCTGTTAAATACAAATTGCGCACTTTAACAAAAGTTCCTTTTGAATATATTTTTAACAATTGCATGAACACATGCTGCATATGTGTTTATTTTTGTTCATTCATTTTTTTGTTAATAGTAAATATAATGTTAAAGACCTCTATATTGTAATGTCTGGTTGATGTATTAGCAGGGTTTCTAGTGTGTTGTTAACTAAGCATATTTATGAAGCTTCTAGAATATAATTTGGATTTCTCGTAAATGTGTTCGATGTTAGGTTCATACATAAGGTGACAACATGTGCATGCTTTGTACTTGGTCTTTTAGTAACATCGTCGATAAGCATAAATATGGTCGATTCAGTTTTGTGCAAATAAAATTTGTTCATTTGATATGTCCATCTGGAATGCACTTGATTTCATAATGGTACACAAGAGGTCTATCCAGTTTCCAAAAGTAGAAGATTCTGCATGAAATTAAACATTGATTTTCAACACAACCCATGGGACGTCAATCACAGAGAGGCTAGCTGGATAACTGAAGTCATTGATGCCAATGAGAATGGTTTCATTCTATGTGTTACATGGTGTTATTGTCAGGGAAGGAGACAAAATTCTGGCACCATTGGGGTTGTGAGGGGGCGGGGCCTTCCATCTCATCATAGAGGGGCTAAATGTTCTTTAGCTTGCTTAAGAGAGCATGGATAATATCAAGTATTTGGAGAAACCAACATTGTTGATCTCCTCATGGTTACTCCAAGCAAATATATATTTAATTAAGTAATGTCGTATAACAACAAACATATTCTTACAGTCGTTTTGGATCTCCACTGAAACAGCTGGTACATGCGTGCTGCACATGTAGGAAGGGAGATGCGGTTCGTGAGTGATACGTTCGAGTTGGACCGGGACATTTATTTCCCTTACTCCCTCCATTTTCGTATATATGGCCATTTTGTTTTTTGTGTCAAACTTTGACATATGATTTTGGTCTGTAGAATGTGGGTGTTATGTCATAAAAAAATCTTCAAAATTTCTTTGAAACATGCATCCAGTGACATACTTTTTGTGGCCTATAACTCACTTTTATTGGTAAAATTAGTGATCAAGTTAGACATACAAATATGAAGTGGCCTTGTATACAAAAATGAAGGGAGTACTTATGATCGACCGAGACAACAATAAGAGCTAGGGATCATGCTTGCTAACCAAATCGACTTGCTTTGCGTAATGGTATTTGAAAAATTGTTGGAAATACCAGCCCCGATTTTGTCTTGTAACTAAATCAATATGGATCCATCTTCTCAAGGGCTTGTCACCATCCACAGTGACTCTAGCCCAGGAACCCTCCAACGGGATCGATCTACAAAGTTGAATCATCCTTGTCGCTGTGTTGAGCGGGCATGAGTCCTCAATACCATTCCTCATATTAATTAAAGCATAAATTGATGACCCTGACCCACATTTGTACAGGCTTCAACTCAGATGGAACCATGTGGTTCACAAGATTCTTGCTGATGTGCCACGGTGCCCCATCCTTAACGCAATCTTGTTCTCTTTGAGTCTCGAAATCCGCAACAAACACATTCTCCCCAATGAAATGAAACACAAGCCCCCTAGGGTTACCCCATGCAGGGCATAAAGCATTTGTGATCGTTTGGACATGGAAGTGACCGCTTTGGTACAGCACCCTCTTTCTCACGGTCGTCAATCGCCAGCGAAGTAGCTTCCTCCTCTATGATATTCAATTTGCCTAGAGCTTCATCCATTTTTTTTCCATCGCCAGCCTCTATGGAGGCCCTCTCTTAGTCACCCCGAACAAAGTCTACCAGAGAGAGAAGTTGAGCGAGAGGTGGATGCAGCCCCGAATCCGGTCTCCTCAAGAAGAATCACCGCGCCCCGTCGAAGAAATCAACATGCGCCCGCCGAAACTCCGCAGGAACCCTGATCGCCTCCCTTGGGAGGTCATTGGTTTCTGGACAAGAAAAGAGATTCACATACACAAAGCTCCACGCATGCTGTGTTCACCGGGCATACTACGTAGGTACGCAATGCAAGGTTAGCCCTATGTATGTATTACTGACAAAAGGTAAAGGTAAATTCATGTGCCTGACGCAGTTCTACTTAGAGAGCATGATTAGCTGGAGTGATTGGAGTGATTAATTAGTCCCACACCGCTGACCGTGCAACGCAAAGACGGGCACAAATACGCGAGTCGCAGCGACTCCAGCCTACTACTAAGGAGGGCCAAAGGGTTGGCACGGTTTGGTTGGTGGGCTCGTAGCCCACGTAAAAGTGCAGGCCGGGGGCGATCTCGTGGGCTGTTGAGAGGGCAAGCGGCGGCCTGTGCTTTATGATCTTCTCCGTGCTGTGTGTGTCCCCTCTGAACAAGCGCGCAACTCTCGCGCTTTGGGCATCTGTGCTCGAGTATCACTCGGCCGAAAGCCCTTCCTCTTATATAAGCCTGTGGGCGTGGGCTCGTCCACCAATTAAATTGTTTCAACCCTTTTTAAAATCTTTTTTTTTGGTCTTCTTGTTAAATTTACAATAAAAGTTGTATCAATTTTTTTAGGTAGAACAATCAGGAATGGGTGATCATAGTCAGCGTTCCCTGGAACCGGTCTGGCAACTTGCTACCACCCGCGGTTTGCTGGAATCGGCATCGGTGTTTTGCTACGACTCAGCCAGCACTTGCTGGAACCATCATCGACATTTACTGCAACCGGCGTCCGGCTAGGCGGCATGCTGGAGCCGAATGAGCGCCTCGCCGTGTCACGGTTTTAGCTGGAACATGATAGTTTTTTGCTACAATCCTTTTTTTGGAGTTTGCTATTGTGTCTTTTTTTTCTTGCTACCGGTGTTAATTTTAGCTACAACCGGCTAAATGTTTTGCTTCAACACACTATTGGAGGCTTTGCTACCGAGTTTTTTGCTTCCCCTGTTTCCTTCCTTTGTTCTGCTTTTTCTTTTGCTCTTATTTTTAAAAATATTGCAAATACATATATTTCAAAACATGAAGTAAACTATAAAATTTAATCCTGAACTCAGAAAAATATTAAAGCAATTTAGAAAATGGTTAGCTTAATTCCAGAAAAATGCTGGTAGCACACAAAAAAGTGTTTGTGACAAACAAAAAAAATTCATCCGTTCCAATGAAATGTGACATTATCAAAATGATAATCATGTATTTGAAAAACGTTTAAAAGGGTATAAAAATGTTCTTGATTTATACAAAAAATGTACAATAAGTGTGAAAAAATACTCATTGAAAACTTATATTAAAAATAATCATGTATTACAAAATGTTAAACCTGCATTAAAAATGTTACCTATCTATATAAAAATGTACATTTATAAAAATGTAACCTATGTACATAAAAATGTTGACGTTTCAATAAACGTGACATAATAAAAATGTCATTCATGTATTTGAAAATGGTTAAATGTGTATACGTAAAACGTTCTATATTTATACAAAATATGTAAAAATATGTACAAAAAGGAAGACATAAAAACCATATATTTGAGAAATGCTAAACATGTATTTTAAAATGTTAACTTATGTATATAAAAATGTGCAATGTATATGAAAAAATAGATTTTAAAACACATATTTGGAAAAAAAATCTGTATATTTGAATTTTCTGAATATGTACAAATTAATGGTTCTGGTGTGTACAAAAAATGTACATGTTTTTGGAAAAATGCAGCATGAGTAAAAAGAGGAAAGTGAATAAAAACAAAGAAAACCAAAGTAAAAAGGTGAAAACAGAAAAGTACAAAAAAACCAAAGAAAAATAAGAAACAAGAGAAAACCCTAGAACAATAACTCAAACAGTGAAAACAGGACAAAGGAAAACCACATAGAAAAAAGCAGATGCAAATAGTGAATAACCCGAGAAAGAGAACAGTGAAAAAAACGTACAAAGCTGCTAAAGTGTTTGGCCGGCCTAGTCACGCCACGTGTGAGGCGAGGGGAGCATACATCTCGAGAGATAGCTCCCGCGTCATGTAGAAGACCCCTCTCTATCTAATTAGTATGTTGCTCATCAGTTAGTCAAACGTGGCCTTTTTCACCTAGCCCAAGTAGCATAAATAGTCGAAGGAGGGATGAATGAATTTTTATAGAAAGGAGGGATCAATGAGTGGGATTAAAAAAGAGAATAGTTTACATGGGCCAAGAGCCAAAAGTTTTTCTCTCTCTTACACATACACACACACTCTCTCTCATAAAAAAACAAGGGGTCATTCTCTACAATAAAATAAATCCAACTCGTTGATTCAAAACTTATATGCATCTTCATATTGTTCCTGGGTGATCCAAGGGCGATTTTTTTTTATTTTCTACTATGCCTCCCAACATATTGTATTAAGGAGTATATTTTTTTACATTACTTTTTTAACATACTTTTTAAAAACACTTATTTGGCATACTTACCAACCAACACAGTTAAATATTAATTTTATTATTAATTTGTTACATATTTTAAATATATCACTAAAAAAACTCATGTGTTGCGCTAAATTCAATTTTTACTTTAAACCAAACTATTTTTTGTTTTTAATACTTGTATAAATTATATAGTTTATACATATGTGTTGTTAATATCTCTAAAACAATGGTTTAAAAAATACTGAAATAGTGTTTGTATTATATGATTAGGAAAAGACATTTATGTAAAATTTTATAATACAAATTTAACAATATGTGAGGGACTGAGTGGTGAAGTTAGCATTTCAAATTTGGGTGTACATATATCTTAAAAACAATTTAAGGCACCAATTTCAATTTCACCTCCGCTCTTGTTGATACATATATTTTTATACTCAAATTTTATACTTATAATACTAGTATATTAATGAGTATAGTTTTTTTCATTACTTGTTTGACATAGTTTTTTAACACCACACTTGTTTGGCATACTTAACAACAAAATAAAGTTAAATATTAGATTATTATATATTATTATATTTCTAAATATATATATATATTATTTATTTTGTTTTGATACATGTGTAAATTATAGAGTTTGTAAATATGTATGGTTTTATATCTCTAAAAAATATAGTTTAACAAATACTGAAGTAGTGCTTTTTCTATATGATTAGGAAAAATATCTGTAGAAAATTCTAGGGTACAAATTAATAATATGTGAAGGAATAACTCAGATATTCTCGTCTTTGGAGCACCAATGTACAAATTTAACCATATAGGTACTTATTAACCACATGCGCGGGATTACACAATGTAAAAATTTAATCATATATATAAATAAAATATGCTCCCTAATTTTTAAGGCCTCACAATTAATTGAGGTCTTCAATTTGAAATTGGATCATTCGATTTTGTCCGGGTCAACAATTTCTTAAGAAGCTCTCTCATTAAATTATTTTAATTCACTATGCTCCTTAATTTTTGAGCCTTTTCTTTCGATTGAGGTATTCAATTTGGATTAGGTTCAAGATTTTGACCGGTTAACGATTTTTAAAATCAATCGGGAGCAACGGTGTATAAAAACATATCAATCACGTGCACCCTCTCACCACCTAGAAAAAAGAAGCATCAACATGTGATATTGTTAGCACAAAAATAATACATGCAGACACCTATGCAGAAATTTCTCCACATAAAGTCTGGGTTGACTAGTAGATAACACAGAATCACAACTCAAAAGGCCCACAAAAGCACTGAGTGTAAATAAAATAAAAACACACTCCATCATCTGTCGACTCGCCAAACGAAATATTCCCTTATTTTCAAAATATAATGTATATTTATTTTTGAAAATTCAAATTTATTTAAGTTAGACCAAGTTCAAAGCCAAAAATATCAACATCCACAATTCTATACAGATAAAACAATCCCTCCGATCCATAATATTTGTCACTGAAATAGTTGTATCTAGACATATTTTAGTGCTAGATAGATCTGTTTGAGCAACAAGTAATATGGATCGGAGGGAGTATGAAAATTCATTTCATGATGAATCTAATGGTACCAATTTCATACTATAGATATTGATATATTTATCTTCTCATTTGGTCAAATTTAAAGAGACTTGACTTCTCAAAAAACTAATACACCTCATATCTTGAAACAGAGGGAGTAAAGAAATCATGAGAACTCAACAACAGAAACGCAGCAAACTGTGATCATCTTTTCTAGTATTTATTAAACCTTATGGTTTAATGATGTACCTATATATACTCTCTTTTTTAATAAATAATGGGTGTGCGTACACGCATGTACTCATCTAGCTCAATCCATGGAGGGACTGACCCGGATATTCTGGTCTTGGGAGCACCAATGTACAAATTTAACCATATAGGTACTTACCAAGCCATGTGTCAGGGATACACAATGTACAAATTTAATCATATTTATAAATATATTATGCTCTCTAATTTTTAAGGCCTCACAATTAATTGAGGTCTTCAGTTTGAAGTTGGATCATCCGATTTTATATGGGTCAACAATTTACTTTTTCTCTGCCTTTCTTTTTTTTTCAAATTCACGAACTTTTTTCTTTAAAATAAATGAACTTTTGGCAAAATCCATGAACTTTTTCAAAATTTGTGTATCTTTTTTAAAAATATGAACTTAAAAAAAATGTGAACTCTTATTCATAATCGATGAAGTTTATTCAAATTCATGATTTTTTTCCAAAATCGATGAACTTTTTCCAAATTTGTGAACCTTTTTGTCAAAATCGATGAAGTTTTTTTTTCAAATTTTGTTAACCTTTTTTCAAATTTATGAACTTTTTCTCAAAGTTGGAGAACTTTTTCCAAATTCGTGAACTTTTTCAAAATTTATTGAACCTTTTTCAAAACCGGCTAACTTTTTAAAATCCGTGAGCATGTTGTCTTGAATTCTTTTTTTTCTTCTTAAAGTTTGATTTTTTCCCCCTTGAAAAGTCAATAGTCACGAAGCAATCACCTTTTTTTTTTGAGAAACACGAAGCGATCGTCCAGGCGAAGCCGCGCGTCAAGCGAGCTCTTCGGCTCGTTCTTGAGCCGGCCCATGTAACCAAGCGCGTGGGCGATGGGTTCGTTTACTGGTGCATAAGGCGCCGCCATCGAGGAGCTCTCCATGACTCCAGCCTAGAGGAGGGCCGAAGGGTTGGCACAGTTTGGTTGGTGGGCTCGTAGCCCACTTAAGAGTGCAGGGGTATAGTGAGGGCCGGGCCGGGGGATCTCGTGGGCCATTGAGGGCAAGGAGTGGCCTAACGCTTATGTCATCTTTTGTGTTGTGTTGTGTGTGCCCCCTCTAAACAATAAAAGAAAACAAAAAAAAAACCCTGCAACTTTGGCCCCAGGCAGGCGCAACACTCATGCTTCGGATCGTGTGTTCGTCCACTAATCAAAGTCATAAAAAGCCAAAACTATGCCTGGGATGAAGAAAAAACAAAGTGATCAAATCAGGGAATGAGGAAAAAAACAACAACGACCATGGGGCATCAACCATCTTTTGACAACACAAGAAATACGAAAATGGTCCTCCAACAAAAACACCTTCAGAAAGGTAACGACGCTCAAGCGTCACCATCACCTGCTCCAACCACTAAAGGTTGGATAATGGGTTTTCATCCTTGAGGTACAGTCCGAGCAAAATCCAAGTGATGCCTTTAATAAGGTAACGACGAAAACCATCACCATTGTCAGGTATATCAGACTAGGGTCACATCTAGGATTTTCACCGCAGAGCTCGAGACCAGGTACTTGAGAAGCACCACCAAAACCCAAGTTACCTTGTTTTGCGGCTTCCACTTTCCGCTATTTCAATAGCGTTGCACACACAATGAAGTCACCGACAATGGTCGGAGGTCATCGACGTTGTCATAATCCATCAGGATGCTCTGGCAACACCGCATCATCCTCACAAGTGGCAGCCGGTGATAGATCTACATGAGACGACACCATAATATGCCGCCTCTTATTTCGCCACACTCGCCTATAGTGTAGTATCAAAGTGTGCCACCATACCTGGCCATAACTTGGGCCGGGCTAGGCTCCGAGCCGGGCCTAACAATCCACAACTTGGTTCTCAATCCACAAGAGCACCACAAAGAAAGGCATCTGGAGGAGGCATGATGACAACTTGTTTGACTGCTTGGGAGATTAGAACAAGGCCATGAACATGAGGCCATGGTTATTCATGTATCAAACGCTCATTCTTAAAGGAGTACGATGGTTTCCAAAACCCTAAGGAGATAGTGCTTGAGAAATTTCTTGTTTGGACGTGTGTTCTTAGTCTGCCAGATAATTATTTGCATGATGAGGTGATTAGAGGTATGTGGCCCTCATGGGTGAGATATTGGAGGTGTAGATCAAGCTCCACGCTGGTTATGTTGGTGAGTTTGTCCGCGTGCATGCAAATATCAATGTGAAGAAGAGGCTCGCTAGGTTTGTGTCATCACTAATGAAGAAAATAAGGTATGGTGCCAAGTGCAATATGAAAAACTCCCCACCTTCTCCGGTCATTGTGGACTAGTTGGACATTGGCATCAAGAGTGTGTATCTGGCGAGCATGATGAGTCCAAGTTCGACTGGGGTGATTTTATGCTTGTCAATGGTGGAAGAGGAGGCGGTAGCGGTTGTGGTGGCCGATGTACAACTAGTGGTTCTCAGTATGGCCGTGGCCGAGGCAGGACTAATGTCCGGGGAAGAAGTACTCTTGGCCAATCCACCAATTGGACGTCAAGAATGCCTTTCTCCACGGCGATCTCAACGAGCTCGTTTACTGCTCTCAACCGTCTGGGTTTGTTGACTCCTCTCGTCCGGATCATGTGTGCCGTTTCCACAAGTCCCTCTACGGCCTCAAGCAAGCGCCTCGAACGCGGTTTCTTCATTTTCAGGCCTTTCTTCTTTCCCTTGGGTTTCATGGCTCCAAGAGTGACACCTCACTTTTCATTCTTCATCGTGGCACGTCCATTGCGTACTTACTAGTGTATGCCGATGATATCATCTTGACAGCCAGCTCCCCTCAAACCCTCAACACCATTATTTCTGCTCTCAAGGCCGAGTTCTCCATGACGGATATGGGCTCCCTTCACCACTTTCTCGGCATTAACGTTACACCAAACTCCTCGGGGCTTTTCCTCAGTCGGCAACAATACACCTTGGAGATTCTCGAGCGTGCCAACATGCTCAATTGTAAGCCTGTCTCCACCCCCATAGACACGAGCTCTAAGCTGTCCATCTCTGCCGGTCAGCTCCTCTCCAACCCCACGTATTATTGTAGTCTCGCGGGTGCCTTACAGTATCTCACCTTGACACGACCGGGCATATCTTATGCCGTTCAACAGGTGTGCCTCTTTATGCATGAGCCACGCGACACTCACATGCAGCTAGTCAAGCGCATTCTTCGTTATCTTCAAGGCACCTCTCACTATGGGTTACAGTTCTTCAAGTCCTCCTCCACAGATCTGATCGCCTACACAGACGTGGATTGGGCTGGGTGCCCTGACACGCGGAAATCCACTTCTGGGTTTTGTGTCTTCCTTGGCTCAAATCTCGTCTCTTGGTCCTCCAAGCGACAGGCCACCGTGTCCCGATCTAGTGCGGAGGCTGAGTATCGTGGTGTTGCTAACTGTGTTGCCGAGTCTTGTTGGTTACGCCAACTTCTTCACGAGCTCAATTGTCCACCACAGCGTGCCACAATCGTCTATTGTGACAATATCAGCGCCTCTTACCTCGCCTGTAATCCGGTCCAACACCAACACACCAAACACATCGAGATAGATCTTCATTTTGTTCGCGATCGTGTTGCCTTCGGTGATGTCCGTGTGTTGCATGTCCCATCGAGATCCCAGTTCGCTGATCTGTTCACAAAAGGCTTGCCATCTTCAGTGTTCCATGAGTTCCGATCCAGCCTCAACATCCAGGCCAATGGAGTTCCGGCTGAGAGGGGGGGGGGGGGGTGTTGAGTTGTGTTGTAACGGGCCTTGATGCACGCCCATGTAATTAGGATCAAGGGCCTGTGTGCCTAATGACGCGGGCTGCGCCCCGGTGTATATAAACATGTACCTTGTAACACTTGATCGATAACAGAGACAGAGAAATATTCTCCAACTTGCCTCCCCTGATTTTTTTTGCGGGGTATGCCTCCCCTGATCTACTAAAAGAGCATGCCTAGCTAAAGTATGTGGTTCAAAGTTTGAGTCTCTTGACTCAGTGAACAAAATTACATGAAATGAAAGAAGGTTCCCACGACTTGATGTCCTTAATCACCCCACCATATATAGCTCCCTGTAGCCTCCTGTATAGTATGATTTACTACTACTATCTTGCAATCTGATGCGATATGTACTTGCTGAATTGCAAGGTCTTCCGCAAGAGGTCCGGGATCTTTTCCTACCTCGAGGCTGTTTTCCTCTCGTACCTGGCGGCTGCAACCCTAGCCGCCGCCAGGGGCCGATCTTCCAACGCCGTTCTCCGGCGGCTCCCCTCCGCCGGCGACTTCGGTCGTCGGTGGTGAGGGGGGTCGCCGGATCCACGCGTGTGGATCGTTTTTACTCATCCGTAGTCTAGGTTTTTAGGTTGTTCATCGTCTTTGCTTCGGCGGCGACGATGACGACATTGAATAAATATTCTTCGGATCCTTTCCTGACGAGGTCATCGGTCCTATGGTTGGGGATGGATCTGGAAATCAGTCTGTTCAAGCAAGGATGGCGTGGCAGCGGCGGCATCCTCGTGGTGGACCTGTGTCCTCGGGCTCCGTCGTTGCGATGACGTTTGCTCCATTGTCGGCGTGGAGCTTGGGAGGTAGTCCAGGAACGGATGCAGATTGTGGTCTGCATCGACGACATCTGGAAGATGGAATGTGTTCTGGGTTCGTGGTTCATGGATGGCAGGTATGGTTTCCTCCTTCGGCGTCTTAGTCGTGGTGGGGTGCCAGATCTGGAGTTCGATGGCGTGTCCGGTGTTGCCCTGCGATTCGTTCAACGGCAATGGCTTCACTTTTGGTGAGCCACCTTGGAGGTCCGCAGCTGAATATCAGCGATGGAGCCACGTCGAGCTTCGGGTGAGGAGGTGATCCGTCATTCTTTTTTCGGTGGCTCTTTGTGGTGGTGCGGGAGGCGGGTGTGAGCGTTAGTGTCAAGCTCAGAGATGTTCTGCTATCTTTTCAGTTTTGTCATGTCGGTTCTTACGTGACTTGTAGTTTGTTCTTTATGATATGAATGAGACACATATTACTATAAAAAGGTCTTCCGCAAGAGAGAGGGATGTAGATTTTCCTTTGTGAAAAGAAAAGAAAGGGCCGGCCGGGCCCTGCTCATGATAAGCCTGCCACTTAGTTATGGGCCGGCTGGTCCGCAAAGCCATGTGTGTATTCGTGGGTGGTGAGGCACCGAGAAGAGAATGACCTAGCCGTCGCCTGGGTGGATCGATCGCCGGCCGGAAAAGATGAAGGCACGGCGGTTCTTGAACGTGCTCACGGACAAATACAGCGGAGGATGGCTGAGCCGCATCATCAACCCCAGGAAGCACCTCTTCTACCCCACCATTGCCGAAGCGCAGCAGCACCACATCCAACGACCGGCCGCGGCGGAGGAGGATGAGAGCACGGCGGAGGAGAACTACGACGGCGTCCTGCGGCTGCCCACGCCCAAACTCAGGTTCAACACCTCCCGTCGCATGGGCGGCGGCGTCACCAACTTGGACTTCTTGCCTTTCTACGGCGGCGAGGGCGAGGCAAAAATCCTCTGCGTCGACGGCAACGGCATGTCCTCGCTCTACGACATCGAGGCCGCCACCATCGAGATGATGCCCCGTCTCAACAAGAAGCCAGATCCATGGTGGAACCCCGTCTCCCTCTGCGTCACCCACACCACCGCCGCCGCCGAGGACGATCCCTCCCGCCCCGACGCGGCCCATGACCCTGACCGCCCCGACGCGCTCTACGTCATGGACCGCAAGGGCCACAGCTTTGAGGCCTTCGTCTACGGCGACCCCGACCCGCCGTCACCAAGCAGGTTCATGGATGAGTGGTACCGCGACCGCGTTCATAGGGACAGGTGCGTGTGGCACTGGCGCGAGCTCCCTCCGCCGCCCATTGTCGTCGACGAGGGCGACGACTACTACGGTAGATGGTGCGGCGCCATATCCGTTGAGTCCTACGCGCTGGTCCACGGCCATGGCGGCGAGGAGGATCCCTCTAGCAGCAACAACACCATCTGTGTCTCGTTCAACACCGATTCCCATGACGAACGGCCAGATCTCACCCCCCTCGGCGGCACCTACTGCTTCGACACGAGAACCGGCGAGTGGACCAAGGCCGGCGACTGGAAGTTGCCATTCTGGTCCCGCGCCCTGCACGTCCCCGAGCTCGGTAGCGACCTCCTGTTCGGCTTCAAGAATACATACTTCCACACACTCATGCTTCAGCGCCGTGGACGTCTCCGGCGCCATGAGGATGGACGGGTCGGCCCCGGCGCTGCGCCATGCGTGGATCGAAATCGACCCACCGTCGGGATGGCACGAGACGGACCGCAGCATGGTGTATCTCGGGGATGGCAAGTTCTGCATCCACAGGAACTTCAACATCATGGAAACCGACGGATGGGGCAGCGGCACCGAGTGTGTCGACACGGTGGTCCTGCTCACCGGCGTGGAGGTGGTGCGAGAAGGATCCAGACTCCGGATGGTCAAGCACAAGTCCAAACGTCTTGACACCTACATAGACTCTATCCTCTAAAACGTAGTACTAGTATACATTTCTTGGTGGCATCATATCCATACGGTTTAATTCAGAGTAGTAGAACCACTTTTATTTACTTAATTATTTTGGTGCAATAATTTTTTGTTTGTTTGAAATTATGGGGCTAATAATATCTGAATGATCTACGAACACCTTCCTCAATGTAAATTAATTATGGGGCTAATAATAAATGAAGCGATACAATTATAGGATTGACCTGCCAGGAGTCATCTGCGATTTGAAGGTAAAAAAAATGCCCACCATATGAAGTCCTTATGTAATTTGTTGTTATATATATGTTTCATGCATGCATTTCCCAGTAAAACACAGAGCCATTGTGCTTTGTCCCGATTCATTCAGGCTAAGCTGTTCAGTTGGTCATGGATTAGATTTATCATCAAGCTGGTACAATTTAGCACTCAGCAACAAATCAGCAGAGACACTGCTTGTTTTTCAGATTGAACAGAGACCCTGTTTCATAGGAGTGAATTACCATTACCAAATGACAGAGCTAGCAGCAACTGAATCCTGAAACTCTCTAGCCACTGCACCCATGGCTGACTCATCTTATCAATTGTGAGTGATATTTGAAATCCATGTCAAAACAATGCAGTGCAGGGGACTCAGATGGCACTAATCAGTCTGGCGGGTGTTATCTGTTGTTATCTTTTGGTAGAATTCATCACTGAGCAACAGATGGGCAAAAGAAGATGAGTTTGTATAGTTAATAACTATGAAGATTCTGTAAATCGTGAATCAAATGACAGCATAGCAGAGTAGAGCTAGCAGCAACTGGAAGTCCGAATTCTGAAATCCTCTAGCAACAGAGCAGAGTAGAGTAGAGCTGGCTCATGTTATCAATCATGAGTACCATTTAAATCCAAATAATGCAGTCTGATGTAGTATTGTTGTTCATGGCCGCCTGGGTTCACCAAATCCAGACGCCATTATTTTCTGAAGCATGCATGCTACTGAGCTGCTCAGCTTATCTAGTAAATTATCACTGACACGGGCGAAAAACATCACTTCATATTAGGTGCTTGCAACCAAGACTCTGCAATTCCGAAACTCTCTGGCCAATCTGTTCACCCACGGCTGGCTCATCTTATGAGTCATTGCTGCCATTCTAATTTGGTTCTTCATGGCGACCAATCAGGATGCCAATCTTTTGTTTCTGAAGCTAGGAAGGGGATGAAGATGTCTGTAGCACCTTTCTTTTCGACGCACTTGTCGTGGTCGTCGCTGCAGAACTTGCCATACCGCTGCCACCCATCCCATCCATCCATTGGTCAGAGCATGCTCAGATCACAAACAAATCAATTGACAGATCAGGGGAGGCTCACAGTCGCAGTTGACCGTCGCGCACGACCGGCTGCACGGCGGCGGCGGCTTCGACGCGCCCGCGGAGCCCCCGGCGAGCAGGAGGAGCACGACGACCAGCACGGCCGTCGCCATCGCCGGTTGGTGGTGCCTATTGGAGATTGCTGGACGGGCCACACCTGTCAGCCGCTCTTGGAGGTAGTGCTCCCAAAGCCCAAGCCCGCCCCGCCCCGTGCGCGCCCGCAAAGGTCAAACCTTTTTCCCCCAAACCCCACCCACCCCCACCCACGCGCGCACCAGCCACCCCCCACAATGGCGGCGGCGGCGGCATCTCCGGCCACCGCGCCCTCCTCCTTCCCCTCCTCCTTCCCCTCCGCCCGCGCCCACAAGCCGACGCTCCTCTCCCTCCGCGTCTCGACCAAGCTCAGAGCCACCTCATCTGCCGACCCGCCCCCGGCCTTCCGGTCCGTCACGGCGTTCGCGCCGGCGACGGTGGCCAACCTGGGCCCGGGCTTCGACTTCCTCGGCTGCGCGGTCGCCGACGCCTCGCTCTCCCTCGGCGACACCGTCACCGCCACGCTAGACCCCTCGCTGCCCGCCGGCGCGGTCGCCATCTCCGCCATCACCTCCCCGTCCCGCCCCGCCCTCGCCGGCCGCCTCTCCCGCGACCCGCTCCGCAACTGCGCGGGCATCGCCGCCGTCGCCGCGCTGCGGGCCCTCGGCGTCCGCTCGCACGGCGTCTCCCTCAGCCTCGCCAAGGGCCTGCCGCTCGGCTCCGGGCTCGGCTCCTCCGCCGCCTCCGCCGCCGCCGCCGCCAAGGCCGTCGACGCGCTCTTCGGCTCCCTGCTCCCCCGCGACGGCCTCGTGCTCGCCGGCCTCGAGTCCGAGAAGGCCGTCAGCGGCTTCCACGCCGACAACATCGCGCCGGCCATCCTCGGCGGGTTCGTCATGGTGCGGAGCTACGACCCCTTCTGCCTCGTCTCGCTGCCCTGCCCGCCGGCGCTCCGCCTCTGCTTCGTGCTCGTCACCCCGGACTTCGAGGCGCCCACCAGCAAGATGCGCGCCGCCCTGCCCAAGAACATCGCCATGGGCCACCACGTCCGCAACTCCAGCCAGGCCGCCGCGCTCGTCGCCGGCGTGCTGCAGGGCGACGCCGCCCTCATCGGCTCCGCGATGTCGTCCGACTTCATCATCGAGCCCACCAGGGCGCCCCTGATACCTGGAATGGCCGCGGTGAAGGCTGCTGCTCTCGAAGCCGGAGCGCTGGGGTGCACCATCAGCGGAGCAGGCCCGACCGCCGTGGCTGTCATTGAGGGAGAGGAGAAGGGGGAGGAGATCGCCCGGAGGATGATCGACGCCTTCCTGTCGGTCGGCAATCTGAAAGCGACCGCCACCGTCGCTCAGCTCGACAGAGACGGCGCCAGGGTCATCTCCACGTCTGAATTGGAGTAGAAACTAGAGAGGTACTTTTCTTGTCTCTTTGTATTGAATTGAACATGTTCTTCGTCATTCTTGTGTCGTAGATGCTTGCGAACTACTCGGTTCTACTTGTTTGTTAAGACTCTGATTGAGTGAAAGGAACATCTTACCTGGAGGTTGATTTAATCTGAACTTGCAAACATATTATCAATCACTGTTTTTCTTGGACAGCAGCTTCACAGCAACATGGCTATTTTTATCATTCAAACTCTTTATGAATCCAAATACATGGGATCTTTAGCTTCTCCTCGTATTTATCTTAGTGAACACTATTGACATATTCTTAGTGATACTTGAGGTTTTGTTGCAAGTTGTGTCCAGTCTAAGGTGGCGCTAGTGATCAGAGTAAAATTACGGTGAATTGATCAAATTTCTCCACAGGGAAAGGTGTACAAGAACTCTCAAATTTCTCAAAGCTAGATCAACAGAACCGAGAGGATAAAACTAGTAAACTGGCTGCAACACTGAACAAGAAAATAAAAACACAAGTACCAAGCAAAGGATGAGTCAGAAAGAACAAATGATCTCAAGCAGTAGAGTTTGAAGATTAGAGACAGCACTGGTATCCAACAATTTCTTATCAGTAGTCAAGGACAGTAATTAAGCAAGAGAAAGTAACTAGACGAGCGAAACATTATCAAGCAACAAGCACATTATCAAGCACGCGAGGTTCTGAAGCTATGGATTCAGGCAGTTACACAGATTACAGGAAGCAGCAATGATTTTCAGAGGGAAGAACAGTTCAGAACTTAGTGTTACAGGTTGAAGGCT
Organism: Aegilops bicornis; assembly: GCA_021605145.1. Lineage (NCBI taxonomy): Eukaryota > Viridiplantae > Streptophyta > Magnoliopsida > Poales > Poaceae > Aegilops > Aegilops bicornis. The sequence continues at coordinate 692,079,566 of CM038674.1, forward strand.
CGAACCGGCGGATACTCGCTTCAGATCTCACCGACGCCCATCATCCTCTCCTTGCCGCCTTCACTCCCTCTTTTCGCTCGTTCTGCCTCCTCTCTCTAGCTGCTGTCCAATTTCCTTTTTCTCTCTCCTCCTGGTCTGATCTCTCCCCCCGTTCTTTTTCCCGTTTAGTCCCTCAAATACTTGCTTTAACGCAAAAGATGATCCCTCCTTTCATTTACACCCTTGCTCCTTTTCTTGGACTGTAAACAGGTCCAGTTTCCTCAAATACTTGGTTTTTTCTCATGGATTTTGGCGTCTTTTCGTGCAAACCTACAGAAAACAGAGTAGCACAATTTTTAGATAAAAAGAAGAATTGTGTGAAAAGGACAACAATATGTAGAGAGATCAGCTAGTTTAGGGGATTGGATATTTGAACCAGCACAGTTTTTTCTTGTTTGCAGCTGTGTGGAGGGAGACTGCAGTTCTGCTTCGCTATCATGTATCAAATGCTGATTTCGATGTGCAACAGAATCTATCATCAGCTAACAACAGCATGAGCTTTTATGCTTGTTGGTACAGCATTCACATGTGTGCAATACAATAATGGTACTTACACTAGGATCACTTTAGCAGTTTAGTGATTGGATGTGTCATCGAGCAGCTATTGCTGAAAGATGACCAGTTGTCCACACATGTTTGCTCACTGTTGGTGATGCCTACATGTGAAGATGTTAGGTGTGAAACTTTTCCTTAGCTGTGAATTTCTTCGCCTATAATGAAGCCAAAAATGGTTTAGATACAAAAGGTTAGCCTTTGGGAGTACATTTATAGGATATTTACTTGTCAAGTTATTCCGTGGACAGTTGTCTATTCATGCTGTCTATTGTTCATCATTACACGATTACGGTATCTCCCTTTCGGAACACATGGCCTTTGACGAATAATGAATTTATTTTCTTTATTCTCTCTTTCTCTTGGAGAAGATATCATTTCTGACTCATGCGAAATATCTGCTTACAACCTGTTTCTTTTGTTTGCAGACTTTGGTGCTCCGTTCCCATTCGTGTATCGGCCTGACGGTGTGTACTAGCCTCTCCCCTGAGTTTTGTTTTCCCTTGGTAGTAGTAAACTGCTGGGCTTGTGGCCCCATTGATCCAAATAAGCTGGTGTGATGTAGTTGAATAGAGCATCATTTGGCATGATTGTTGGCATCCAATCCTGTCTTGTTGTAATCTGAGTTAATTTCGCACACTGGATGAATAAAATGCTGTTGATTTGAGGCACATCTGCATATTATCTCGGGTGTTGCTGAACATAATACTTGTCTGAAGATAACTTGAATATAAATACTACCCCCTCCTTTCCAAAATATATGTAACAATCAATCAAAATTGATGAAGCACTAGCAATATACTAGCAAGCCTATACTGTGTTACTACTTCTATATACATAGATATAAACTCATGCCACTTGTCCATCCCCAAACCCAATTTTCTGCTGCTGCTCCTGCTGATGCTGTTTCTCTCCCAAAGGGGGGAAGGGAGATGCGGTATAACTGGGTTGCGGCTAGGCAGGGGCGAGGATGGACATGAAGACGGTGGACCAGGCGGTGAGGGCGAGGGCAGCGACGAGGTAGGTCCAGAGGAAGATGACGGAGCACTCCTCCTGGGCTACGTCGTAGAGCTGCGCCATGGTGCTGATGCTCATCGCAGGCGGCAGCGCGAACTGGAGCATCAACACGTACTGGTACAGCGGGTCGGGCGGCAGGAAGCCGAGCTCCCTCGCCGTCCTCACCACCGCCACCCCGACCACTGGCAGGATCACGTAGCGCACGCAGACGATGGCCGCGATCACCCACCGCGACATGGTCGTCTTGCGCAGGCCTGCCAGACCATTTTTCAGTTTTCAGATGGTCTGAGACTGACAGACTGAGAGAGATAGATTCAGTTGTTGTTTACCTTTGGTGAGGTTCCCTCCAAGGATGAGAATCACACAGGGGATGGTGCCATCTCTGCAACAAACAATGGCATAACATTTTTCAGTTAGTAGATGCAGTATTGAACTGTAAACTGAACTGGACAGGAGATTGCATATTACCCGAGCAGTTTGAGGGAGTCCTGGACGACTCGCAGCGGGGCACTGTCGCCGATGAAGGCGGATCTCAGCCACGGCACCGTGCCGACGGTGAAGCCTAGAACCTGTCATGGCGAATCAGTCAGCAACCAGCTCATTTCAGCTGCTCTGCTCCATATGCAGATCTCATTTCCTTCTTCTTCTGAAGTTCTGATGATGATGGCCACCAGATTCTAAATTGGTAATGTTGATTGAAACTAGCTCAACTTACCGCCCCGACGGTCGGCGGCGCCATGAGCTCCTCGGCGATCTCGTGTGCGCCCTGCTTCAGCTTCGCCCACAGGCTGTCGTTGCTCATCTTACTACTGGACCGACGATGGTAGCTGGACAGCAGCGGCATCAGCGGCTGACAAAAATGGAAGCAAAAATTCAGAGATATCCATCCTGAACTGAATCAATCCATATGTTCATCATCTGCTTACTGTTTGTTGCTGGTGTTGGTGCGAGGAAGACGACAGCACCGAGACAAGCCCGTCCTCCTCCTCGCCGTCGCCATCATTCCAGCTGGGCTGCTCCTCGTCCCCTTCTTCTTCCTCCTCTGGCCCGACGTTGACATTGACCGAGTCCTTCTTGGCATGGTCATGAGCTTCAGCAGCCTCCTGGTCGGCGACCATCCTCCGGCATACCTCGCTGGACCTCTTCATGACGCTGTAGGTGTGCGTCCAGATGTACAGCCCCCCGAGGGCCATGGAGAAGGAGGCGTAGGAGAGGCCGCGGCTGGTGCAGAGAGCCTTGTCGCCGCCGAAGGGGTTGCCGTCCTCGCGGCAGACCGCGGGGATGACGATGAGGAGCAGGTTGCCGAAGTTAGCGGCGGAGCACGACGCGACGACAAGGCCCCTGAGGTGCGGTGGTGGCCTGAGGATGAGCACGGCCAGCCACCCCAGGACCCCGCCGGCGAGGAAGATGATGCCGATGTTCACCGGCATGAACCACCTTGGGTTATAAATATAATTCGAACCATCTGTGGTCAGCTAGCTGCCGATCAAGAAAGGAGCATGAAGCGAATGTTGTACTAGCTAGGAAGGAGCAAGAGACCATGAGAGGGCGTCCTGGAGGGTGACGGTGGAGGCGAGGCTGGCGAGCAGCAGCGCCGGGGTGAAGACGGCGTAGACGACGCAGTTGATGTCGGCCCGGGCGGAGGGGGCCAGGAGGCCGCACCGCGGGGAGGCGAGGTACGCGCCGAGGAGGGCGACGAGGAGCACCTCCACCACCGGCGTCGACGCCACCGCCAGCAGCGACACGAACCCCATGGTGAGTGTGACTCTATCTGGCTACTCTAGTCTGGTAGGTGGCAATGCATCGACGGCCATTTATACTTGATTCATGGACCAAGATGCATGGCCACCGGCGGCGATGATGGCGTGGTTGTTGGCGCCATTATCAGATCCAGATCGGCCAACCGTGCATACGCATATGCACCAATGATTCGACCCATGCATGCGGGAGACATTCACGTACTTCTACTGTGCGGCATATGCATGCCGTGTACCGCTCCATCAAAGGGTCACGAAAAGCCATGGCACGACGAGAGCCGATCTGTGGTTGGATGGTTACGAGGGTAGTGACTGATCAAACCCCAAGGTTAACGCTTTGTTGTCTCATAAAGTCGGAATAGTTTTTTCAGTGAGAAGCGACGTTCACGCTGATAGCGAGGCACTCATAGGGTATAGGATGTGCGTGTGCGCGTTCATAGCATGAGTGTATGTATCTATGAGCGTCTGTGTTTGTATTGCGTTTCTAAAAAAATCGTGGCTCGAAAACTTTTACCTGTAATAGTTTATGCACCGTTTTCTTTTTTCTTGTTTGAATGGTTGATGAGAGGGGTAAAACTGTCCGGTTGAACATTTGATTGCACCGTCGTACAAAAGGTAAGGGGCATATGCGTACTCAAGATGCAGAGATTACAAAGGGTTGGCGAAAGCGAGACTTGGGCTTTAGCCAGAAAAGGAGCTCCGCCAAGAATCACAAGGACGAATGATTCCGCAAAACGGGATGATTCCAGGATGGGTTCATTTTGGTCATTGTATGCACGAACTATGAAGTTACGGTCACTGCATTCGCTAAACCGGATCATAGTATGGCGACTCATACCATTTCGGCTCATATCGAGCCATCTGCGAGAGGGACATATGCAACGGCAGTGCATGGGTTCATTGACGACCTCAACCATGGCGCCTCAACACCGACCGGAAGGTGACCCACCCCCTGTCTATGGTAAGTCTCCTCTGAAAACCTCTCTACCGCCCACCACCCACCCCTCCACCCATTCCTCTCCGAAACTCATTATTTTTGGTCAATTGGGTTGATTTGCACCTGCATTTGTGTTTACATTTTGATGCCATTTGTAGATCTTCCGTTCCTACCATGCTCAATATCTTCGGATGGCTACTCTTCAAGGACCGGCTTAACTCCAAGAACAACCTCTTCTGCATGTCCTTGATCCGATACTCCTTGTGAGGATGCTGTGTACCTCGATCTCCTCACGCACTATCGCAACTCTTGTCACGCCATGGATCTCGATATATATATCGTATGGCTGATCAGGTGTACACCACGCTGGTGTGCTAGAGGCGTAACAGAGATAGAGAGTGGTCATGAATTCAGTGTCCACACGTACCCATCCATCATTCCATCAATTCATCTCATAACAGCACACTAGTACAAACCAACGCCATGGTCGGCATTTCATCACCCCTCAATTGGTTAATTGACTATTGCATGCTGTCTTGATCCATTACTCCAACCCAACCGTATCATCAATAGAATTTCCCTAATTAATTTTTTTTGCAGGAAGAATCCCCCTAATTAATTAACTAGCTCCCTACTCGTGCAACACGACTCGACCCAGAAGAAAGTGAAAGGATACCAACAACGACCAAATTATTTCCCGACTGATATATGCACCTTCTTCATCCCAAATTATTTGACTTAGATTTATCAGACGGGTGTACCTAACATTAAACCGTATCTAGATACATTCATATTGAGATAAATCTAAAACAGTTAAGTCAAGACGGATGACCAATCGTCCACGGACGATCTTGGAAATAATAATATTTTTTATTTCTGATGTCCTTTGTATCACCTTGACATTTAACGAATGGGTCAAAAAAATTGTCGAAAGAAAAGAAAACAAGGTGGCAACGAGCTTGAGGTCCATAGTGGTGGTGATCGGTCGGTTGGCCGATCTCATGCACCTCCGTTCCTTAAGGCGTTTTTTGACACCATATACTCCCTCCGTTCCGTAATGTAAGACGTTTTTTGACACCTAAAAAAACTAAAAAAAGATTTTTTAATGAATTTTCATGCAAAATCAAAGGGATATATCATCGACTAAGACATGATAAAGTGATTGAGACTTAGCGAAACTGTTTGTTAATTTGAGCGAAGATTGCAAATGGGTGCTACGCCCGGGAAAAGAACGTGGATTCCCGGAGGATCCCATGCAGCCAAACGAGGCCTAAAGGGGTGGGCAATGAAGGGGTGCATACCCAAATAGGAAGCGGCTCATAGAATGATAGAGGCATATAAAACTCTGCACATTTTCTTTAATCGATAAACAACATGTAGCTATGTCGACACATGGGATCTATACATCTCGGTCGTAAAATAAGCAATAGAAAGAGAATCAGACCATCTCTCTCTCTCAAGCAAACAGAAAGAAAAAGAACCAGAAAACACAAATTATGTGCAACTAATAAGCTCTTTTGAGGGCTTGCTTACGAATATACTCCCTCTATTCCTAAATATTTGTCTTTTTAGAGATTTCAAATGGACTATCATATACGGATGTATATAGACATATTTTAGAGTGTAGATTCACTCATTTTGCTCCGTATGTAGTCGCTTGTTGAAATTTGTAGAAAGACAAATATTTAAGAACGGAGGAAGTAGATGGCATGCATGCCACCTCTTCATGCAACGTCGAGTATGTACAGTCCAGACGGACTAAGGTATATTTCATATGTAGCCCATGTACGTATGTCATGTGCAATTGGCTTGTTTCTTGTCGGCTCAAAATTGATTCATGGATTGATTAGATCGAGTCGCCATCAGATTCAGATGGACCAACCATATATGCACACCAGCATGATTCATATCATGACCAACCATGAATCGTCCTTGACACCGATCGAGAGTGGTGGACTGCATGTTTGCGATCGTGGGCCAACTGATCGACCACGCGTCCATAATTAGTTACAACATAGTGTAGTGGAAATTAAGGCAGTAGAGCACAATACACCAATATATTACAGGGTGCACGTACCTATACTCCTATAGAGTAAGAGTGGTTTTTCTACCATGCAGAGGATAGACACCGTCGATCATCACTTTGAGATTAGTGCCACATCACATTTTAGCAACCGGTTAATTTGAAAAACAAGCCAACCATTCAAGCCGGGGTGAAAGCTAGAAGCTATACCATGACTGGGAATGAGAGGCTCGCTGCTCGTCGCGTCGGTGGTGGTGGTAAAGATTCCGTCGTTCAGTAAAGATGTTGATTCCTGTAGTGACTGGTGGCTGGTATGGCTCCATAAAGGCCTTCTTTGATATGTAGAAAGTTTAGGGTTAGGGTTAGTGTGTGTGTGGGGTGGGGGGGGGGGGGGCGTTGGAATTCCTGGATGCACTTGGTACGGAGATTGATGGATGTTCAATTATTCGACCAGCCTGACTCACTGCACTGGAAGTTGGCTAGAAACAAAGTGTTTACGATAAAATCTTCTATATGGATCTAATTAATTCTGGCCCAATCCCGAGATCGATACATATCTGGAAGATTAAGGTTCTCTTGCGTATTAAAAACTTTATGTGGTTTGTCCACAAGCAAGTGATCTTCATCAAAGATAATTTGCTAAAGCGACGGTGGGTAGGCAGTACACGATGTTGTTTTTGTGATCACGATGAAACAATACAACATCTTTTCATGGATTGCCCTCTGGCGAAATTACTTTGACGAACGATTCATATAGCCTTTAACATTATTCCTCCAGTTAGAATTGAATCGTTATTTGGGACGTGGTTAGCTGGGGTTGAACATACTACCGCGTCTCGTATTCGGATAGAAATATGTGCGCTTATGTGGGCTATATGAAATTGCAGGAATGATATGATTTTTAACAGACAACATATTTTAACCTTCTTGCAGGTCATCTTTAGAGCTATGACATGGATCCGTACGTGGTCCTTAATCACTCCTACGGACTCCAGGGAGACTTTGGTTACTTGGTGCAATCACTGGGAGATGGTAGCACGGGCTATATTCAACCGGTTTGGATGACGGTCGCATAACATGATAGGAGTCTAGCGAGCTTGTCCTTTTATTCATACCGGTTGTGGTATTGAGCTTTTTTATATGTTTCTTTGCTTCGTTTGCGAGCTGTAATACTTTTAAGACTTTTTTTTATCAGTAACTTTATTCCTCAAATGATAGACATATCGTTTACAATATTTGGAAGAATAAAGTCAGGTGGAGAAGAGTCCCAAAACTCCGAAGTTCTAGTGCTAAAGCAGTGTTTTGCCAAACAATCTGCAGCTAGATTGGCTTCCCTACAACATCGAATAAAATAAACAGAAGAAAACTTCATAGCCAATATTGTAGCTTCAGTTATAATTGCAGCATCACTTCCCATATAGGCATCAGGGTCAGAAGCAGCCTCAATAGCATTCGTGCTATCTGATTCAATTGCAACTTTGGTGCATCCTATATTAGCAGCCAGAATCAACCCATAACGGATTGCATTTGTTTCCGCAGAATCAGCCGAGGGGACATGAGGCAGAACCCAGGTTGCAGCAGCAATGAAGTTACCTTGATCATCTCTCGCCACGGCACCACAGGCCCCAGCCAGTGTATCAGCATGGAATGACGCGTCCACATTGATTTTCACAAAGCCCGAATCAGGTTTCCTCCATATCTGGTCTATCTTTCGGGTTGGCTGGTTTGGTGAATTTGCACAAACAAAGTTGTAATACTTTTAAGACTTTGTAATACTTTGAGACTTTTAATAATATGGTTGCATGCATTGTTCAGATGCAGAGGACGGGGGCAAGCCTCCTTTTCTGAAAAAAAAACTTTCAAATCTTCTTAGTCAGTTATGTACTTTTTTTCATCAGCCAGTTAAAACGTGTTGTTGGAATTCAAGAAAGAATCACATAGATGGAGAGAGAGAGAGAGAGAGAGAGAGAGATCATCATTAGTATCCATGTACCCATCCATCATGAACGGGCATGCATGGATTATTTGCGTCACTGTAGCTCCATGCGTCATTATCTTCCATATTTGGTTAATCAACCACCAAATCACTGCTGTCTCGATGGATCAGAATTAAGAGATGGCTTAGTCCAGCTCAACCGTGTGTATCATCAATCATATCTCCCTGAGTCAATTTGCTCTCCCTGCTCCTGCAACACGCCGAGTGCTGGATGAGGGTCTTCTCCTGGACCATCTAGTGGACTATATACTCAAGATGAAAGGGAAAAAAATGCCAAAGGCAATTGATATGTTCATACGTGGTGCTTTTATAAAAGGAAAAAAATACGATCTAAACATAGCTCACTTGGCTCGGTTCTTTGTGGTGGAATCAGCTTATACATGACCGTCAACTCATCATACTACATCAGGTGTGCCGGCTACTTTTCAGGTTATGATTGATTGGTTAAGTGATTTGAGGGAAATGAGATGCAGATCGGCCAACCATATGTGCATGCACGATTCGTCTCATTATGGCAACCATTGCCCATATTCGAGTCGTCGTCCTTCACATCGATCGTGAGTGGTGTACTGCGTGGTTTGATCATGTAGTAGTACTCCTACTAACTAACTAGGCAGGCAAACATGAGCTATTATCTCACTTAACTGTATATCAGGGAGCGACATTTTCGGCTGAAAAAAAATTGTATTTAGCGAGCAACTACTGATTAGGTGACCTGAAAAAAGAAACATGTCGGTCATCCCTCTATCTCTCTGCGCGTCTCTACTTCATCTTCAACGGTTTTGCTTTTGATTTGTAGTTTCTCCACTCACATTTGAGGTACTTCACACATATTTGAAATATATCAACAAAATTTGAAAATATTTTAGACATAATTTCACTTCATTTTCAAAATAAATCAGACAATGTAGATGTATAAAATATTTTAGTCATGACCTTCTGATCTTCTTATGTGCTTTTTCACGAGCCAGTTAAAATGTGCAGTTGAAATTAAGAGAGGAACCACGTAGATGGAGAGAGGAAGAGACGGAGTTCATCAATTCAGTGTCTACGTACCCATCCATCATGGCAACAATATCAACAGTATGCATGAATTATTTGCCTCCATGTAGCTCATTGACTCCGTCCATCCCTTGGTCGGTATCTTGTCTCGATTATCGAAAAAGGCTTTCGCCCCGCTTTATAAATAAAGCAAACCGCTAAAGAATACACATACAAGGACTAGTCTAGAACACACATCCAAGTCTCACAGGAGGAAGTACAAAGGTTCTGCTGCTAAAAGACAATTATCTTGTCTCGATTGACCAGCGCACTCTCAATGCTTGTATCTTAGCGCGGGTTCATAGGTAAAATGATGACGTGACACATCAATTAAGGTAGAAAGAGAGGGGAACCATAGGTTAGTGGAGATGCGTCTCTTAGCGCGTCTCTTTACAGACATAATCAATGCTCTAATCTATGTGACTTCTCTCCCTAGGTTTCTCTCTCCTTTATATTTCGTTGTTGTGATTCTTGCGTTTGGGTAAGTCCTTGGTTCCACTTCCCAAGGCATATTTGCACAAGACTAGCCACAATACAAGCTATGTGTGATTTCCCCAAAGCCTTTAGCACCCTTCTTTCCATAGCTCGACCACAATCTTGAGATGCACTTGCATGATTTATAAACAAAAATATATTTAAATGTAACATCATTTAGATACAACACTTAAAAAACAATGCATTGGGAACCATATAAAACAACACTTAAGAAACACTTAATAACCCGATTAAATGCACACCATTTAGATACAACACTTAAGAAACTATGCATTGAGATAGTTATCTCTAAGAATCTACTAGTACCAACGAGTTAAGAGTCGGTGGATTAACTGTGTGATTGCCCTCATAATTATTAAAAGATCATGCCTTGCCAAATGAGCATTACTCAGAATGTTAGGTTTCTTGTGCTGCAACCAGCCCACCAGGGTCAAAATGTACCACCCTCAGCATCTCGGATGTACTCATTCGGATAGGTGTGCATGCATGCCTTCATAAAGGTGAGTGTATGTGCGTGTATATGAGCATACACGTTTGTACCACGTTAAAAACACATCATGTCCTGGTCCACCCGTGCTGCGTGTATCATTGATCAGCTGCATCACTCAATTCAATTTGCTTGTGCAACACGTACGATCGCCGATCGGTTTCTAATGGGTCATGGAATGCAAGATATATGTTCGCGCGAATGATCGTTCGTTCATCTCGCTGTTGTTTCATCTCGACCTATCAGCTTGGTTACCCGGTCCATTGCATGGGAAAGGGACTAAATGCCCCCTCGTAGCGAGGGATGAAGTTGAGATGCAACAACAGATGGTTGTCCGGAGGCACACAGGCTAACGAAAGAGACATAGACAGAAACCGATCATGAATTGACTCACTGGCTATGCTAGGTACGTACAGTGGTGAAGACAAACCTAGGGCAACTCGGGCCATAGGCTATAGCCCTAGGCCTATTAACAACACCCCTTACAATTTCCTCTTACAAAGCACAAAGAAATCTCCAAAATGCATCACCCGAGGTACTTAACCGTAGACATAATCTGCTCTGCCTCTGGGTAGGTACCCGTCTATATCATCGATGGACGATGGGCAATTGAGCATGCGTACATGAATCATTTGCATCCATCATCTTCCATCCGACCATTCATCCATCGGCATTTTCAATTCGTGAATTGATCACCACGGCATCCATCCATCGCTGCTGATGTCTCGATCCATTTCTAATTAATTAAGTAATTTTTTGAACAGTAGAATAATCGCAGAAGCCCACATACACGTATATACACACACCATAACGCTATGAGCATCTCTGAGACACTTAGCCTCCTCAAATTTTCTAATTTTTTTCTTTAAGAAATTGTTTTTTTCTTCAACTAAATTTAACCTCTCGACAATAGGGTCGGTTGGAATTTCCAGTTCAACAACCTCCTAGATAAATAAAATTTATGTCACGTTGGTCGGCATAATTGTCATAAACAATAAATGAACCAATAGTTATGAAAAGATAATATATACCACATCCGAATCATAGACATGACGAGGGCCGACGGGGGCGGATACCAAAACCATCGCACTATATAAGATGCAATAATAAAAGTAAGAAAATTATACAAGTATCTATATAAACATAAAAGTAAGAATTTTTTTTCCTTTCAGAAAAAAGATAAGAACAAGAGGCTCACCACGGTGGTGCCGACGACGAGATCGGGCGCCAGGCGATCTACGGCGGTGAAGACGGGACGGACGTGACGGACCGCTAAACCTAGACAAATATTGAGGAAAATGGAGCTTGGAGGTCGAGCTTGGAGAGGAGAAAGCTTAAGTAGTGTGGCTCGGCATTCCATCGAACACCTCGTGTGCATAGGAGGTGAGCTAGAGCACCACAAAGCTCTCCCCTCGCTGCCACGAAAAACAGAGCAGTGGAGTGCTCTTCATGGCGAGGGGTATATATAGGCAATTAATTGGTCCCGGTTCGTGGCAAGAACCGGGACTAAAGGGCAGCCTTTGGTCCCGGTTCAGGCCACGAACCGGGACCAATGGTGGTGGGCCAGGAGCGAGGCACATTGGTCCCGGCTTGTCCCACCAACTGGGACCAAAAGGTCCAGACGAACCGGGACCAATGGCCCACGTGGCCCGGCCGGCCCCCGGGGCTCACGAACCGGGTCAAATGCTCCCATTCGTCCCAGTTCTGGATTGAACCGGGACTAATGGGCTGACCTGGCATGGACCATTGCCCCCTTTTCTACTAGTGCTCATAGTGGATGAAAATGCCTCCTCCCACTGAACGAACTTTACCGAAAAGGCTGAAATATATCCAAAGAATGCGAGCACTAATGTAAGTCTAGAATTTAAACTCTGGTGGGCTGGTTCCACCACAAGAAACCGAGTTACGCTCAATTTGTAATTAATTAATTAATTAGAAGGTCATGCAATGTGTTATTCCAGCACAACTGTATCCTTTCACTAAAAAAACAAAACACAACCGTATCATGGCACTACTTGTAACGCCCTCGATGCGGCTATATCTCCCACGTGTCGAGGCACGACTTAGAGGCATAACCGCATTGAAAGCAATGTCGCAAGTGAGGTAATCTTCACACAACCCATGTAATACATAAGGGAAAGAGATACATAGTTGGCTTACAGTCGCCACTTCACACAATACATAAATAAACATCTATCATTCAGAGTACACTCAAGGTCCGACTACGGAACCAAAATAAAGAAACCCCAAATGCTACACAGATCCCCGATCGTCCCAACTGGGCACCACTACTGATCATCAGGAAAAGACACATAGTAACGACCACGTTCCTCGTCGAACTCCCACTTGAGCTCGGTTGAGTCACCTGCACCGCATCGTCCGAACTCGCAACTGTTTTGGAAGTATCTGTGAGTCACGGGGACTCAAAGCAATCTCACACCCGCGAGATCAAGACTATTTAAGCTTATAGGAAGGACAGAGTAGTACAATGGAGCTGCTGCAAGCGACTAGCATATATGGTGGCTACATCGCAAAAGAGAGCGAGAAGAGAAGCAAAGCACGGACGTGAAGCTAGTAGCGATCAAGAAGTGATCCTGAACTACTTACTGTTGGGGAACGCAGTAATTTCAAAAATTTTCCTACGATCACGCAAGACCATGGTGATGGCATAGCAACGAGAGGGGAGAGTGTCCGTCCACGCACTCGTGAGACCGAAAGCGGAAGCGTTATAACAACGCGGTTGATGTAGTCGCACGTCTTCACGATCCGACCGATCCAAGCACCGAACGACGGCACCTCCGAGTTCTCGCACATCGCTCAGCTCGATGACGATCCCCGGACTCGATCCAAAGAAAGTGTCGGGGATGAGTTCCACAAGACGACGGCGTGGTGACGATGTTGATGCTCCACCGACGCAGGGCTTCGCCTAAGCTCCGCGACGATATGACTTCTCCCAAGCAGGCTTCGCCTAAGCTCTACGACGATATGACCGAAGTGGAATATGGTGGAAGGGGCACCGCACACGGCTAAGGAAAGATCCGTAGATCAACTTGTGTGTCATGGGGTGCCCCTGCCCCTCAGATATAAAGGAGCCAAGGGGAGGTGGCCGCCCAAGGGGAGAGGCGCACTAAGGAGTCCTACTCCTCCGGGAGTAGGACTCCTCCTCCAATCCTAGTTGGATTAGGATTCCGGAGGGGAAAGAGAGAGGGGCGGCCCACCTTTCCTAGTCCTAATAGGACTAGGGGAAGGGGGGGCGCGCCACCTAGGGCTGCCCTTCTCCTTTCCTCCAAGGCCCACTATGGGCCCATATACCCCGGGGTTCCGTAACCCCCGTGTTCCAGAACTTCTGTTTTCACTCGGAACCCTTCCAAGTCCAAACATAGGCTTCCAATATATCAATCTTTATGTCTCGACCATTTCGAGACTCCTCGTCATGTCCGTGATCACATCCGGGACTCAACAACCTTCTGCATCAATACTTATAAACTCATAATGAACCGTCATCGAAACGTTAAGCGTGCGGACCCTACGGGTTCGAGAACTATGTAGACATGACCTAGAACTATTCTCGGTCAATAACCAATAGCGGAACCTGGATGCCCATATTGGTTCCTACATATTCTACGAAGATCTTTATCGGTCAAACCGCATAACGACATACGTTGTTCCCTTTGTCATCGGTATGTTACTTACCCGAGATTCGATCGTCGGTATCCAATACCTAGTTCAATCTCGTTCTTGGTAAGTCTCTTTACTCGTTCGTAATACATCATCTCACAACTAACTCATTAGTTGTAATGCTTGCAAGGCTTAAGTGATGTGCATTACCGAGAAGGCTCGAGATACCTCTCCGACAATCGGAGTGACAAAACCTAATCTCGAAATACGCCAACCCAACAAGTACCTTTGGAGACACCTGTAGTACTCCTTTATAATCACCCGATTACGCCAGGACGTTTGGTAGCACCCAAAGTGTTCCTCCGTAAACGGAGTTGCATAATCTCATAGTTACAGGAACATGTATGGGTCATGAAGAAAGCATTAACATACTAAACGATCAAGTGTTAAGCTAACGGAATGGGTCATGTCAATCAGATCATTCTACTAATGATGTGACCTTGTTAATCAAATAACAACTCCTTGTTCATGGTTAGGAAACATAACCATCTTTGATTAACAAGCTAGTCAAGTAGAGGCATACTAGTGACATACTGTTTGTCTATGTATTCACACATGTATTATGTTTCCGGTTAATACAATTCTAGCATGAATAATAAACATTTATCATGATATAAGGAAATAAATAATAACTTTATTATTGCCTCTAGGGCATATTTCCTTCAGTCTCCCACTTGCACTAGAGTCAATAATCTAGATTACAAAGTAATGATCCTAACACCCATGGAGTCTTGGTGCTGATCATGTTTTGCTCGTGGAAGAGGCTTAGTTAACGGGTCTGCAACATTCAGATCCGTATGTATTTTGCAAATCTCTATGTCTCCCACTTGGACTTGGTCCCGAATGGAATTGAAGCGTCTCTTGATGTGCTTGGTCCTCTTGTGAAATCTGGATTCCTTTGCCAAGGCAATTGCACCAAAGATTGTCACGGAAGATCTTCATCGGTCCCGATGCACTAGGTATAACACCTAGATCGGAAATGAACTCTTTCATCCGCACTCCTTCATTTGCTGCTTCAAGCAGCTATGTACTCCGCTTCACATGTAGATCCCGCCACGACGCTTTGTTTAGAACTGCACCAACCGACAGCTCCACCGCTTAATAAAAACACGTATCCGGGTTTGCGATTTAGAATCGTCTCGATCAGTGTCAAAGCTATGCCGACGTAACCATTTACGACTAGCTCTTTGTCACCTCCATATACGAGAAACATATCCTTAGTCCTTTTAGGTATTTCAGGATGTTCTTGACCGCTGTCCAAAGTGATCCATTCCTGGATTACTTTGGTACCTTCCTGCCAAGCTTATAGCTAAGCATACGTCAGTCTGGTACACAGCATTGCATACATGATAGAGCCTATGGCTGAAGCATAGGAACATCTTTCATTTTCTCTCTATCTTCTGCTGTGGTCGGGCATTGAGTCTTACTCAATCTTACACCTTGCAACACAGGCAAAAACCTTTCTTTGCCTGATCCATTTTGAACTTTTTCAAAATTTTATCAAGGTATGTGCTTTGTGAAAGTCCAATTAAGCCGCCTTGATCTATCTCTATAGATCTTGATGCCCAATATGTAAGCAGCTTCACCGAGGTCTTTCATTGAAAAACTTTTATTCAAGTATCCTTTTATGCCATCCAGAAATTCTATATCATTTCCAATTAATAATATGTCGTCCACATATAATATCATAAATGCTACAGAGCTCCCACTCACTTTCTTGTAAATACAGGCTTCTCCAAAAGTCTGTATAAACCCATATGCTTTGATCACACTATCAAAGCGTTTATTCCAACTCCGAGAGGCTTGCACTGCACCATAAATTGATCGTTGGAGCTTGCACACTTTGTTAGCACCTTTTGGATCGACAAAACCTTCTGGTTGCATCATATACAACTCTTCTTCTAGAAATCCATTCAAGAATGCAGTTTTTACATCCATTTGCCAAATTTCATAATCATAAAATGCGGCAATTGCTAACATGATTCGGACAGACTTAAAGCATCGCTACGGGTGAGAAAGTCTCATCGTAGTCAACCCCTTGAACTTGTCGAAAACCTTTCGCAACAAGTCGAGCTTTGTAGACGGTTACATTACCATCGGCGTCAGTCTTCTTCTTAAAGATCCATTTATTTTCAATGGCTTGCCGATCATTGGGCAAGTCAACCAAAGTCCATACTTTGTTCTCATACATGGATCCCATCTCAGATTTCATGGCTTCCAGCCATTTTGCGGAATCTGGGCTCACCATCGCTTCTTCATAGTTTGTAGGTTCGCCATGGTCAAGTAACATGACTTCCGTAATAGGATTACCGTACCACTCTGGTGCGTATTTTACTCTGGTTGACCCTACGAGGTTCAGTAGTAACTTGATCTGAAACTTCATGATCATCATCATTAGTTTCCTCACTAATTGGTGTAGTTGTCACAGGAACCATTTCTTGTGATGAACTACTTTCCAATAAGGGAGCAGATACAGATTATCTCATCAAGTTCTACTTTCCTCCCACTCACTTCTTTCGAGAGAAACTCCTTCTCTAGAAAGGATCCGAATTTAGCAACAAAAATCTTGCCTTCAGATCTGTGATAGAAGGTGTACCCAACAGTCTCCTTTGGGTATCCTATGAAGACACATTTTTCCGATTTGGGTTCGAGCTTATCTGGTTGAAGTTTCTTTACATAAGCATCGCAGCCCCAAACTTTAAGAAACGACAACTTTGGTTTCTTGCCAAACCACAGTTCATAAGGCGTCGTCTCAACGGATTTTGATGGTGTCCTATTTAACGTGAATGCGGCCGTCTCTAAAGCATAACCCCAAAACGATAGCGGTAAATCGGAAATAGACATCATAGATCGCACCATATCTAGTAAAGTACGATTCTGACGTTCGCACACACCATTTCTCTGTGGTGTTCGGGTGGCGTGAGTTGTGAAACTATTCCACATTGTTTCAAATGTAAACCAAACTCGTAACTCAAATATTCTCCTCCACGATCAGATCGTAGAAACTTTATTTTCTTGTTACGATGATTTTCCACTTCACTCTGAAATTCTTTGAACTTTTCAAATGTTTCAGATTTGTGTTTCATTAAGTAGATATACCCATATCTGCTCAAATCATCTGTGAAGGTGAGAAAATAACGATACCGCCAGTGCTTCAACATTCATTGGACCACAAACATCAGTATGTATGATTTCCAACAAATCAGTTGCACGCTCCATAGTTCCGAGAACGGCGTTTTTGTCATCTTGCCCATGAGGCACGGTTCGCAAGTACCAAGTGATTCATAATCAAGTGATTCCGAAGCCCATCAAGATGGAGTTTCTTCATGCGTTTTACACCGATATGACCTAAACGACATTGCCACAAATAAGTTGCACTATCATTATCAACTCTGCATCTTTTGGCTTCAACATTATGAATATGTGTATCACTACTGCCGAGATTCAACAAGAATAGACCATTCTTCAAGGGTGCATGACCATAAAAGATATTACTCATATAAATAGAACAACCATTATTCTCTGATTTAAATGAATAACCGTCTCGCATTAAACAAGATCCAGATATAATGTTCATGCTCAACGCTGGCACCAAATAACAATTATTTAGGTCTAAAACTAATCCCGAAGGTAGATGTAGAGGTAGCGTGCCGACTGCGATCACATCGACTTTGGAACCATTTCCAACGCATCGTCACCTCCTCGCCCTTAGCCAATCTTCGCTAATCCGTAGTTCCTGCTTTGAGTTGCAAATATTAGCAATGTAACCAGTATCAAATACCTGTACTATCATGCGAGTATTAGTAAGGTACACATCAATAACATGTATATCACATATACCTTTGTTCACCTTGCCATCCTTTTTATCCGCCAAATACTTGGGGCAGTTCCGCTTCCAAAGGTCCGGTCTGCTTGCAGTAAAAACACTCGATTTCAGGCTTAGGTCCAGACTTGGGTTTCTTCTCTTGATCAGCAACTTTCTTGCTGTTCTTTTGAAGTTTCCTTCTTCTTCCCTTTGCCCTTTTTCTTGAAACTAGTGGTCTTGCTGACCATCAACACTTGATGCTCTTTCTTGATTTCTACCTCCATGACTTTCAAAGATCGCGAAGAGCTCGAGAATTGTCTTAGTCATCCCTTGCATATTATAGTTCATCACGAAGCTCTTGTAGCTTGGTGGCGATGATTGGAGAATTCTGTCAATGACACTATCATCCGGAAGATTAACTCCCAGCTGAATTAAGTGATTGTTATACCCGGACATTTTGAGTATGTGCTCACCGATGTAACTATTCCCTCCATCTTGCAGCTATAGAACTTGTTGGAGACTTCAGATCTCTCAATCCGGGCATTTGCTTGAAATATTAACTTCAACTCCTGGAACATCTCATATGCTCCATGACGTTCAAAACGTCGTTGAAGACCCGGTTCTAAGCCGTAGCATGGCACACTGAACTATAGAGTAGTCATCACCGCTTTGCCGTGACGCTCATAACTTCCGCTCAAGATCTGCAGCAGGCTCGCTACCCAGCGGTGCTTCCAGACGTAATTTTTACGTGCAGCAATGAGGATAATCCTCAAGTTACGGACCCAGTCCGTGTAATTGCTACCATCATCTTTCAACTTTGCTTTCTCAAGGAACGCATTAAAATTCAACGGAACAACAGAGCCATCTATCTACAACAAACATAGACATGCAAAATACTATCAGGTACTAAGTTCATGATAAATTTAAGTTTGATTAATCATATTAAAAACCTCCCACTTAGACAGACATCTCTCTAGTCATCTAAGTGATCACGTGATCCAAATCAACTAAACCATGTCCGATCATCACGTGAGATGGAGTAGTTTCAATGGTGAACATCACTATGTTGATCATATCTACTATATGATTCACGCCGACCTTTCGGTCTCGTGTTCCGAGGCCATATCTGTTATATGCTAGGCTCGTCAAGTTTAACTCGAGTATTCTGCGCAGCAACTGTTTTGCACCCGTTGTATTTGAACGTAGAGCCTATCACACCCGATCATCACGTGGTGTCTCAAAGCACGAAGAACTTTCGCAACGGTGCATACTCAGGAGAACACTTCTTGATAATTTTTAGTGAGAGATCATCTTATAATGCTACCGTCAATCAAAGCAAGATAAGATGCATAAAGGATAAACATCACATGCAATCAATATAAGTGATATGATATGGTCATCATCATCTTGTGCTTGTGATCTCCATCGCCAAGCACCGTCATGATCACCATCGCCACCGGGCGCGACACCTTGATCTCCATCGTAGCATCGTTGTCGTCTCGCCAATCTTATGCTTCCACGACTATCACTACCGCTTAGTAATAAAGTAAAGCATTACATTGCGATTGCATTTCATACAATAAAGCGACAACCATATGGCTCCTGCCAGTTGCCGATAACTCGGTTACAAAATATGATCATCTCATACAATAAAATATAGCATCACGTCTTGACCATATCACATCACAACATGCCCTGCAAAAACAAGTTAGACGTCCTCTACTTTGTTGTTGCAAGTTTTACGTGGCTGCTACGGGCTGAGCAAGAACCGTTCTTACCTACGCATCAAAACCACAACGATAGTTTGTCAAATAGACTCCGTTTTAACCTTCTTAAGGACCGGGCGTAGCCACACTCGGTTCAACTAAAGTTGGAGAGACAGTCTTCCGCAAGCCATCTATGTGCAAAACACGTCGAGGGAACCGGTCTCGCGTAAGAGTACGCGTAATGTTGGTCCGGATCGTCTCGTCCAACAATACCGCTGAACCAAAAGTATGACATGCCGGTAGGCAGTATGACTTGTATCGCCCACAACTCACTTGTGTTCTACTCGTGCATATGACATCTACGCATAAAACCAGGCTCGGATGCCACCGTTGGGGAACGCAGTAATTTCAAAAATTTTCCTACGATCACGCAAGACCATGGTGATGGCATAGCAACGAGAGGGAGAGTGTCCGCCCACGCACTCGTGAGACCGAAAGCGGAAGCGTTATAACAACGCTGTTGATGTAGTCGTCGCCTTCACGATCCGACCGATCCAAGCACCGAACGACGGCACCTCCGAGTTACGCACATCGTTCAGCTCGATGACGATCCCCGGACTCGATCCAAAGCAAAGTGTCGGGATGAGTTCCACAAGACGACGGCAGGCGTGGTGACGATGTTGATGCTCCACCGACGCAGGGCTTCGCTTAAGCTCCATGACGATATGACTTCTCCGGCGCAGGCTTCGCCTAAGCTCTACTGACGATATGACCGAAGTGGAATATGGTGGAAGGGGCACCGCACACGGCTAAGGAAAGATCCGTAGATCAACTTGTGTGTCATGGGGTGCCCCCTGCCCCGTGATATAAAGGAGCCAAGGGGAGGTGGCCGCCCAAGGGGGAGGCGCGCAAGGAGTCCTACTCCTCCGGGAGTAGGACTCCTCCTCCAATCCTAGTTGGATTAGGATTCCGGAGGGAAAGAGAGAGAGGGGGCCGGCCCACCTTTCCTAGTCCTAATAGGACTAGGGGAAGGGGGGGGGGCGCGGCCACCTAGGGCTGCCCCTTCTCCTTTCCTCCAAGGCCCACTATGGGCCCATATACCCCCCGGGGGGTTCCGGTAACCCCCCGGTGTTCCGGTAACTTCCTGTTTTCACTCGGAACCCTTCCAAGTCCAAACATAGGCTTCCAATATATCAATCTTTATGTCTCGACCATTTCGAGACTCCTCGTCATGTCCGTGATCACATCCGGGACTCGAACAACCTTCGCATCAATACTTATAAACTCATTATGAACTGTCATCATCGAAGCGTTAAGCGTGCGGACCCTACGGGTTCGAGAACTATGTAGACATGACCTAGAACTATTCTCGGTCAATAACCAATAGCGGAACCTGGATGCCCATATTGGTTCCTACATATTCTACGAAGATCTTTATCGGTCAAACCGCATAACGACATACGTTGTTCCCTTTGTCATCGGTATGTTACTTACCCGAGATTCGATCGTCGGTATCCAATACCTAGTTCAATCTCATTCTTTGGTAAGTCTCTTTACTCGTTCCGTAATACATCATCTCACAACTAACTCATTAGTTGTAATGCTTGCAAGGCTTAAGTGATGTGTATCACCGAGAAGGCCTAGAGATACCTCTCCGACAATCGGAGTGACAAAACCTAATCTCAAATACGCCAACCCAACAAGTACCTTTGGAGACACCTGTAGTACTCCTTTATAATCACCCAGTTACGCCAGGACGCTTTGGTAGCACCAAAGTGTTCCTCCGTAAACGGAGTTGCATAATCTCATAGTTACAGGAACATGTATGGGTCATGAAGAAAGCATTAACATACTAAAGCGATCAAGTGTTAAGCTAACGGAATGGGTCATGTCAATCAGATCATTCTACTAATGATGTGACCTTGTTAATCAAATAACAACTCCTTGTTCATGGTTAGGAAACATAACCATCTTTGATTAACAAGCTAGTCAAGTAGAGGCATACTAGTGACATACTGTTTGTCTATGTATTCACACATGTATTATGTTTCCGGTTAATACAATTCTAGCATGAATAATAAACATTTATCATGATATAAGGAAATAAATAATAACTTTATTATTGCCTCTAGGGCATATTTCCTTCACTTACGTCAGACATAACTCCAACACCGTGTTCACTTCCCGGACTCCGCCGAGAAGAGACCATCACGGTTACACACGCGGTTGATGTGTATTTTATTTGAGGTCAACTTCGGGTTTTCTACAACCAGACATTAACAAATTCCCATCTGCCTACTAACCGCGGGCACGACTTTCGAAAGATATTACCCTGCAGGGGTGTCCCAACTTAGCCCATTATAAGCTCTCACGGTCAACGAAGGATATTCCTTCTACCGGGAAGACCCGATCAATCTCGGAATCCCGGACTACAAGACATTTCGACAAAGCAATAAAACAAGACCAGCAAAGCCGCCCGAATGTGCCGACAAATCCCGATAGGAGCTGCACATATCTCGTTCTCGTGGCACACCGGATGAGCAGTCCGTACAACTAAAACCAGACCTCAAGTTTCCTTGAGGGGCGCTGCAAAGCACTCTAGTTTGGGCCAGCACTCGAAGGAGCACTGGTCCGGGGGGGTTAAAATAAAGATGACCCTCGGGCTCGCGAAAACCCGGGGAAAAAGGCTTAGGTGGCAAATGGTAAAACCAATGTTGGGCCTTGCTTTGGGACGAAGTCTTATTCAAAGCGAACTGTCAAGGGGGTCCCATAAATCACCCAACCGTAAGGAACGCGAAATCAAGGAACATAACACCGTATGACGGAAACTAGGGTGGCAAGAGTGGAACAAAACACCATGCATAAGGCCGAGCCTTCCACCCTTTACCAAGTATATAGATGTATTAATTATAGCAGATATATATTGTGATATCCCCAACAAGTAAACATGTTCCAAAAGGAACAACATCTCCATGTTCCATCAAGGAACAAACTTCAACTTCACCTGCAACTAGCAACGCTATAAGAGGGGCTGAGCAAAGCGGTAACATAGCCAATCAACGGTTTGCTAGGAAAGGATGGTTAGGGGCTGACATGGCAATATGGGTGGCATGGCATAGCAAGTGGTAGGCATCGCAGCATAGGCATAGCAAAAGAGCGAGCATCTAGCATAGCAAAGATAGAAGTGATTTCGAGGGTATGGTCATCTTGCTGCAATGTTCTCGAGTTGTCGAAAGCTTGATCCTCGTAAGCGTTCTCAACAGGTTCCTCGTTCACGTACTCGTCTCCCGGCTCTACCCAAAGCAACAACACAAACAAAGGAACCACAATAAATCACGGTGCAATGCACAATCAACATGATGCAAAACATGGCATGATATGCGGGATGTGAAATGCAATGCGTATGGGTGCTCCGGAAGGTAAATGATGAACCAGGCATCAACTTGGCAAACCAAGTATGCCACTGGAAAGATGAGATGATTTCGGTTGAAATCGATATAAAGATCACCGGAATCGAATGCACGGTTTGGAAGCAAAACAAGAATGACACAAATCTGCCATTAACAGCATGATGCCACTTAGCAAGCAACAATAAATTAAGCTACTGCACCCAAACATACCAACAAAGTATATGGCAATGATCTACACAAGATGCTTGACAAAAGATGAGCACTGAGCTTCGGCTAAATCACATCATAACAGGTTCAAACAAGCATGGCAAAAGTGCACAAAATATCAGGCTGGACATGGCAAAACAGCATCAGGTTGCAATGTTCAGAGCAACAAAACTACATGCTACAGGAACTTAAAATAGCAAAACAAGGCATGGCACAAATCTACTCAAAGCATAGAACAAAAGTCCCTTACTGACCATAAGCCAAAAAGGATCCGAAAATATAATAACACCCATGTCAATATTGAAAGTTTCGTTAACAGATTCAGCAACATGGCATGTTAAAAACTGATAACAAGTAGGCATGTTTACAAGCTCAATGCACTCACTACAGAGCCTCAAATGATAAACTAAGCATACATACATCAAGAAGACATGTCATAGAAGACATAAATGGCAAGGACAATAACATAGCATACATGGATCAACCACAACAACCTTGGCAAAATTGAATAACATGTAAACAATCTGCCAGGAAACATTTTATAGCAAAAGTAGAGCTCGATTGACTCAAGCTATGGTACTCCATAATTGCAAACAAGGACACGGATGGATAGAGCAAGACATGTTTAACAAAACATCCTTACTGAAGTATCTCAAAATATGCATGGATCTCTCGGTAGCATCAAGTTAACATGGCATCAAAATCAGTTAAACCAGGGCTGAAAACAGAAACATCAGGACACCTACTTTGCATGCTTGTGCTAGTCACCACATAGATCACAAAAATACATGGCATACACCCCTGGAAAGATGGCATGGCATATTACAAAACACATGTAGGACTCAAATTCATAGGGTGCACACATCAATCATGGCAAAAATAACAAAAGTGCAAGTTCTGTTAAGAAAAACAGAAACTAACATCACATAGCACTCTTCTAACAGCATTTCGGGCATCAAGATGAGCTCAAATGAAAATGCTGCAATGAGATGAAATGATCTACACTTCGAGTCGAACATTTTGACATATTATACGCGCAAAATGGTCCTACAGATGCAAAGATATACCACTTCGAAAATGCAACAAAATAACAATAGATGCAAAAATAACTTAGAGAAAAAAATAGGAGGGGGAAGAGAAGTCAACGGGCTCCTCGGACCCGATCGGATCCGGCCGGGATCCGGGTCGGCGACGGCGGCGCGGCGGCGGCTGCTCGCCGGAGCCCGGGCGAGGAGGAGGAAGGCGGCGGCCGGGCTCACGGGAGGAGGCGCGACGGCGGAGCGGCGAGGGTGACCGGCGACGGCTTGGCCGGAGAGTGCGGCGGGCGCCGGGCGCTGGCGGCGCTGGGCCCATGGGCCGGGCGCGGTGCGGCGATGTGGGCGCCGGGCGGCTGACGTGGCAGCCTGGGATTGGCCGGGCGGCGACGATCGTCTGCTCGCCGGACGTGTCCGGGCGCGAGATTAAATTTTTAGGGTTTCGGGGGAGGAATGATCCGGGATTTGGAGGGGGTTTGCTTAAATAGGCATAGAGGGAGCTAGGAGAGTCCAAATGAGGTGTAGTTTTCGCCCACACGATCGTGATCGAACGACGGAGAGCATGGAAGTGACTTAGATGGGTTATTGGGCTGTTTTGGAGGGTGTTGGGCTGGAACTTAAAAGAAGCCTTTGTGAGAGTGCGGTTAACCGTTGGAGTACCAAACGAGCTCCAAATGATCCGAAACTTGACCGGTGGTCTACGGGTGGTATACCAAGGCCACAAGACAAACCTCGGTCCATTCCGAGAAGGTTTAGTACCCGCACACGGAAAATCATAAAAGGGATCGCCGGGGGAGATAGGAGTGTCGGATTGCAAATCGGACAACGGGAAAAATGCTCGGAATCATGAGACGAACACGTATGCAAATGCGATGCACATGATGACATGATATAAAATGCATGACATGGACAAAATGCAAAATGAAGAAAAACCCAACCACGGAGGAATATCATATCACAATGCCGAAAATGGCAAGAGTTGGAGTTACAAATATGGAAAGTTACATCCGGGTGTTACAACACTCCACCACTACAAGAGGATCTCGTCCGAGATCTAGGACTGAAAGAACTCCGGATATTCGAACGGAGGTGATCCTCGCGCTCCCGTGTAGCTTCTCGGTCGGAATGGTGTGACCACTTCACTTTCAGGAATTTGATTGACTTGTTGCGAGTCTTGCGCTCGGTTTCTTCAAGAATAGCAACGGGTGCTCATGATAAGAGAGATCTTCTTGAAGGTCAATCTCTTGAAGTTGATAGTGCGTTCAGGAGTCTTGAAGCACTTGCGAAGCTGTGACACGTGAAACACATCGCACGCTTGCAAAGTTGGATGGAAGCTCAAGTTGATAGGCGAGATCGCCTCTTTTCCCAATGATCTTGAAAGGACCCACGTATCTAGGGGCAAGCTTCCCTTTGATACCGGGACGAAAGTGCCTTTCATTGGAGAGACGCGGAGGTAGACATGGTCTCCGATTTCAAAAGCCACATCACGGTGCTTATCATCATAATAGCTCTTCTGGCGCGATTGCACGGCTTTGAGATTCTCACGAATGACTTGGCACATTTCTTCTGCTTCTGTGATCAAGTCATTGCCAAGAAGTTGGCGTTCACCTGTCTCAGACCAATTGAGAGGAGTACGGCACTTTCGCCATAGAGAATTTCGAATGGGGCCTTGCCCGAACTCGCTTGGAAGCTGTTGTTGTAGGAGAACTCGGCATATGGAAGACAATCTTCCCACTTCATACCGAAGAAATGACACAAGCCCTGAGCATATCTTCAAGGATTTGATTTACTCGCTCGACTTGGCCACTTGTTTGAGGATGGAAAGCTGTCGAAAGCGAATGTTGGTGCCCATGGCCTTCCTAAAAGAATCCCGAACTTGGAGGTAATGATGCTGCCACGGTCTGTAGAGATGAATTGTGGAATGCCGTGCAAGGAGACACTCCTGGAGGTGTATAGCTCTGCCAACTGAGCTGCTGTGATGGATTCTTTGATCGGAAGAAAATGAGCCACTTTAGTAAGCTTGTCAATGACAACGAAGATAGCATCATTTCCACGCTTGGACTTAGGAAAACCAGTCACGAAGTCCATCTCGATATGATCAAACTTCCATTCCGAATAGCAAGAGGTTGGAGGAGACCAGCTGGTCTTTGGTGTTCGCTTTCACTCTTCTGCAGACATCACATTCATTCACGAATTGAGCAATTTCTCGCTTCATTCGAGTCCACCAATATGACTGCTTGAGATCATGGTACATCTTCGTACTCCTGTGATGAATGGATAGAAGCGAATTGTGAGCCTCGTTCATAATGACTTTTCTCAGATCACCCTTAGGAACCACAATTCGGTCCTCAAAGAAAAGAGTATCTTTGTCATCAATGTGGAAGCACTTGTACTTGGAAATGCCCTTGTCGATACCACGTTTCACCTTCTTCACCATGGTATCCAGAAGTTGAGCCTCAAGAATCTGATCTTCCAAAGTAGGAGAGACTATGAGGTTGGCAAGAAAGCCTTGAGGAACAACTTGAAGATTCAGCTTGCGGAAAGCTTCACAGAGATCCGTCTGAAAGGGCTTGAGGATTAGACTGTTGCAGTAAGCCTTCCTGCTCAAAGCATCTGCAATGACATTGGCCTTGCCCGGAGTATATTCAATACTTGGGTTGTACTCTTGAATCATTTCGACCCATCGAGTCTGCCTGAGGTTGAGGTTGGGCAGAGTGAAAATGTACTTGAGACTCTTGTGATCGGTGAAAATGTCCACTTTCCTTCCCAACAAGAGATGTCTCCATGTAATCAATGCATGGACAACTGCCGCCAACTCAAGATCGTGAGTGGGGTAGTTCTTTTCGTTGGGCTTTAATCAAGTAGAGGTATAAGCCACAACTCTCTTCTCTTGCATTAACACAGCACCGAGACCTTGAAGAGAAGCATCACGTAAAACTTGAATGGCTTGGATTCATCAGAGGAGTCAAGGCCGAGCTGTGACGAGCTTCTCTTTGAGAGTATTGAAAGCAACGTCACACTCAGGAGACCATACATACTTCACATGCTTCTGGAGGAGGTTGGAAAGAGGCTTTGCAATCTTGGAGAAGTTCTCAACGAATCTTCGGCAATAGCTTGCAAGACCAAGAAAATCATGGAGCTGCTTGACATTCTCGAGGAGGTTCCCAATTCACAATTGCGGACACCTTCTCGGATTAACAGCGATGCCCTTGGCGGAGATGATATGACCAAGATAAAGCACTTCATCAAGCCAAAATTCACATTTGGAGAACTTCAGATAGAATTGATACTCTCGAGTTTGTCTAGCACCAATCGCAAATGTTTGGCATGATCCTTCTTATTCTTGGAGAAGACCAAAATATCATCAAGATAGACCAAGACGAATTCATTGGTGTAGGGGTTGAATATGAAGTTCATCATCCGAGAGAATGTTGGAGGAGCATTGACGAGGCCAAAAGACATGACAGTATATTCATAAGAACCAAAGCTTGTTCTGAATGCTGTCTTGGGAATATCTTGTTCACGAATGCGAATCTGATGATACCCCATACGAAGGTCAAGCTTAGAGAACACCGTAGCACCTTTGAGTTGCTCGAAAAGCTCATTGATGTTGGGAAGTGGATACTTGTTCTTGATTGTCTTCTTATTCAATGGACGGTAATCGACGCAAAGTCGGTCCGTGCCATCCTTATTCATGACAAAAAGAAAACCACAACCCCAAGGAGATGAACTCGGTCTGATCAAACCCAGACGCTCTTGTTCATCGAGCAGCTTCTTCAATTCCTTCAGCTCATTAGGTCCAAGCTTGTATGGACGCTTGCAAACGGGTTCAGTGCCAGGCTCAAGATCAATAACGAACTCAACTGGCCGGTGAGGAGGCATTCCTGGAAGCTCTTCTGGAAAGACATCTTGGTACTCACAAACGACTGGAATCTGAGAGATAGCATCCAATTCTCCCTTCTCATTGAGAGAAAACAACCGAATGGTTTCATCACGAGCGGCATAGATGATCACATCATTAGAAGAGTGAGTCAATTGAATTTCCCTGGCAGCACAATCAAGCTGAGCTTTGTGCTGAGAAAGCCAGTCCATTCCGAGAATAGATCAATATCCGAGTCACCAAGAACAATTGGTTTAGCCAGAAATTTATAATCACCCATCTTGATTGTGGTATCCGGAACCACCAAACTGGAGCTCAACCGTTTACCCGGAGAAACGACATCCATGGGTTTACCCAAATGAGAGGAAGTGAATTCATGCTTGGCAAAACGGTCTTGACATGAAACAATGCGATGCACCAAAGATCAAATAAGACTTTCGCAGGAATATCATTAACTGGAAGATTACCCATTATCACATCAGTAGATTCCTCCGCTTGCGCTGCATTCATCATATTGACCTTGGCATGCTTTGGATTATGCTTGACCACTGCATTGCTGGAAGATTTCACAGGAGGAGGAGGCGGAAGACGCCTCTGGTTGAAGCACTTGTTCGCATAGTGACCTTTCTGCTGACATTTGTTGCAAGTCACCTCAGAGAGCGGACGGTGGTAAGGAGCACTTGACCTTGGAGCTTGAGAATTAGACTTGTTCTGATAGCTTGGGTTGGGTGGGTGGGAAGATCCACGGCCACCTGAGTTCTTCTGCTGATAAGGCTGACGGAACGGAGGAGGAGGAAGGTAAAACTTCTGCTGCTTAGCTGCCACTTGAGAGGAAGAAGAAGACTGAACTGCATCCCTGATTCTCTTCTTAGAAGCCTCACATTTGAGCTGGGCAGCTTCTTGCTTCAGTGCCATGTTGTAGAAATCATCATACTTATCTGGCTCAAAAGCACAAGAGCTAATTGCAGATCTTCTCTCGCACCACCTCTGAATTGATAGATCATACTCTTTTCATCGTGCACGCCTTGCTTAGCAAAACGAGCGAAGCTTCGAACTGGATATTGTATTGATAGACAGACATGTTGCCCTGCTTGAGATTGCGGAACTCCTCACGCTTGCTCTCAACAACACTTTTCGGAATGTGGTGAGCTCTGAAATCACGGCGGAACTCATCCCTGTAATGACACGACCTCCTCTAGAATCTTTGTATTCTTTGGTACCACTCAAAGCCTTGATCCTTGAGTTGAAACGATGCAAACTTGACAAAGTCCTCAGGTCCGACATTGCTACAATCAAAATGCTTGCAGATGTCCACTAACCAATCGTCAGCCCCTGTGGCCTCGGCTACGTAAACTGAAAGACTTCGCTGATTAGCGAGGAACCGATCGAGAGTAGCAAAGTGCGGCTGATTGTTGCCTTGACCTTGATTTCCTTGACTGCCTTGCCCTTGAGTACGTTCTTGCAAGAGCTGCAAAATCATCTCGAGCATTGGCATTGGTGGCTGCCATGATAGCTTGCCAGGCCTCTGGAGGCGGAGGTGGAGGTGGAGGGTTCGACTGATCCCCATCATTGCGATCCGGATTCAGACGCGTTGGCGGAGCCATCCTGAAGAGGGTGACATCCGTTAGTCCTTTGATAGACAAATAGACAAGTTGAATCAACGGATAGAAATTGCAACATATAGTCTTCACAATAAACATTCGAACAAGAATGAACGAATGAATTCCAAAGTTAATCATCACACGTCCATTAAGGTGAGAAGCCACTTAGATAAAGGTATGGGATCATCATCTGCCTTTGAAACAAATCGAATATCACAACTGAAAACAAGAGATTGGCTTCTAGAATAAGCCGGAACAAACACATGATAGAGATTTCGCCCAAAGTGTTCGTGGTGGGGCCCACACGGACACGACGTATAGCGGCGTCACGAATGACAAACAAGACGTCCCGAATCAGCATAGCCAAGGATTCTTTAAGACGTCTCGCGACCAATGTAAATCGACCGTGAATGGGCGGACCACTAGACGTTGGACCCCAATCTCAAATCATACATCTGTCGGAAAGAAATCCTGTAAGCTACTAGAATTCCCACCTATAAACTCCCGAAACTTTCTGGTTATGCAATCTGGTGTTGGGGATACAGGGGACACAAAATATATCACCCAAACTAACAATACCTAGATCCAAATTGTATCCATCCGTCAACACATAACCAAGAAATCCTCGGAAATCGTGTACCTCGACCTTCAAAAACATCCGTTATACAAGTCATGGCAATACTCCACTTTTCGCCTCGATCTTTGGGCTATCAGGGTTATCTCACCAACAACTGCACAAAAGAGATTTCGATGTCGGCAAAACTCAGGTATTCCAGAACTGCAACGATAAAATTGTGACGACAACACCTCGGAGTTCAACTCCCCGGGACACTGCCACAACCCGTAAATGTCAGGAGGCACCAAGAACAATGTTCTCGTCACAAAACCATCGGAACGATTCCAGAATACCCACGTGATCCTAAAATTTTTTTTTTAGTGAAAATTGAGGAGAGAAGAGTCAAAACTCTACGCCAGGATACCTCACCAGAGCGACGAAGGGACTGGGGAGTAAAAAGAATCCTACTCTCCGATATATATAATCCTAAGACTCAAAACATTTTTCCATTCTAGACTCAACAACGCCAAAGCAAACAATCAAGTAGGGGGCTCCTAAGTCGTGGAAGGCTCGATTACCAACATTGTATCACTCGATGCGGCTATATCTCCCACGTGTCGAGGCACGACTTAGAGGCATAACCGCATTGAAAGCAATGTCGCAAGTGAGGTAATCTTCACACAACCCATGTAATACATAAGGGAAAGAGATACATAGTTGGCTTACAAATGCCACTTCACACAATACATAAATAAACATCCATCATTCAGAGTACACTCAAGGTCCGACTACGGAACCAAAATAAAGAAGATACCCCAAATGCTACACAGATCCCCGATCGTCCCAACTGGGCACCACTACTGATCATCAGGAAAAGACACATAGTAACGACCACGTTCCTCGTCGAACTCCCACTTGAGCTCGGTTGAGTCACCTGCACTGGCATCGTCGGAACCTGCAACTGTTTTGGAAGTATCTGTGAGTCACGGGGACTCAGCAATCTCACACCGCGAGATCAAGACTATTTAAGCTTATAGGAAGGACGAGTAGTACAGTGGAGCTGCTGCTGCAAGCGACTAGCATATATGGTGGCTACATCGCAAAAGAGAGCGAGAAGAGAAGCAAAGCACGGACGTGAAGCTAGTAGCGATCAAGAAGTGATCCTGAACTACTTACGTCAGACATAACTCCAACACCGTGTTCACTTCCCGGACTCCGAGAAGAGACCATCACGGTTACACACGCCGTTGATGTGTATTTTATTTGAGGTCAACTTCGGGTTTTCTACAACCGGACATTAACAAATTCCCATCTGCCTCATAACGCGGGCACGGCTTTGAAAGATATTACCCTGCAGGGTGTCCCAACTTAGCCCATTATAAGCTCTCACGGTCAACGAAGGATATTCCTTCTACGGGAAGACCCGATCAATCTCGGAATCCCGGACTACAAGACATTTCGACAGCAATAAAACAAG
Organism: Aegilops bicornis; assembly: GCA_021605145.1. Classification (NCBI taxonomy): domain Eukaryota; kingdom Viridiplantae; phylum Streptophyta; class Magnoliopsida; order Poales; family Poaceae; genus Aegilops; species Aegilops bicornis. The sequence goes on from CM038674.1 coordinate 692,111,264, forward strand.
ACCAGCAAAGCCGCCCGAATGTGCCGACAAATCCCGATAGGAGCTGCACATATCTCGTTCTCGTGGCACACCGGATGAGCAGTCCGTACAACTAAAACCAGACCTCAAGTTTCCTTGAGGGGCGCTGCAAAGCACTCTAGTTTGGGCCAGCACTCGAAGGAGCACTGGTCCGGGGGGGTTAAAATAAAGATGACCCTCGGGCTCGCGAAAACCCGGGGGAAAAAGGCTTAGGTGGCAAATGGTAAAACCAATGTTGGGCCTTGCTGGACGAGTCTTATTCAAAGCGAACTGTCAAGGGGATCCCATAAATCACCCAACCGTAAGGAACACGAAATCAAGGAACATAACACCGGTATGACGGAAACTAGGGTGGCAAGAGTGGAACAAAACACCAGGCATAAGGCCGAGCCTTCCACCCTTTACCAAGTATATAGATGTATTAATTATAGCAGATATATATTGTGATATCCCCAACAAGTAAACATGTTCCAAAAAGGAACAACATCTCCATGTTCCATCAAGGAACAAACTTCAACTTCACCTGCAACTAGCAACGCTATAAGAGGGGCTGAGCAAAGCGGTAACATAGCCAATCAACGGTTTGCTAGGAAAGGATGGTTAGGGGCTGACATGGCAATATGGGTGGCATGGCATAGCAAGTGGTAGGCATCACAGCATAGGCATAGCAAAAGAGTGAGCATCTAGCATAGCAAAGATAGAAGTGATTTCGAGGGTATGGTCATCTTGCCTGCAATGTTCTTAGAGTTGTCGAAAGCTTGATCCTCGTAAGCATTCTCAACAGGTTCCTCGTTCACGTACTCGTCTCCCGGCTCTACCCAAAGCAACAACACAAACAAAGGAACCACAATAAATCACGGTGCAATGCACAATCAACATGATGCAAAACATGGCAATGATATGCGGGATGTGAAATGCAATGCGTATGGGCGCTCCGGAAGGTAAATGATGAACCAGGCATCAACTTGGCAAAACAAGTATGGCACTGGAAAGATGAGATGATTTCGGTTGAAATCGATATAAAGATCACCGGAATCGGATGCACGGTTTGGAAATGACAAGCAAAACAAGAATGGCACAAATCTGCCATTAACAGCATGATGCCACTTAGCAAGCAACAATAAACTAAGCTACTGCATCCAAACGTACCAACAAAGTATATGGCAATGATCTACACAAGATGCTTGACAAAAGATGAGCACTGAGCTTCGGCTAAATCACATCATAACAGGTTCAAACAAGCATGGCAAAAGTGCACAAAATATCAGGCTGGACATGGCAAAACAGCATCAGGTTGCAATGTTCAGAGCAACAAAACTACATGCTACAGGAACTTAAAATAGCAAAACAAGGCATGGCACGAATCTACTCAAAGCATAGAACAAAAGTCCCTTACTGACCATAAGCCAAAAGGATCCGAAAATATAGTAACACCCATGTCAATATTGAAAGTTTCGTTAACAGATTCAGCAACATGGCATGTTAAAAACTGATAACAAGTAGGCATGTTTACAAGCTCAATGCACTCACTACAGAGCCTCAAATGATAAACTAAGCATACATACATCAAGAAGACATGTCATAGAAGACATACATGGCAAGGACAATAACATAGCATACATGGATCAACCACAACAACCTTGGCAAAATTGAATAACATGTAAACAATCTGCCAGGAAACATTTTATAGCAAAAGTAGAGCTCGATTGACTCAAGCTATGGTACTCCATAATTGCAAACAAGGACATGGATGGATAGAGCAAGACATGTTTAACAAAACATCCTTACTGAAGTATCTCAAAATATGCATGGATCTCTCGGTAGCATCAAGTTAACATGGCATCAAAATCAGCTAAACCAGGGCTGAAAACAGCAACATCAGGACACCTACTTTGCATGCTTGTGCTAGTCACCACATAGATCAAACAAATACATGTCATACACCCCTGGAAAGATGGCATGGCATATTACAAAACACATGTAGGAGTCAAATTCATAGGGTGCACACATCAATCATGACAAAAATAACAAAAGTGCAAATTCTGTTAAGAAACAGAAACTAACATCACATAGCACTCTTCTAACAGCATTTCGGGCATCAAGATGACCTCAAATGAAAATGATGCAATGAGATGAAATGATCTACACTTCGAGTCGAACATTTTGACATATTATACGCGCAAAATGGACCTACAGATGCAAAGATATACCACTTCGAAATTGCAGCAAAATAACAATAGATGCAAAAATAACTTAGAGAAAAAAATAGGAGGGGGAAGAGAAGTCAACGGGCTCCTCGGACCCGATCGGATCCGGCCGGGATCCGGGTCGGCGACGGAGGCGCGCGGCTGGGCTCGCGGAGCCCGGCGAGGAGGAGGAAGGCGGCGGCCGGGCTCACGGAGGGAGGCGCGACGGCGTGGCGGCGAGGGGCCGGACCGGCGACCGGCTGGGAGAGCGGCGGCGGGCGCTGCGCGGCGGCTTCGGCCCGGAGGGTCGCTGGGCCCCGCGGGCCAGCGCTGGTGCGGCGATGGGCGCCCGGCGGCTGACGTGGCAGCCTCGATTGGCCGGCGGCGACGGGCGACGCTGTTCGCCTGCCGGACGTGTCCGTGGCGTGAGGGTAAATTTTAGGGTTTGGGGAGGACTGATCCGGAATTGGAGGGGGGTTTGCTTAAATAGGCATAGAGGGAGCTAGGAGAGTCCAAATGAGGTGTAGTTTTCTCCCACACGATCGTGATCGAACGACGGAGAGCATGGAAGTGACTTAGATGGGTTATTGGGCTGTTTTGGAGGGGTGTTGGGCTGGAACTTAAAAGAAGCCTTTGTGAGAGTGCGGTTAACCGTTGGAGTACCAAACGAGCTCCAAATGATCCGAAACTTGACCGGTGGTCTACGGGTGGTATACCAAGGCCACAAGACAAACCTCGGTCCATTCCGAGAAGGTTTAGTACCCGCACACGGAAAATCGTAAAAGGGACCGTCGGGGAGATAGGAGTGTCGGATTGCAGAACGGACAACGGGAAAAATGATCGGAATCATGAGACGAACACGTATGCAAATGCGATGCACATGATGACATGATATAAAATGCATGACATGGACAAAATGCAAAATGAAGAAAAACCCAACCACGGAGGGAATATCATATCACAATGCCAAAAATGGTAAGAGTTGGAGTTACAAATATGGAAAGTTACATCCGGGGTGTTACACTACTCGTGCAACACGACACAACGGCACAAGAAAGTGAAAAGGACGCCAAAAGCGACTGTAACTACAATTATTATTGCTCAACTGATATTCATACGTACGTGGTGCTTCCATCAACAAAGAAAGGTCAGTGATCTCTAAGTATTTATTTCCGTGCAACATGGCACGGAGCTTAATTGAGGTCCACATAGAGTAGTAGTGGCGGTTGTCGGCTGTTGGACGATCACATGCACGTAGTACGCGTGTATTATTACAAATAATAATTGCACTAGCCCCATGTTCGACCCGATTAAGATCAATCTCGCTCTATATATACCTTGACTGCAACGAGAACGCTAGGTACTATAGCTAGCTAACTATGGCCAACTGGACTACTATGCAACAGTTGCAGGACCGCATATGCAGTAGCCCAGCAAAGCTAGCTTGTTGGTTAAGTTAAAATAATTCCATGTCGTGCATGCATCTCGATCCATCTCTAGGTTGGTTAAGTTGTTGCTACGCCATTACTACTCCGTGGTCACAAGTACCGAGCACCACCCTGGCTGGTTAAGCCGGCCAAGGCGAAGGAGCGGGCAGTGGAGGGGGCATACACAATAATCAAGGGAGCTGCAAGTGCATCTAGTAGTGTCTTATTTCAAAATGTTACATTGGGTCCCTTCTCCTTTCTCGTTCCAAATTATATAATGTTTCATAATGTATTAGCAAACCCCTATCCAAACCAAGTGCATTCTTTTCCATGATACACAATGAAACATGATGATACACGTTGAAACAAGAAAAAAAAAACCCGAATGAAACCTTTTGTAACTAGATAAATTTGAACAACAAAAAAAAAGTAGCATAAATCTTAAAGCAACTATATACGATGGATGCATGCACAGTTGATAAATCACTCTAGAGATATATCATCAAGTACACATAACTGATGGACATGCATGAATTATTTGCACCCGTGTAGCTCCTTGCATCATTCTCTCCCTTAATTGGCACTGATTAGTGCACATACTCTTTGCCAAATGCCACTTATCAATGGCACTTGCTCTTGGGCAAATGCCACTGATCAGTGCCATTTGCTCTTGGGCAAGTACCACTGATCAGGGGACTTGCCCAAGAGCAAGTGACACTGATCAGTGGTAGTTGCTCATGAGCAAATGCCACTGATCAGTGGCATGGTCTTCTGCAACTGCCACTCATCGGTGCACTATCCTAATCAAGGAAACATCTAAAAATAGCACCCATGCACATTTGGCAGCATCCTAAAATGTTCCTACTACATGCACGTATAACAATCTAGAGCATGCAACACAAACCTTAGCCTGAACATGTATGTAGCAACATGAACAGCAACATGAACATGATCCTAGCTTGAACATGAACATGCCATTTGCATGAACACAGATCCTAGCAAGAACCTAGCATGAACACAGATGCTAGCAAAGCACACTAGCATTGGGGATTGTAGCATGAACACACATCCTAGCATGAACACAAATGCTAGCAAAGCACACTAGCATTGGGGATTGTAGCATGAACACACATCCTAGCATGAACACAGATCCTAGGAAAGCACTAGCAGAAGAACATTTTCCTAGAACACACACTGTAGCAAACAAGAACAATTCGATTGGGAACGCATCGAATCAGATCTACTCAATTCCTATCTAATCCTATCGAATCCACTAAGTACTAGCATATGCCTAAGAAAGAAACCCCTAATCTACATCTCTGAGCAGGCATTGAGGATTCTTTGACTCACCGGAGCTTGCGCAAGAATGAACCTTGGCCGGGTGAAAACCCCGGCGGGAAGGAGAGAGGTGGCAGAGCAGAAGGAGCCTTCCTGGCGATGGCCAGCGGCATCGGCCCCGTGCTCTTGGCCATGCAGGTGGTCGCGGTGGACGGCGCGCCGACAGGATAAAACCCTTGGACGGGGGTCAATAAACCCCCCCCCCCCCCCCCAGCCCAATGGGGTCCCAAGAATTGGCGGCTCCGTGGACGGCGCCGGCGCCGAGCCCAGGAGCATGAGGTCCGGAATCGGCGGCGGAGCAGGAACGGCCGTCACCGCATTGGCCGACCCTCGTGGTGGCCGGCAGCAAATGGGGAACGGCGCTTGGAGCGCTGACGCCAGGTCCCTGCCCAAGTTTTGGAGCCGAGCCACCCAGCGCTCTTGGATCCTGGCCATGCGCTCGTCGACGAGGGCTAGAGGACGACGTGGCGGTGGGCGAGGCAGAGCCATCAGAGGAGTGGAGAGGGAACAATGCAGGCGGGGCGGTGACAGGAGAGTGGGGGGGGGGGGGAGTTATGAGGCGTCCCCCCATGTCCCGCGCCGCCCGAGGCGTGCAGCCTCCTATTCGGCAGTTTCCGCCAGGCCAGGCTGAGGCCTGCTTTAAGGTTCGTGCAGGCCATGAATCGCATGCATCCCAACCAACCAAACATGCCACGCACATCCCGCGCGGGCCTGATTGTGCTGCATGCGGGCAACCAAACACGCCCAAAGTGTACAGGAGGGTGAATGATACGAACTGCCGTTCCATTATGCATAATTGCATGTCTGTTCCCTCCTCACGGATAGATATGTAAAAATAGGGGTGGCATTGTTACAAACGGGTTGGTTAATTATTTGCATCTCTACCACGTCTCAAATTAACATGAATTTCTTTTTGAGGATATTGACATGAATTATTTGCATCAATCCAACTATTGTTCTCGCGCGATCATCGGGTCACCGATATTTTGATCAATTCATATACGAATGTACTTTGCGCTTTCAAAATGATAATAATGAAAGGACTGTGGATATGATAGATAGGTATAAAAACAAGCATATATAGCTGGTGAGCTGAGAATGACGACCCATTCATTCGTATAGTACACATGTGTGATCCAAATTCCAATTCCAAGATCCGTATTCCTTGGCGATTGCAATCGGCCGATCTATCTCATCCACGTTTGTATAAATAATAATTGTGCCTCCACGTTCCACCCGATCTCACTCTCTTCTCTCGTAATAATTATACTGATTGCGAATGCTAGCTTATTAGGTAGCTAGAGCCAGCTGGAGTAAGTAATATGGAATCACATGCACAAGCAGCCTAGCTTGCCTGCTGGTTACCATCCAATTATTTTGATTTGTGCATCTTGATCCATCTATGGTACGGATGTGTTTTTGGTTGGTTCATTTTCTGTTATACGACTCATTACTCTTTACCCTATGGTTCATTCTCACATTCATGTAACTAAGGCTTCATTTGGCATTGCGATGGACTCATGCTACCTCCCTTGTTCTTTCCTAATTTAGTCAATTTCATCTACTTTGGTGCCAATTTTCACATCGAATTATATAAAATAAGTACATAACACCACATTTTAGCAACCAGTTAAATCGAAGCACAACTCAGTGATCCAAGTTGGTTAAAACCGTGCACCTGAAATATATTTTCGTACCATCTTCCAATCTTCTTAGCCAAATAAGTACTTTTTCATGAGCTGGTTAAAACCGTGCACCTGAAATTAAGAGAGGAACCATGTGTGTGTGATGAGAGAGAGAGAGAGAGAGAGAGAGAGAGAGAGAGAGAGAGAGAGAGAGAGAGAAAGGACATCAATTCAGTGTTCACGTACACATCCATGATCGATGGGGGCATGAATGAATTATTTGCATCCGTGTAGCTCCTTTTGCCTCCTTCTCTCCCTCCCTTAATTGGTTAAGTAACCACCCCATCACCACTGCCGTCTCGATCGATCATAATTAAGTAATGTGTTAGTCCAACTCAACTGCTCGTGCAACACACCGAGTGCTGCATGAGCGTTTTCTTCAGGATCATTGTGTGTGTGCGCGCGCTGCGTCTGCGTTTTTGAAACTAAAAAGAAAATGGAATGAAGAAACGTTCATGATCTTGTCCAGGGATCTTGGAAATAATAGTACAATCTCTATTGTTTGCAAGCAACGTGGCAGTGAAGCAAGATGCCCATATATAAGACTAGCCACAGTGGGAGTAACTTCGATAGTAACATCGAGTCCAACTCAGCAAATTTGCTTAGGTGGCAATGAGTTAATGAGGAGAGATGTAGTACTAGTAACTTAGCTAGTTATTGTAACATCATATGTCCCAATGCAATATGAGTCTATAACCTAATAAATGAAGCTTTGCATGTTACCACACTTATGTTACTACCCACTGTTGAGGTAGTAACATAGTCTAGGGAAATGTGTATGTTACTAGTGTATATTACTCTCCATTGTGACTAGTCTAAGAGCAAGTACAATAAGGTGATGTAGGCGGGCTGTAAGACATTAAATATTATATTCTTGCTTACTTACTAGTTAACAGCCGACTGCAGCACATGCTCCTAGGTACTTTGTGAGAGAGTGGAATGGGCTATGTATCAACAAAGTAGTACATATTTATATCTAGCTAGTGTACTTGTTGGCTATAAGCTTGACTATATGTGACATGCCAATATCATATAGCCAGCAGCTGGCTATATTATTAACCATGCTCTAATAGTCGATCTCATTCACGTATGCATGAATTAATAATTGCACTCCGCCACGCTCTAGCCGACCGTTCTCGCTCTCTTAAGTGCACTGAGAATGCTAGTAGGTAGCTACCAAGCTTTGGCCAACAGGAGTATGCGTACGTGATATGCAACAGTTGCAGGACCATATGCTGGAGCCTAGCTTGTTCGTTAAGATCAAATGATTTCAAGTGGTCTGTTTTTTTTCATTTTTAGAAACGGAGGTTGACCTCCCAACCTCTGGATCAAGCGATGCATACAACCAAATTATTATATTATTCAACAATGCTTCACAAGATAAAACATCGATTCTTGATCCTTCCAAATCCATCTTGTGTGCGACAAAAGTCACTGCACCTACAAACGTGGTGATAATGATGGTCATGATCATGGCCGGATGCACGCATGCATCTCAATCCACCCGCGTTTGGTTAATTCTATTTTATGTATTTTATCACCGTAACATAATGCATGCACTTTTAGAAAGTTAACTTGTGTCGAGGCCCGAGTGTCAAGATCGGGTACGCTGGGCCTCGACACAAAACAAGTAGGAGAATAGTCTCTCACATGTGTCGTCGTAGCGTTGTCATTTCATACCCCACGTATCAGAAAGACCGAGGCTGGAGACGATACCGACGGAAATCATCCATGAAGTCCACGAAAACTGAGCAATACTAACTATTTAAAGCAGAAGTTCATGATATGCAATAGTTGTAGGACCGCATACATATATTGGTTACGATCTGTCCATGCATGCACCTTTGTTTGGTTAATTCCGTCTGTATGTATTTGCTCAGTGTAACATCGTGCATGCTTGTTTGTGATTGGATATGCTTGTCAGCTTGGGGTTCTTCCACCATTCAGGAAAATCAGTTACCATCTTAATGAGTTCGACGCAAGGAGCTTTTCTAAGACTGTCATGGAATTGTTCAATCTCAGACACTCTAGTCTTGAAGTTACAGTTGAGAGGACACTAGGCGCTTTGAAAAATATATTTAAGATCTTTGATCAGAAGCTATTCCACCCTTTCCCAAGCCAAGTTAAGTTAGTTCTTCCATGTTGCATTCTTAGGGTTTAGTATTGCTGGTACATGACGTTTGAGGATGATGTGGTGGCTGATGAAATTGACCAAGGCCATGTTGTGGACGCACATGATAAAGAAGCTTGGAAATGCAAAAGGACGGGGTAGGGGTGGTCTGCTTATGCCCATTATGTTTGTATGCCCATGATGTTATATTATGAGTCAAAAAAGTCACCCTTTTCAGAAAAAGTGCCCAAACCTGGATTCATTTTATAGCAGAGAATGCCCCTATTTTTTTACGACAGAAAGAGAGAGCAAGAGAAAACATATCATCTGGCTCATGGGCCATGTACATTGTTCTTTTCCTCAATCCATTCATTCGCACGCGGTTCCTATTTAGCGCGTAGGCCGATGGATAGACAACAGATGCATACCCTGTACGTCACGTCCACTTTATTCTTGGCTGGCCCACTTTATTCAGGTTGAATTGTTTTGGGATATCCACACCATTCGGTTTTGGGAAGGTTTTAGAACATTCCTAAATCAATTTTTTTCTGTGTGTGTTTTCCTATCAGTTTCTTTTGGTTATTATATATTTTTTGTTTTCCTTTACTTTTATGTCAATCATTTTTATTTTATTGTTTTCATTTTCATTTTTCTTTTTGTTTTTCATTTTTTTAAATCCACGATTTTTTATTTCAATTTGTGATTTTTTATGAGAATTGCAAACAATTTTTTAAATCTTTGTGAATTTTCTGAAATCACAAGCAATTTTGTAATTACTGAACATTTCATGAATTCATGATCAGTTTTAGAAATCAAGATTTTCATGATTCGTAACCAATTTTTCAATTAACAATTTTTTTAGAAATCATGGAAATTGTTGAAATTGTGAACATAATTTTTGAATTCATGAACATTTTCTAAATTCAAAAATACTTTTCGAGATCTTGAACAATATATTTTTTGATTTTGTGAATTCATTACGAATTAATGAACAATTTTTAAAATCAATAACATTTTTTGGACTCTTGAATATTTTTGACTTCATGACCATTTTCGGAAAGCACGGACATTTTTCGAAATCGTGATCGCGCAAACTTTTTTTGAATTCAGGAACATTCCTGGAAACCACTAAAAGTTTATGAAATCACAAACACTTTTTTGGTTATATGAATACTTTTCAAATTCTTGAATGTTATTTGACGTCACAACACTTCTGAAAAATCATGATCATTGTCTGAATTCACAAACATTTATGGAAACCATGGGCATTTTTCAATATTGTGAACACTTTTAATTCATGAACATTTTTTGAATCTGCGACAACTTTTTCTGAGTTTGGGAACATTTTTTAACTCACGAACCTTTGGAAAACCAATTTTTTTAAATAAAGTATGCTTTTCTAATTTATGAAGAGTTTTAGACTTAATGAATTGTTTTTGAGACTCCTGCAGATTGTTTGCATTTATGAATATTTTTCGAATTCACAAACATGTTTACTGGACTGACCCAGTTCCTATATGCGGCGACTATTCCATGGAGTCAACATGCGCTGGTAGCCACTCCGTCCAAATCCCATTAGGGCATCTCCAATGCTCAGCGCTTGGATAGGCGCTAGCAAGAATTAAATAAAATATTTTCCTCTGTAGCGACCGCATTAGAGTCCATCCCTAGCAGGCGCTAGGCCAGTTAGAAAAGAACGGAGAGATTGGCTAATCCTACGACGAAAAAGCTAGCTGATTTCCGTAACTCGGCCGGGAATCATACCCAACTGCCACGAATTTGATCCTAGCGCTCGGCCTAAGCACCGCCGGCGTTGTACATGCCCTTAGGGGTAAGTTGTAGGGGCGCGTCCTACTTAGCCAATTTCAGCCGGGATTTTTTCATTTTCTTTTGTCTTCTCCATTTTTTTCTTATTAATTATTTTTTAAAATTTTGTTTCTTCGGCCTTATTGTTCATTTTCGGTTATCTTAGTTTTATTTTGCTTCTTTAGTGGTTTTCTTTGTTCTTTTGATTTCTATTCTACATTTTCTGTATATGTCTACAACATTTCTCTAATACACCTCTAATTTTTTTAATAATAATTTAAACTTTTGTAATAATGTTCAACATTTTTCCAATACACATTTTACACATTTTTAAATGCTAGATTAACATGGTGAATATTTTTTACATACACATTTACAATTTTTAAATGCTTGATTATTTGTAAACACAATTTTCATTTCTAAATGATTGTTTAACATTTTAAAATACTTGTTCAACATTTTACGAAATACTTGATTAGCATTTTCAAATACATGATAAAACAATTCATCATTTTTAACACATGGTCAACATTTATTCATACACAATTTACATTTCCAAATGCTTGATTAACTTTTTTAAAATACTTTTTCAACAATTTTTAAATTATTCATTAACATGTTTTATATTCATAATAAAAAAATCATAATTTGTCGAAAAGATGGTCAACATTTTTTATATACACGTTTAACATTTTTCAAATAAGGGTTAATATTTTTCAAATACTTGTTCAAATGTTTTTCAAATGCTTGATTGACATATTCTGAATATATGATCAATTTTTTTGTACATTTTTTGTATAGATGATAAAAAAATTACACACATTCAACATTTGTTAAATATTTTTAATATAATATTTTAAAGTTGAAACAGAAGTAAAAATTTAAAGAAACAAAATAGAAAACGTAAAAAAGAAGAGGCTGTAGCTTCCCGCTCGGTTGGGCTGGCAATTCTGAATCTACCCCGACGAGAGGCTTCCCTCTGACATTTCATTAACCCAGGAAGAAGAAAATAAAAAGAAAAAAGCAAAAAAGAAAAAAAGGGAGAAGAAAGAATAAAAGGAAAGGAAGTTTCTAATTAACCAGATCTGGTTGGCTGGCGGGATGGTTACTCCAAGGAAGCGTCGAAACGAGGTCACCCCCGATTTAAATTCTTTTTATCCTCTGGCGGGTCTCATCCGCCAACCACTTTATTCTTCTGTCTCAAATTATCAGGAAACGTCTCGTTCCTCCTCCGGCGACTCATCTCAATCTCGTCTGCCAGCTTTCAAGACTGCTCCCGGGTAACAACAATTTACTTATTATTTGCTCATTATGATCCTTTTATACTTTATACTGACCTCTCATGACTCATGCAGTGAAAAAGCCAAGCCCAGCAAGAAGGCAAAGGTGACTGAGCCGGCTGAAGAACCTAAAGTCAATAAACCGGAGCAGCAAACCCCAGCGCCTGAGGTCTCCGTTCCTCAATCGTCAGAACCGGTTCTTGACGTTCCACCAATGACTTCTGCACCTCCTGTTGATCAAGCCCGTGACGACACTTTGAACCCTGAAGCATCAAGCCCCGTCAAGACGGCTGACGCACAAGACGACGGTGTAGTGATCACCAATACCGGCTTTAGAGAGCCGGGAAGACCTACTGCCCTGGCCAAGCACTCTGCCAAGGAAGAACACATTGAACATCGCAAAGTGCGATTTGATGTCACCAATTATTCTCAACTGAGCATTGGTGAAATATACTCTGGCTTTCTCAGTCAAGTACACAACAGCCGTGAACTTGAAGTTGACATGGTGAAGCAGATGCACCAAAAATTTGAGGTATGAGCTCCTCCATTCTTAAGTTATGCATATCCTGCGAGCCCCCAAGTCTACTGTTTATGATTAATTTGAATATGATGTAGACTTGATTACCATGAACATAAATAACAACCGTTGAAAGAATCCTTTCAAAATCCTACTTAAAGCCTCCGGTTTAAAATAGATATGTCTTGATTAGCACTGAATCTGTAGCCCCCAAGGGCCGGTTTAATCAGCAAGAATGAGCCGGTCCTTCATACTCTTGAAAGCAGTACTTACTTGTGTAGTTCTCATGAGCCGGTTGTGGTTGTTTGTAGCACCAACGGGTCATCGTAAAGTTGCAACAAGACAAGCAATATGCATTAGCCCCCAAGTGACAAGTACTCTTGCTCGCAAAGTGCTTGGGACTTATTCACATAAGCCGTTGTATGAATAATTTTTTCGGTAGACATTAGCCCCCAAGTGCCAAGTGTTGTTGCTTGCAAAAGGCTTGGGACTTCATGTTTTTAGCTAAATTTGAATTATGATTTTGATCCGGTGTATGTACAGACCACCACTGCTCAACTTCGATCAGAGCTGTTTGACTTGAAGACTCGCCTGGAGCTACAAGAATCTGAGACCTAGAAGGCAAACTCAAAGTTTGAATTCAGTGTGGCTGAATCAGAAAAGGTGAAGACCGGGTTTGAAGTTGAGAAAAATGCCTGGGCTGAAGAGATGATTGCCTTGACTCAACAGGCTGAAAAGGCGGAGGCGGCTCTCCAGGAAGCGACCACTAAACTTACCGACTTAAAACGCCAGGTATCTCAGATGGTTTCTGCTATCTTTGGTAAGTCGCCTTATGACTGTCAAATTTGAATATCTTCCTTCATGATATGAACCGCTTTTAATCCATCCAGGATTATTTTGCAGGCCCCCGGAGCACCAATCTCAACCAAGATATGCTTGTGAAGCTAAAGGCGGTTTACACACTTGTGGAGCAGCTTTACACTGGTGCTCAGCGCGCATTGGCCACAATTTCTCCATCTAATGAAGCCCCCACTCTCTTGGTTGATGTGTTAAGGAAGCTTTCCGTTCTACCTGAGAGGTTTAGTGAGATGAAGCGATCATCTGCAAGAGCCGGAGCTGTGACTGCTTTAAGCCGGACCAAAGCATGGTTACTGGAGCTAGACCTGGCCGATATCTCTATCACGTATCCAAGTTTTAAGGAAGACGGCACCCCGTTTGACAAGAAAGACTTTGCTGCTTGCGTGAAGGACATACGCCCTCTGCCCAGTTTGATTGCCAATGAGACAGGCCTCACCAAGTATCAACTAGCTTATGACTTGGAAAACCAGAAGATGCCAACGCTATCTTACAAAGTGAAGGACCTTATCCCCCAATCTGTAAGCACACTTTCACTCCTGAAGTTGACCCGTCCAAGCTTATTGATGATGAAGCTGAGTTCCAAACTTTGAATGGCATTGATTAGTCATCACAAACCTTCCAGGAAGTAGAACAGGACGAAGAAGCTGAGAGGGATGATCTGGAAGCGTCAGGCCAACAGAATCAAGAAGATTGATCCGCTGGGCGGTTCATATTTGTGACCTTCTGAAAAACAGTTAATCATTTGGACTCCTGGAGTCATGTAATAGGGTAGCAATAACTTTGCTCTACCATGCCATCGTGCACATTCATATTGTGCTCGATGTTGGTAGGCCGCCACTTGATAGTTATACTTTTAGATTTATCATGATGCAAGTGAAAATTTCGAATTATCCTGCACACAAAGTTGATCAAAAGAGCCCTTGGCGGTTTACCACAGGGCGGGTCATAATACCTCACATATAGCTATTGATGTTTAAAACAGTTATAGATAAGGCTGGTTTAACCAGATTTTAGACATAATAACAATAACATACCCGTGATATTGAATCGTACTGCCGGTTTACGATACCTGTGCAGTAAGGGTGAGCACCCAAAGCTTTAGGATCCAAGACTTCCAAGTGATTGATATCATCATGTATGGACGACTTGTCGCTTCTCATTAAGTCGGGTAATAGAAACCATGGTAAGCTTCAAATATGAGCTGTGAGAGTGAAGGATGCATGGCCGGAATCACTTTAAACCACAAGGCAAGATAATATCAAGAAGAACCAGAAAAAATCTTCAAAAAATCATGGAGACATTTTCAAATTGCAAAGTGTTTTTATCAGTTATTGAACAATTTTAAAATCACAATTTTTTTGTAGAAAGTTTTGCAAACATATTTTGGGAATTGTGATTTTTTAAAATAGGTAAACATTTTTTGAATCGATGAATATATTTTGAATCAGTGAAAATTTTAGAATCTACGTACATTTTTCAATGGGCAAACATTTTTGAATCGATAACTGTCGGTGTCAAAACCGGCGGATCTCAGGTAGGGGGTCCCGAACTCTGCGTCTAGGCGGATGGTAACAGGAGACAAGGGACACGATATTTTTACCCAGGTTCGAGCCCTCTCGATGGAAGACACTAATGGCGCACCAGGAACATGGTGCGCCACTAGAAATAATTTTTTTTAATTTTTCCAAACATTCTAATGGCGCACCGTAGCAAAGTGCGCCATTACTACTGCTAACTAGTAATGGCGCACAGGCCACACCGTGCGCCATTAGAATATATACTTTTTTTTATTTTTTGCAAAACTTCTAATGACGCACCAGAAGCTGGTGCGCCATTAGTAACCAGGGTCAACCCCCCGCACCCTCCCCCACTCCACCGCCGCCGACGTCCCACCGCACCCTCCCCCGCTCCACCGGCCGCCGCCGACGACCCCCGTCCCGCACCCTCCCCCACTCCACCGCCGCCGACGACCACCCGCACCCTCCCCCACTCCACCGCTGCCGACGTCCCACCGCACCCTCCCCCGCTCCACCGGCCGCCGCCACCCCGGCCCGCACCCTCCCCCACTCCACCGCCGCCGACGACCACCCGCACCCACTCCCCCGCACCCTCCCCGGCCCGCTCCACCGTCACAAATGAATGCAACTTAAATTGCTAAAAAACAAATTTGATTATATTTTCAAATAACAAATTTGATGATATTTTTCAAATAATAAATTTGATGATATTTTTTCATATTCATAAAAATTTTCAAATAACAAATTTGATGATATTTTTAAAAAAATTATTACTATTTTTATAAAAAAATATTACTATTATGATTTAAACAAGTTTGAATATATTTAAACACAAATAAATATCAAACAACATTTTAAATGCATAAATACAAAAATGGGAAGCACTGGGAATCAAACCCAGGACCTCCGGTGTGTCTTTGCATGTTGACCCGGTCGGGCTAGTGGGCTTGTTACGGTGGAGTGGGGGTTATGTGGAATATAACCTGACCATGGCTAGTAAATTCTAATGGTGCACCGGGGCGGGGTGCGCCATTAGAATGGTTGTACTTATGGCGCACTAGGGGTGCGGTGCGCCATTAGATTCCTCCCCCCAGTTCACCTATTCCCCTCGCACTGTTGCCTCCCTCCCTCCCTCGCCAGATCCACTCGACCCAACCGTACGCCGCCGCCCCCTTGCTCCGCCTCTTCCGTCCGCCGCGCCTGCACGCCTTCGGCGACGCCGTCGCAGCTGTGGTCTTGCGCTGCCCCGACGCCGCCGACCCGACCCCCGCGGGACTCCACTCCCGCCGCCCCCGCGCCCCCCGAACGGGATCGGCGGCCGAGCGCGCCGCCCGCTCCTCTCCTCTCCTCCTCCTCCGACGAAGCGAGGGCCTCCTCCGGCCCCTACAGCAGCTGGCGAGCGCGGCCCCGACACGCCCACCACGCCTGCCCCTGCCGTCCTCCGCCAACGGCCCCTGCTCTCCTTTGACCGCGGTGAGTGAGGACCCGAACGAGCTCGGACCCCGACCCCGACCCCTTCGCCGACCCCGACCCCTCCGGCGACCAGGTACCTCTCCTCCTTCCTCCTTCCTCCCTCTCTCCACCATTCCCCATTCCTTCCAACCGATGCTCCGAAAGGAATTTCACGACAGAAATCACATGCTCCAAAAGTTAGGGTTCACGATTCAAATTGCAATAGATTATCTACAGTAGATAAAACTGCAGTAGATTACTCAATATTCTTGCCATTTGTTGATAGGTTATAAATATTGACCATAAATAAGAATGAATATTGACCATTGTTGCTGCTAGCACATGTTGAAGTGTACCTGATGATGCTTCTGTAGAAAATTCAATCTTCCTCCTCAGGCATGTGTTGTGTGACCTGAAAAAATATAAATGTGTTGTGTGCCATGTGTTGGTAATTCAGTAAAGTCAAACAAGCACTGGATTTAGGCATGTTGCTTGCTGAAATTGTAGCAGCAACAACAAACTATGGCTGAATGATGAACAGGTTATAGTGGTCAGGTTAGTTCAGCAAAGTTGGTATTTCTGTCATAAGAATTTGTTGAGGATCACCATGAGAAATAATTCAAACTGAATGTATTGGCAGTGTGTTAACTGAATTTTCGCACTGCATTTTTGTAACTAGGGTTTATCTTGGGTAGGACCAGGAGATGTCTAGCGACAATATTTTGGCCATATGGTTAACACACTGAATTTTTGTTTTTGTCTTCTGAGATAGCTAACGGTTCATTCCAGTCTTTTGAGATAGCTAACAAAAAGAAGATTACAACAGTGAGGCAAAACCTAGTTACACCAAAACTATACTGGAGTAGTATTTCTTAATGATACAAGTTGATGAATAACGTAGCAACGTGAGTGTATGATGTATTGCCATCCATTCACTGAATTTTGTTGACAGTGTGTTAACTGAATTTTTTGACAGTGTGTTAACTGAATTTTTTTGACAGTGTGTTAACTGAATTTTTTTGACAGTGTGTTAACTGGCCACTTATCTTCATTTCAAAGCCCAAGTTGCAGCCCTTTAGATTGACAGCTGGACAGAAGGTATCTTCTACTACATTTGGAGTATGGTTACGCTCACACTGTAGTTGTAATTCTACTATAAATTTGCACTATAAATCTATTGAAATTATACTGTTAATACACTGCAATTACATGTCTACTGTATTTACCTCCTCTTCTATACCTTGTACTAGAAGTCACTAAAAGAATATCAGTTCTACTTTGCCCCCTAGTAGATCTGGTAGAGTAAGAAACTCCCCTTATAATGATGCTTTTCTCTAGAAAAAATGATCCTGGATTTTTTTTATGGTATAATTTGTGGTATAAAGATGGAAACCTGGGATACTATATCTGTTAGGAGATGGTGTTATATTAAGATGCATATATTGTTATGTTATGCAAATTGTATCATCTTGCCACTTAAGTCAGCCTTCCCTTTAAGCAGAAAATTTAGTTAGGAGCTACTGTTAGGAGCTACTGTCAAAAAATTCAGTTATGGCATCTAGAATTATGTTAGTTTTGTTTTGTAACTAGAAGACCAAAGTGTTAGGAATTCTGTCCAAACTGTAGTTTTCAGTATTCTGTCCAAACTGAAAACTGTTAAAAAGCATGATGTTTCTTGGATTTCTGTAATGATGATGATGATGGAACACATGGTCTTGGATTTCTGTAATGATGATGGAACATTATAAAGCATTGTACTCCAAAGGTGTATGAAGGATACAAAAAATTTAGCAACTTCTCTGATTTTATAAAGTTGTTCTTAATTATATGGGTGAAACTTCACTTGTTTTTAGGCTAGTGCAGGGTGTTGCTTTATTGTGATGCCTCTGAATTACTTGTGATCACATTGAGAAAGACTTGCAAAGATGATGATCATCTTTTACAGAAAACAATTTCTGTAAACACGTCAGTAACTTTGCTAGTTTGCTGGGTTTTGTCTCCGACCATTGTGTCGTGATGAATTTGCAGGTACCCCGAGAGGCCCTTGAGTTTGCCGGAATGTCGATTAACTTCCGTTCCGGCAAATTCGGGTACTCCATATGTCCTATTTTCAGCAAAGGTCATCCTGAAATTTTCCGTGAATTTTAGCATGACTTTGCAAAAAATTGGACATATGGGGTACTTGCTACTAATGCACGGGCCGGGGTATCTTAGTACTTAGTTCAGTAGGATCAACTGCCCCTTTATTCTTGCTGCATTAAACCATAGGTGGCAATAGAGCCAAGTGATTAGTGCCAAGTGATTAGGCCCAACCTAGGGTCCTCGGCATCGATAAACCCTAAATGATGAAAACTTAACTTAGCATTTAGCTTTTAGGATGCCTCGGCGTTGACAAACCCTAAATGATAAAAGCTTAGGTTTTAGGATGCCTCGGTGTCGACAAACCCTAAATGGTGAGACGATGATCTTGTTCCTTGACAACAACCAACTTTTTGACCAAACTTTTTTCCTATTTAGAGCGAAACATGGCCCACAACGATGAGGCCGGGCGGTTGGTGGCAAGCAATTGGGAGCTGTCCCGGAGATGGAGGAACAACCTCACCGCTATGAGGACACCGCGGAAGACACCGATCCTGACTACACAACCCCTAGTGGCGTCGGGATGACACCACCGATGGTGCCGCCGATGATGCCACCACCGATGGTGCCGCCGAGGATGCCACCATCGATGATGGCGGCGCCGCATTTACGTGATGGCAGCCAACCGAAGAAGCAAATGTAAGGACCGACGCTCAACGCGCTCCGCACCGTCAAGGAGGAATTTACTCAAGTGGACTCCGACGGGAATCCAACGGAGCCCAAACATATAGTCAAGGGGTACTCGGTTCAGCTCGGGTGCATTCTCCGGAGCACCGTCTCGATCAACACCGAGAACCTTAGGCATAAGGACCGAGGGAATTTGCGCAACCTCCTCTTCATGAAGCTGGACGAATGATACAAGTTCCCTGCTGATTTTGAAAACACACGCCTCTCAGGGAATAAAGTGAACAGTGTCGCCCTCACGAGGATGAGCACGGCCCTGTCTACTTGGAGAAGCGCGGTGAAGAGAATGATTGAGAAAGGTGATACTTATGAGAAGATCAAGGCGAAAAATCCTTCGATCAGTGAAGAGGACTACAAGGAGTTCAAGATCAAGTGCGAGAGCAGTGCAACCTCCGAATCAAGTCAGTGGGGGAAAGAAATCGGGAGTTGAACGTAGGGGAACACAAACTCGGTCCCGGCGGTTACAGAGTGGCAGAGCCTATATGGGACAAGGAGGACGCGGAGCGTGCCGAGCAAGGCCTACCGCCCCGCTTCAAGAAATACAACAGTGACAAGCAGACCAAGAACTATGTCAGGGCCCGGTACAAGGAGGACCCGATAACAAAGGAGCTTACCATGGATCCGAAGACCAGGGCGCTTGAGCTTGTTCTGGGAAGGAGACTGAAAGCAGTAGCGCGGGGTCGTCTTAGAGCACCCATGCTTGGGACAGCACTCTAAATAGGGCGTTGAACGTAATGAAAAACAAGGATAAGCTCAGTAAGCCGTCGCCAGTTGGTCGTGTGGCCGGCAAAGGCTTGTCCACAAAATGGTAGTCATACTATACCGCTGGTGGGCGAAAGGAGAAAAAGACCAGCTTGGAAAGCCAGTCACGCGAGATGCAAGAACTCAAGGCACAAGTGGCGTGGATTTCAGAGATTGTCCAAGAGCAAGTGCACGAACAACTGAGATCGACGCTCACCGGCATTATGCCTACCTTGATTCATGGGCTGATGGCGTGGATTGCTGGTGGTATGTCAGGGCCGCCCCCGATTCCCAGCTTCACGGCCAGCAACTCGCACAACGCGCAGGCGGCGCCATTGGTGTCTCCGGCGGCGGCGGTATTGGTGTCTCCGGCGGCGGCGGCGGCACGGCCGGCATTGGAGCTTAATGCACCCGGGTGTACGCCGGCCGGCACCTCGCCAGCAAGCGGCCCCTCCGTCAGTTGCACGCCCGCCGTTGGCGGTGCCTCGACATTAGCCGAGCTCAACGCCATCATCACGGTAACTAATTAAGCCTCTCGGCCGAGGACTTCATCTCCTTTTGCCTTTGACTGGGCATCCTTGACGCCCTACATGTTTTCGCAGGGCGTTGCCGACGTTCCGTGCACTCTCCTGCACTTCGTGAACGACGAGTTGGTCGATGTCGCCAAGGGCAAAATCATCCAACCGGGCAACCCCGTGTTCCACGGTAAACCGATGCCACCCACCGTGTATAGGGTTCAACTGATTCGGGTGCTGCCAGGCTGCGACAAGTTGTTACCTCCGATTCGACCCGCCGGGGCCGACGAAGATGATCTGATGACCCTCAGCGCCTGCCTAAGCTGGCCCCTGCTTTGGCCGAAGAGCCAGATTGGTTTGGGGGCGGGGGACACCACCCCAATGACAACACCGCCAGTCGTGCCAACGCCAAGCCATAGCAAGGCCGCCGCAACGCTACCGGACATGCCGGACATCCCTATGGCACAGGATCCGAACATGCATATGGCACAGGATCCGAACATGCATATGGCACAGGATCTGGACAACGACGACAACGACGACGGCCATACATTTAGCAATGTCGATAAGTACTTTGCCGAACATGGGTACCATGACGAATTCTGCGGGCCTCTTTCTCAAGAACCCAACCAAGACGACCGCGGTAAAGCTGGTACGGCGGAGAACCCCAGTTGCAACAGCGCCGTCATGCTCAGTTCTCAGGAGATGCCTCCAGCTGCCGACTTCACCGAGCCTCAGATAGCCGAGGTGCCAAATATTATCAGCCCCAACACACTCAAGAAGGCGGTCTGTGAGCAGAACTCGGTCCCATTACAACAGAAGATCAAGAAGGGACAGAAAAGAAAGAGTAACAAGGGTGCGAGCCAGCCGGCACTGAGTATGATCCGTGCCCAGGACGGGCCACCTTCACCTAAGGATATCTCGAGGAGGGTGCATGTGGCGGGTAGGGTGATGCTACCGACAAATATGCTCAATGCTGCAACCGGTGCTATGCGGAGTCTGCATGACAGTGTTCTTTCTTTGGAGAAGAGGCATCTCAGAGAGAATGATGTAGCATACTCGGTTTTTGTGGCCAAGGTGCCAGAGAGCAAGGGCTTTGTGGATGGCACCGTCGGGGGTACGATCGTCCTGCGGTTTGATGACATCTTTGCTATGTTTAACCTTCATCCGCTGCACTACACCTTCGTTCGGCTGTTTTCGCTGAGTATGGAGATGCGGATCATTAGAGAGAAGACCCGAACATCGTGATAGTCGACCCTTCTACATGCGTGCCAAGATCTTGGGCAGCGCTGGGACCGACAAGTCGCGAAGTTCTTACCTCGGCGTCATTCGCAAACCCAGATAAGGATAACTTTCTCGTGCCTTACTTTCCGAGTAAGTCATCCCTCACCGCCCGTAACATATGATTTCTTAGATTTCGATCGTTCTTTTTTTTTCTAACATTCCGTGTTCTGTGTAGTGACACACATTGCACACTCATCCTCTTAAGCCCGAAATATTCCATGGCCACGTATTTCGACCCGGACCGTGACTCCAAGATAGACTACACAAATATCAAGAAAGTTCTTGATGATGTTCTCCCCGGCTATGCCAAATCTGGAGGCACCTTCGCCAAGCCAGCTCGTAGGCGGTACGGCGCGCACATGTTTGCCCACAATACAAAGTTCTCCTGCGTCAAGCAGCCGCCTGGCGGTCAGAAGGATGCCTACTACGCCCTCCATCACATGCGGGCAATCGTACGTGACCATCATCACCTTCTGCTACCAGATAATCTCAAAGATTGGGCCGTGAGCTTGTCGGCAATCCAGGACGCGGACATCAGATAAGAATCCTTTCGCATCCAGTAAGAGTTTGCGGAAATTATCCATCAAGATGTCCTTCATACCTCGGGGCAGTTCTACCTCAGACATCAACCGTCCAACAGTGAGATAGACACAACACTACAAATGCAGGCTAATAACGCCCACGATTTCATGACCATCACGACAGACGGCGGCTTCATCCACGCTCCGGTCCCATGAGTCGAGTCGACAGTAGTGATGCTATGTGTAGTTCTGAAACATTGATTGGCTCATGTTGTAATTAAACTTTAATGAACTTGTATGTCTCTGTGGGTTGGACAGTCGTTCAACTTAGATGTAATCGATGCTATTAATGTCTTGCTTTTCTCTTCCGATCCTTTTGTTGCATACTTATATATTGCTTATGTATTGTCTGTTGTTTGGCTTGTGCATAGAGATGCCGTCGTATGTCATGTACAAGGGTAAGGTTCCTGGAGTCTACGACGACTGGGAGGAGTGTCGGAGACAGGTTCACCGTTTCAGCGGTAATAGTTACAAAGGGTACACCACTAGGGCGGAGGCGGAATCTAGATACGCCCGCTATCTAGCGGGAGAGAGGAGGAAGAGTTGGAGGAACCGGATGAAGACCAGTTTCATCGCGATGATGCTCATCGTGATGACCGCAACTCTCTTCTATGTGATGGTAGTTTAGATGATCGATATCGACTTGTAATGTGAAGACAAACTCGCTACTCGCGGTCTCGGGACTTGTAATGTTCTATCTTTGTTCGGTCTTTTGAATTTGGAGACTAATATGATGAATTGTATTCGAAGACTAATCGTCTATTGTATTCGATGAATCTGTTGTTGCTGTGTGATGTTGTCTAAATTCTGTCCAATAATATATTTTGTAACCTGTGAAAATATCAGAAAAGAAAAAAAAGTCCCTAATATTCATACTAGTGGCGCACCACACAAGACACTAATGGCGCACTGTGATAATCACACTAACGACGCATCACCCACTGGTGCGCCATTAGTATGCCAAAGCACATGGGTACATATGGCCCCCTGGGAGGCATTCTAATGGCGCACTGTGGGCAATACTAATGGCGCACTACGTGGTGCGCCATTAGAACACCAGATTCTAATGGCGCACAGGTGGTGCGCCATTAGAAAAAAATTCTAATGGCGTGATGCTAGTGGCGCACCAGTGGTGCGCCATTAGAAGGCAAAACTGGTGCGCCACTAGCATGCCTTTTCCTAGTAGTGACCACGGCCAAGCCTTTATTCGAATCACTTTTACTGTCCCACCTCAGCGCGTTTAGCGAGGCAGTTTCCTTGGCACGTCTTGTCAAAGCAGAGATCGTGTCCCCTTATTCCGGTATTCTCATTAATACGGGCGTGGGTAACCGAATCGTGCCCGTTGGTTCGTCTCCTCTATTGAAGGCGAGTCTCAAACGATCACGGGGAGGGCTCTTGGTATTCAACCTCTTTATAAAGAGACCAAGCCTCTACTCCTTTCTTTTAATCTCAATCGAATCCGCCTCTCGCCTCGAGTTCCAACACCCAAAGCTCCAGATTCAGGCGCTTCGGACCTTCGATGATGTCCGGCTCCGGCCTTCAAGGACGGTGGATGCCTTCCTCCGTTACGTAAGAAGACGTGCTAAAGCTAAGAGATGCCAGGTATTTAACCGGCGAAATTTCACATAGGCTGCCTGCTCAAGGGCAGGTTATTCCTACTCCCAAGCCTGGTGAGAGCGTGGTGTTCGGGTCTCACTTCCTTCGGGGGCTAGGCTTCCCGACGGACCCCTTCGTGAGGGGGCTCATGTTTTATTATGGGTTGGAATTTCACGAATTGGATCCGGAGTCCATCCTCCACATCTCATCATTCATTGTCGTGTGCGAAGCCTTCCTCCGCATTACCCCTCACTTCGGATTGTGGCTTAAGACCTTCAAAGTGGAGCCGAAGATGATCAAGGGGCAGCAAGCGGAGTGCGGAGGGGCTGTTATAAGCAAGAATGCTGACGCTCCATGGCCCGAGGGCTCTTTTCAAGAGGAGTTCAGCTTATGGCAACGAGAGTGGTTTTATATCACAGCTTCTAGGGGCACCAAGTGGGTGGTGCCACCTGCCTTTCGCTCGGGTCCTCCGCCACGGCTGGCGTCATGGGTCAATAAAGAGCTCGACTGGGGGCCGTCCAAGGACGTGCCCTTGTTGCAGGGCTGCATTCAAGATCTCCTGGAAAGAGACATCAACCTGGCTGTAGTGACGCAGGTCATGTTGATTCGCCGCACTTTGCCCTGCAAACGCCGCCCCCTCTGCCTGTGGGAGTTTAATCCGGAGGGACCACGAGCTCTCCAACACTTTACGGGCGCGACGCCCATGGAGATGTACAAATTGTTCTTCGGATCACAAGCAATGTGTCTGGACTCGACCGAGGACGCAGGTCTGAGCTGCAATCGCCCGGATACTCAAGTAAGTAGCCCTGTACCCGGACACGCTATCCATATATTTATCATAAAATTGCCCTTAAAAGAGATGTCCCTTAAACAGGAGTGGATAGCGAAAGCAAAGCTAATAAGGTGTCCGGCCCCCCTCCCTGAGACCACGCCGGGTCCTGTGTTAACCAAGATGCTGGAGGTTGTGCCTTTGGAAGAAGGCGAAGGGGGGAACAAAGAAGCTACCGCCTCCCCGAAGGAGGCTGTCAGGAAAGGAGGAATCGAGAATCCCTCCATCCAGGGGAAGAAGAGGACCACCTCTGAAGACCCGGAGACCATGGTCTCAAAGCGGGGGAAGAAATCTTCGTCAGAGGGTCCTGCACCGGGAGGTGCCTCAGTCGCACTGTGCCCTCAAGGGGACCAGCCCTCCAGCGAGCCGTAAGTAGAGAGGGGAGTTTTAAAATAAGAGACATCCCTATTCTATTCCTGAGAAAGATAACTGAATTTTTACCTTGTAGTTCGGATCTCAGCCCTTCTCAGCAGAGCTCATCTTCAGGGGATCTTCGTCCAGAGATGATGGAGAGCGGAACGCCTCCCCCTGCCGTGCCGCTTAGCGAGGCGGGCGACCTGAGGTGTCGCCACGGAGGGTTTCTCCGACCGGCAGGGCTGGAAAGCAGCCGTATGGCTCCCCAAAGCCCTCCGTGTCCGCCTTGAAAAAAGGCCATCGGACGAGTCCGGCACCATCCGGTCTTGCCGGTCGGAGGAGCTGAAGGATCTGCTCGGGCGGCGTCTATCTCGAGAAGAACACCGTGCATTGATGGGCACGGTGATTGAAAGGATTTCCTCCATGGAGAGCGGGTTGCACGAGGCCGTCAGGAGTTTACTGACAGGTTTTGAGGTACGCGAAATGATGCACCTTTTGACAGTTCCGCATATAAAAGACGCGCCCTGTATAGATAGTAGCCCCTGAGACTCGGTGCGTTGTCAAAAATGACGGCGCACCGAGGATCATAGTCCCATGTATAATATGCCGCTCTTCCTATGTAGGTGGCGAAGTGTCCGGTGGCTGGCCGGACTGATGAATTTGCCGACCTAAAGCGGCAACTTGACGTGGCGGATGCTGACATCGCGCTTGTCAACAAGCAGCTTGACGAGTCACAAGGTATGCAATTTCTCCGCGGACACCTGGTAAGGGGGCTTGATGCCCGTGCCTTACAACATGTATGCTTGATGCAGATGGTGCCGCTGCCATGGAGAACCTTCGGGCGGAACTCGCCAGAGCCAAGGAGCAGGCTAGAAAAAGTGATGCGGCTGCCTTAAAGGCGACTGAGGAGCTGAAAGATGAACATGCTGCTCACTGCCGAAGGAGGAAGGAAATGGCCGAGATGGCTGTGAAGTTGAAGGATGCTGCCGACCGCTGCAAGCTTCTTGAAAAAGAAGATCGGGCGAAGCAGAAGGACCTGGAGAAGGCCACTACCGAGGCCAAGGATGCTCGCTCTGCAATGAGAGCCATGAAGCAGGAGCTACGTCGGTAGGAGATATCGCGCCGGAAAACCCTTTATGCTGCGGATGAAGTACGGGATCCTAAATATGCTCGCTTGGACCGGCTGTGGAGTGCGGCGGATACTTATCTGGATTTGGCGGCAAGTGCACGCGCCGAACACTTCCGAGATCAACAGGATCACGAAGTGGAAAAGCTTTTTGGTCGCAGTTCCACAATCCAGAGCACCCACTTCCATTAACCGAGCGTTTGGCCGAATGGGCGGAGCTGAATAGGTTATCCGGACTCGCCATGAAGGATGTCGTGAGTCATCTGTGGCCGGAAAGGCCCAAGCCGAAGAGTTATTTTAGTTTGGTGCATTAGTTCCTTGGTGCGGTGCCGCATATCGATGCAATGAAGAGGTCAGCATGCATAGAGGGTGCGCGGATGGCTCTTGCCCGTGTCAAGACATACTGGGCGGAGATGAAGGCCACCGACGTTGCATCCCAAGATTCGGACGGGAGCCGAGTACCTGCCGAGCACTATTTTCAGGAAGTTCTGCAGGGCGCTCGTTTAATAGAGACGCAGTGCTCGAAGGATATCATGTTCGAATAACATGTATTATTGTAAAACAATGTTTCGGTGGAATATAAAAGCTTTTTATACTTGTGCCTGCAAGAATTAAAATACCTCCTGTGCGGCCGTTAATGTGTATGTGTATATAACCTGAAAGATGGCAGTCTTCGGCTTCAGCCCCCACGCATATAATGCGTGCGTGTTCGCAGAAGGCGCATTTTCACACTTAATCCAACGTTTTGGTCCTATAAAGGAGGTGGTAGCGCAGCGAACTAGGCAACCAGACTATAATGCTTTATCACTTTGATTTAGCCATAGGAATTTGACAGTGGGGCTACTATATAGCCCCTAGGGGCACCGCGCTCGCCCGAATTCGGCCCGCGTGTGTGCCTGACCGGGAAACGGCCCTTCATTAATGCGGAGGAATCCTAAAGATTCCGGTGGGTCATCGAGTGGTTGACCAGTCTCACGCTATATCATGACAGTCAGTTTTCGGCTTTCTCTACTGAGGTGCTCGCCTGGCCGAACCGGGGCACAATCGCAGTAGTTCTCCTGGTGCCGCTTTAGCCGATAGAGCGGAACGTAAGGCAGCAAAACACAGGAGCCGGGCAAACCCAACATTTGACCAAGGAAATGATTCGGAGCTGATGCATATAAGGCCAAACTCGCGACGCCGAACACTCCCTAAGGTATTCGGTCTTTATGAAAACAGGCTGAACAACGCCCTTAGTAATAAGCCCCTGGTGTCCAGGTACGCGCAAAATCCTGACGTGGCCAATGCCAAGACGCCAGCCTCCACCTCGGTTATAGCAAGAAACCGGGGGATGTGTATCAACAAGAGACAGTAAAAAAGGTTTACGCAGGGTCTTAATCTGGAAAGAATCCTTGGAACGGGTCCCTACTGCACGCCTCGTGCTCGTGTCTCCGCAGCTGTATCCTGGACGGGTGTAGCACGGTGTTCATCTGTAAAAGAGAGGAACTTAGTTGAAAAAGATTGTGTGAAAATGTACGTTATATTAAATAAACAAAGTACAATTTTTAAAAATGAATAAAATTGAGCTTTATTTTCTCTTGTTGTACATGCGCGGAGCCCTTGAACGGGGGTATGCGGCTAGTAAGCCCTTGTATGTTTACGCCGGACTCGTCTAGCCATGTCCGGAGTCTGAACGACCTGTTTAGGTGCTTTGATTAGTGAAGGCTGTTTAGTGTGTGGCTGTTAAGGCAGCCGCACAATCTTCCGCGCTCGAGGAACACTCGATATTTCCCTTTAATGAGATGATGCCTCGTGGACCGGGCATTTTAAGTATAAGGGATGCATAATGCGGTATTGCGTTAAAGCGGGCGAAAGCTTCGCATCCCAGTAGTGCTTGATAGCTACTTGTAAATGGGGCGATGTGGAAGGTTAGCTTTTCGCGGCGGAAGTTGTCGGGTGAGCCGAACATAACTTCTAGCAGGAGAGAGCCCGTACAATGGGCATCCGGGCCTGGCGTGACCCCTTGAAAGGAAGTGTTGCTATGGCGAATTGTTGTTGGGTCTATCCCCATTTTGTGGATTGTGTCCTGATATAGCAGGTTTAAATCACTGTCACCGTCCATTAGGACTTGTGTAAAGTGTAGTCCGTCAATTATCGGATCTAATACCAAGGCAGTCCAGCCTGCATTCCGGATACTTCTAGAGTAATCCTCATGGTCGAAGGTGATTGGTTTTAACAACCAGTGGCGGGACTCCTCTGGTATAGGCCGTATGGCGCGTATCTCTATGGGCACCACTCTTTTCTTCCCTTTTGTCACGTGAAGTGAATTTACTGTTTTGACTTCTTGTGGGAAATTCTTTTGTTTTCCGATGCTCTGCTTGTGGGGTTCGTCATCGTCCTCGCTTGGTGTGTCGAGCCCCTTGTGTTCGGCGTTGAGTTTGCGGGATTGCTTGAAGACCCAACAATCTCTGTGGGTATTGTTTGCAGGCTTCCCGGGAGTACCGTGGATTTGACATATCTTGTCCAAGATGTTGTTCAGGTTAGATAGCTTGTCCCTGTTATCCTTGAGGGGCAGCTTTTTCTGATTCTGCCGAGAGCTTTTGAATCCGGCGTTGACTGCGGTGCTCTTCGGGCTGTTTCCCTTGGTCCGGCACTGGTCCTTGCTGCGTTGCGGTTTCCCATTTCCATCCCTAACTTCGGATGTACTTGGGTCGCTGGTACTGCATCTTGCCAACCAGCTATCCTCTCCTGCACAAAAGCGGGTCATGAGGCTTGTTAATGCGGCCATTGTTCTTGGCTTTTCTTGGCCGAGGTGTCTGGCGAGCCATTCGTCTCGGACGTTGTGTTTGAAAGCTGCTAAGGCTTCGGCGTCCGGACAGTCGACTATTTGGTTCTTTTTAGTAAGGAGTCTGTTCCAGAATTTCAGGGCTGACTCTTCAGGTTGTTGATTTATGTGACTTAAATCGTCTGCATCCAGTGGTCGGACATAGGTCCCTTGAAAATTTGCCCGAAAAGCATCCTCGAGCTCTTCCCAACTTCCAATGGTGTTTTCGGGAAGGATTTTAAGCCAATGCCGGGCTAGCCCTTTGAGCTTGAGGGGTAAGTATTTTATGGCGTGGAGGTCATCTCCTCTAGCCATGTGTATGTGGAGGATGTAATCCTCAATCCAGACTCCAGGGTCTGTTGTTCCGTTGTATGCCTCTATGTTTACGGGCTTGAATCCCGCTGTAAATTCATGATACAGCACCTCATCGGTTGAAACATAGGGGGTATGCGGCACCCCTATATCTAGGTGTACCGTGATGTTCGGATATTTGATGTGGTGCATTGCTTACTAGAGCTTGCTTTCTTGGCCCATAGATAGATTTGGCTGGGCCATCTTTTTGATGCGAATCCTTGTGCGGATCGCGTGCCGGCTTGTGTGCGGCGTCCCTTGCCGCACTGTGTTGGCCATGGGGTCGTTTACCCGACCGGGTGGCTTCCTTATTTCTTGATTGCGGAGGTTCTAATTCCTCATCATCAAATTCCGGCAGTAATTTTCGCTTCGGATAGCTCTTTGTGTGGTGATTGTCGCCGTATTTGTCTGCGGTGTTGAATACTTTGCTCCATCTAATTCTGAGTGCATCTTCCGCTGTTTTGAGCTTCCGCTTCTGCTTTTTCAGGCTACGCGCAGTGGCGACGAGCCTTTTGTGGAGGTTCTTCTGCTCCAGCAACTTGTCTGGCGTGAGGTCGTCCGGACTGTTGTCTTCGCCGGGGACGGGCTGTTTATCCAAGTTGCCCTGTTCGGACGGTTGCTCGATGGCATGTTCGTCGTCCGCCGGTTCGCCCTGCTCTATGGTTGGGTCTGTATGGCTGCTTTCTCTGTCGAGGTGGGGTTTGGAACGGCGCTTACGCCGTCGCTTTGATTGCTTTTCGAGGGAACGATCCCTCGTTGCGTCCCTTTGTTCCTCGTCGTCGTTTCATTTAGGTGTATCCACCATGTATACATCATGAGATGGGGTGGTTGTCCAGTGGCCTATAGGCTCTGGTTCCTGTTCGTCTCCTACATCGTCGTCCATACCGTTGATGTCTTCGGAGTCGAAGTCGAGCATGTCGGTTAAATCATCGACAGTGGCTACAAAGTGGGTGGTGGGTGGGCTCTGAATTTCTTCGTCGTCCGCATCCTGACCTTGCCGACCATATCCGGCCAGGGCTCTTCTGATAGAGAGAGAGAGAGACTTTAGTGAATTCAGGATGTCGCCGAAGGGCGAGTGCTGAAAGATGTCCGCGGCGGTGAACTCCATGATCGGCGCCCAATCGGATACGATTGGCAGGGGCGCGGAAGGTTCGGAGTCCGGCACCTTGGAGTCACGAGCTTCGCAAAGGATAGGTATGGTGTTCGGCTCGATCGCCGTAGAGGTTGCAGCCCTCGAGGCGGTGTCTAGCCACCCGTCCTCGATTGGCGCAGTCGGCTCCGAGCTAAGGGTCAGAGCGGACACTGGTGCGGCCTCCAGGGCACTGTTTGACGGCAGAGCTAGATCATGCCCATGGTGACAGTGCGGCGCGCTTGGCTGTGGCTCGAACCCGTCGAAGATCAAGTCTCCGCGGACGTCGGCCGTGTAGTTCAAACTTCCAAATCTGACCTGATGGCCAGGGGCGTAGTGATGTCTACTACTCAACCTTCTTCTTGTAGACGTTGTTGGGCCTGCAAGTGCACAGGTTTGTAGGATAGTAGCAAATTTCCCTCAAGTGGATGACCTAAGGTTTATCAATCCGTGGAAGGCGTAGGATGAAGATGGTCTCTTTCAAACAACCCTGCAACCAAATAACAAAGAGTCTCTTGTGTCCCCAACACACCCAATACAATGGTAAATTCTATAGGTGCACTAGTTCGGCGAAGAGATGGTGATACAAGTGCAATATGGATGGTAGATAAAGGTTTTTGTAATCTGAAAATATAAAAACAGCAAGGTAACAAGCGGTAAAAGTGAGCGTAAACGGTATTGCAATGATAGGAAACAAGGCCTAGGGTTCATACTTTCACTAGTGCAAGTTCTCTCAACAATAATAACATAGATAGATCATATAACAATCCCTCAACATGCAACAAAGAGTCACTCCGAAGCCACTAATAGTGGAGAACAAACATAGAGATTATGGTAGGGTACGAAACCACTTCAAAGCTATTCTTTCGGATCAATCTATAAAAGAATTCGTACTAGAATAACACCTTAAGATACAAATCAACCAAAACCCTAATGTCACCTAGATACTCCATTGTCACCTCAAGTATATATGGGCATGATTATACGATATGCATCACACAATCTCAGATTCATCCAACCAACATAAAAGTACATCAAAGAGTGCCCCAAAGTTTCTACCGGAGAGTCAAGCACGTGTGCCAACCCCTATGCATAGGTTCCCAATGTCACGAAACCCGCAAGTTGATCACCAAGACATACATCAAGTGTTCTCATAAAAGACTCAATCCGATAAGATAACTTCAAAGGGGAAACTCAATTCATCACAAGAGAGTAGAGGGGGAGAAACATCATAAGATCCAACTACAATAGCAAAGCTCGGGATACATCAAGATCGTGCCATAGATTGGAACACGAGAGAGAACATGATAGAGAGAGATCAAACACATAGCTACTGGTACATACTCTCAGCCCCGATGGTGAACTACTCCCTCCTCGTCATGGAGAGCGCCGGGATGATGAGGATGGCCACCGGTGATGGATCCCCCCTCCGGCAGGGTACCGGAAAGGGGCCCCGATTGGTTTTTCGTGGCTCTGGAGGCTTGCGGCGGCGGAACTCCTGATCTATCTTCTGTTCTGGAATTGCGCGCCCCCCACCCTCGTGAGCACCTCCCGTATCTTCGGACGCAAGTCCATCAGGTGGGTTTCCTTCCAAAAATAACTTCTCCAGTTGATTTCGTTCCGTTTTGACTCCGTATGATATTCCTTTTCCTCGAAACACTAAAATAGGCATAAAACAACAAATCTGGGCTGGGCCTCCGGTTAATAGGTTAGTCCCAAAAGTAATATAAAAGTGGATAATAAAGCCCAATATTGCCTAAAACAGTAGATACAGTAGCATGGAGCAATAAAAAATTATAGATACGTTGGAGACGTATCACGTAGTTTTCGATCTGCTCCAGATGGCCAAGCGAATTGGCCCGCAGTGCAAAGCCGCCGAATACGAAGATCTGTCCGGGGGGAAAAGTCTCACCCTGGACCGCATCATTGTTGATGATCGGAGGAGCCATCGGGCCTAAAGACGACGACACAGAGGAACTCCCAATGAAAGCACCAATGTCGGTGTCAAAACTGGCGGATCTCGGGTAGGGGGTCCCGAACTATGCGTCTAGGAGGATGGTAACATGAGACAAGGGACACGATATTTTTACCCAGGTTCGGGCCCTCTCGATGGAGGTAAAACCCTACTCCTGCTTGATTAATATTGATGATATGGGTAGTACAAGAGTAGATTTACCACGAGATCAGATAGGCTAAACCCTAGAAGCTAGCCTATGGTATGATTGTTGTTCGTCCTACGGACTAAAACCCTCCGGTTTATATAGACACCGGAGAGGGTTAGGGTTACACAGAGTCGGTTACAATAGGAGGAGATCTACATATCCGTATCGCCAAGCTTGCCTTCCACGCTAAGGAAAGTCCCGTCCGGACACGGGACGAAGTCTTCAATCTTGTATCTTCATAGTCTAGGAGTCCGACCAAAGGTCATAGTCCGGCCATCCGGACACCCCCTAATCCAGGACTCCCTCAATAACCATTATTTGAATTGTCAAATATTTTTTGAATTGATGAATAATTTTTGAATTTTGTGAGCATTATTTGTTTGGCGGACATTAATTTTGAAATGCATGAACATTTTGAATCGGTGAACTTTTTTATAATTCACAGAGATTTTTATGTTTTTCAATATTTTAAAAAATCGTGAACATTTCTTGAATTAGCAAATTTTTTTAATCGGTGTTTTGCCACCGCCGGCATTGTTGGGGTTGTT
Source organism: Aegilops bicornis (assembly GCA_021605145.1). Lineage (NCBI taxonomy): Eukaryota > Viridiplantae > Streptophyta > Magnoliopsida > Poales > Poaceae > Aegilops > Aegilops bicornis. The sequence goes on from CM038674.1 coordinate 692,144,300, forward strand.
GTTGTTGTTGAACCAGCGGCGGGCCTTGGCGCAGTTCTGCACCTGTAGGTCGCCGATGGCGGGGGGCTGGTAGGCGCTGCCGCCGGCGAGGTTGTCTTTGGGGTTGTTCTTGCTGTTCCAGCCGCGGTTGGGCTGGGGCTGGGGCGGGTCGGGGGCGGCATGGCGTCGGAGGCGGCCGACGGGGGGCGGTGGCGGCCACATGGGGGATATCTGTGGCATCATCTGGCTAGGATCCATCGCCGCACACAGGTAGGGAGGATTCAGGTGTGTTTCTAGGGTTAGGGAGGTTTCAAGTCGACCGAATCGGTGATGGATCGGACTGGATCGGATCGGAGATTACTCAAGCAGGAAGAACTTGCGGCGGCCCAATCCCAACCCTAGCTGGTGAGCGAGCTTCCTCGCCGGAGTTCGAGCAAATCTGCGGCAGTGGGTGGGATTAGCGAGCGAGGGAATCGAGGGAGAGGAGGGCGAGTTCGCAGTTCCGTTTCGTAAATCTTTTCCTCGATTCGATTTCGATTTGGGGAATGGAATGGAGAAAAACTGTGGGGAGGAACCTGCCCGGGATGCTTATATAGGACGCGTGGCCACAATGGACAGCCCAGATTCCATCCTACCCTACCTAACCTACCTGCCTATACTCACTCATCTGGCTCGCTGTGGAATTTTGGTTGAATTTGAAGTTTCTAGAGTTTCTGAACCTTCAAAACCTTCTTCGCAACAATATTCGGCATATTTGTGTGCCTCCCACTGATGTGTTTTTAGGTACTAACTAAAACCAAAATACTCTTGTTCCACTTATTTGTTTTATGTTTTTTCTACTAAACACTTTTGTTGCCTTCTACGCTTCTGGAAAATCCCATATTAGACGAAAAATGTCGTCGGTGTGGGCATCGACCGACATGGCACCCCCCATCAACTTGCGACCACCAAAGGGGATATTGGGGGTCGCTGTCTGCACGCGAAACCCACGACCCGAATATACAGGAGGCATGCGTAATACAGAGCGTGGAGGTGTGGGCGATACAGTGGATTTTACCGTGTACTCTCGCGGTGATGGGCGTTCACAAAGAGATTCGGTGACAATAAGATTTGAAATGCTACTATCCTATCCGTGCAAACGATGCACGAACTAATGCGAGTTTGAATGAAAAAACACACCATACAAAAATCAGGACAACATAAACTACAGATGGCAAAAAAAAAACCCAACCAATCGATTTTCATTTTCCATTGCTCCTAGACATTCAATGGCGCTCTGTCCCTCTTCACTAGCAAGGCACACACGTGTATTTATTTACAAGCACAACAACCAAAGTACTGTCCCTCTCCCACCACCACCATATCCACTTTAAAAGGTCCATGGAGTTAGAAATTTAGACCAATTCGTAGCTATTTTGATTTGCTAGAGTGGGGTGGGCTGCCTATGCGTTTCTACACTTGTCTCATAGGTTTGGATCGAGTTATCAAATACTCAAGCTGGCTTTTAGTTTTGTTGAGCTGTTGTACCTGGCTTACGTTCATTTTCCGCGAGTTTAGGAAAGACTACCATTTTCAGTGAGCTCACCTGAGATACAAGAGAAACAATCTAAGCTGATTATAATTGGAAACTAGGAATTGGAGGCATCCAGAAAGGTTAACGAGCGTTCTTTTGCTCAGCTACAACACTAACATAATGTAGTCGTTAACCCATAATGATCAACTTCGATTTGGGGAATGAAATGGAGAAACCCGTGGAACTTTATTAGCCTGTCAGTGCTCGTCTTCTCAAAGCCAAAATTGCCGCTTGCATGGAAGGCCTTTCCTTTCTCTCCAATGGTGTACCTCCTAGATCTACATCGAGTCCGATTGTATGGAGTTATTCAATATGGTGAAGCATACCGGAAGATATCACTCTGCTTATGCTAGGTCGATTAGTGAGATAGAGCACTTGATGTCTAGTAGGGAGATTGCATAACTCTTTTTAGTGGCTTCCAAAACAGTGCAACTGGTTATATGGAAGGTTTGCCTGCATCGCCTGTACCACAGTTGTATGGCTACACTCTAAATGTGGTGATGTTGAGAAGCTGTGTCGGGTGGATTGTAATCTGAATTCTGAGTAATACAGTCACCTTCTACGAAAAAAAAAAACTAGCCTGTCACTGCTCACCCTTCTCTTAAGTACAAATGAGTTTTTAGTCTCGGTAAATACAATCACCTTTTGTTCGGATGTGATCAAGATATGGATGGGTACGACTTGGCCTAATTCGTAGTGCCAACCCGTGTCATTTGTTTTTCTGCATTAATCGAGATCTTCCCTCGAGACTCGAGAGACATCAAAACATTGGCTAATCTCGATCAGCGCTACAAACCAGCCCCATGACCATGTGACAACATGTGCTAGTGCCTTGGATCCACCTTCGGTTAACGTGAACAGAGATCGACAAATCAAAGTAATGGTGAGTTCTTTAACTGAAGTCCTCGATCGATTCCCCAAGCCTAGTCAAGTTGTCTGTATCCTGCAGGCTCCCTTAATTACAGGGTCTTCTCAAAGCTAGGTCCAGTTTCATAGTTAATTAATGATGATTAGCCAGTTGATCGAGAGCTGGCTGATAGCTCGTATCGACATATGGTTGTTGTCCAAACGAAGGTGAGTCATCTTCCTTCTTAGGCCTTGTTTGGCTTGCCGTTTCGTCTCAATACCCCTGTATAGAATATACAGACTCTGCCCATCGTTTTGTATCCGGCTGAAAATCTGCTAGTTGCCGGTCAGATACGCGTGTAAACTAAATACGTCTGTATTTGATTACATCGCATCCAATCGCGGCCTTAGAGTATGCACATCAGGCTTTTCCAATATGAAGACCCATGAGATGGTAATTAGAGAATAGACTTTCGCCCTGGTTATAGACGGTAACTAATGCACAGGTTTATACTCCCTAATACAATATATATGTAGAGTTGAAATCCTGGCATGTTTACAATCAGCTGGGGCATGTTTACAATCAGCTGGGATATCCTTCCTACCTCTCAAACAGCAGATAAGATGGATCTTAAATGATATTTCTGAGATGTTATACACTGCACGCCTGCAACCAGAATCAAATGGACATGCCGTATCACGTTTAGTCCTTACTATTTTTTTTTTGAAAGACCCGGCTAGATGCCGGCTTCATTGATTTAGCAGAGAGCAGTGGAAACAAAGATCAAGCGATCAGATGGATGAAAAGAAAAGGAAAATACAGTTGTCCTCCCCTCTCTTGAGTCTAATTTTCGCTAGTGGTGTCCCCGAAGGGAGACTCTAAACATTTGGCTCCGGCCAGTCTCCATTGCTCGATATTGCTCCTGATTGCCGTGAGAACGTCATCCACCCGCGGTGTTTTTGCCCGGAACACGCAGTGGTTCCTTTCCCTCCACAGTTCCCAGGCGATCATGATGATCAGCGATCTGATTCCGCGCCTGCAAGCGGTAGCAGTCTTGTTAATGAGGAGTTGGCAAGTCTGTGCCGAGCTGAGCCGAGACGTCGTGACTGGAGCCAGCGAAGAGCAGCCTGACCAAGTAGCACATTTCCCCCAAACCAGGTGTGAGAAACTGCAGTTCCAGATGAGGTGTGTAGATGTTTCCAAGTTCCTGGTGCACAAAGGGCAAAAATAGCCATTGGGCCAACCTCTTCTCTGCAGTCTGTCGTTGCACCACAGTCGATCTCTTATCAAGAGCCACATGAACATTTTGAGCTTGTTGGGAGCCCAAACCTTCCAAATGAAGCTGCTGTAGGCCGGGTTGGGGGCTTGCTGGCATTGCATCTGATAAGCTGATTTGGCAGTGTATGCTCCTTCGCGGTTGAGCTTCCATGTGATTTCGTCTTCTTGATCAGGAGCCATGGCAATTGGCGCAGCGTCAAAGAGCCGCCACATCTGCAGAAACTGAGGGGCTATTGCTGCTGTATCTCCATGTTGTAAATCTGCAATCCACTGATCATTTTCCAACGCCTCCCCAACCGATCTGTTCTTGCGCCTCGCGTGACTGAACAGAGCAGGGAAAGTTGTAGACAGTGGCTCATTTCCGATCCAGGTATCCTTCCAGAAGTTGGTGCTTTTTCCATTGCCAACACGGATTGATGTTGCATTGGCAAACAGAGCCCTTTCATGATCGTCAGGAGTTGGGGACACGGCTACCCAAGGCTTCTCAGGCCTTGCCCAAACAAGCCATTGCCAGCGCATTCTCAGTGCACGATTGAATTTGTGCAGATCCAGGAGACCAAGGCCTCCACGATCAAGAGGGCAGCAAACCTTGTCCTAGGATACCCTGCACTTTCCACCTGAGAGCTCGTCGTCTTGTGCCCAAAGGAATCGTCTTCGCGATTTGTCCATTTCCCTCAGGATTTTCTTCGGTATTTTCAGTGCAGTCATCGCAAAAGTTGGGAGAGCAGAGAGGACGCATCTGACGAGAACTCTTCTCCCCGCAATATTAAGGAGCTTGCCCTTCCAGCCAGCCAGCCGTGCTTTCAACCTATCTATCAGGAACTGGAAATGTACCATTCTGAGGCGAGTTGGCGAAATTGGGAGGCCCAGGTAAGTTATTGGGAAACTGACAATTTGACCACTGAAGATTTTCTCTGGTTCAGCTTTAGACCGGTGGCTTCTCCGAATCTATCCAACAGCTCTAGCAGCTTGCCCACCTCCTGTGCAGATGGATTGGCGAAGATAACTGCGTCATCAGCATATAAGCTGACACGCGAGATTCGGCCGCGGCCCGGTAGGGGCGCCAGGACCCCAAGGTCAGAAGCAGCAGCCAACAGGTGGTGGAGCGGGTCAATGGCGATGATGAAGAGCAGGGGGGAGAGGGGGTCGCCCTGCCTTAACCCTTGCATATGCCAGAAGCGATCGCCCGGGTCCCCGTTTAGCAGCACTGAAGAGGAGGCCGACGATAAGATAAGCGCGGTCAAATCACGCCATCTCGGTGGAAAACCCAACTTTTGCATTAGCTCCAGGAGATAAGCCCAAGAGATAGAGTCGAAAGCTTTTGCGATGTCTAACTTGAACAGGAGGGCCCTTTTTTTCTGCCGATGGAGCGCTCTGACGTAGCCCTGTACATATTGGTAGCTTTCATGCAGGCATTTACCTTTCTGAAACACTGTTTGCGCTGGGGAAATCAGGTCTTGAAGCCGAGGCGCTAGTCTCATGGATAGAACTTTTGCGATCAACTTAGCAATGGAATGAATGAGGCTGATCGGACGAAAGTGACCCAACTCTGTTGCTCCATCCTTCTTCGGCAGCAAGGCAATGAAGGCAGTGTTCAGATCGGCAAAATTGCCACCCGCTAGGTTGTAGAACTTTTGGAAAACCGCCATGATATCTAGCTTGATAAAGTGCCAACATGATCTGAAGAACTTGCCAGTGAACCCATCCGGCCCAGGAGCTTTTTCTAATGGAGATGCCTTGATGGCCGCCCAGATTTCTTGCTCAGAGAAAGGAAGATCGATGCCCTGCAGGTCGACGGCTGGCAGCTGGAGCATGTCCCAGTTAAGTGCGCAGCTTCGATGCCAGGAATTCCCAAGGCCGCGGGCGAAGTGATCGAAGGCCAACTTAGCTTTCTCCCGCGGCTCTGTGACAATGGCGTCGCCGTGCTTGATCGAGTGGATGTAGTTTTTTCTACGACGTGAGAGGACGCGGGCATGAAAAAACTTTGAGTTTGCATCTCCTGCGCGGAGCCAAGAAATCCTGGAGGCATGCTTCTTGCGAGCCCTTTCAATTGCTGCCAGCCCAAGAACCTTTAGTTTTAGCTGCTTCCTCAGGTGTAGCTCTTCAGGTGACAGCGGTCTGGCCTCCAGCGCTGCGTCTAGCCTCATGATGACCTCGTTGGCGATATGAAATTGAAGTTTTGCACCCCCAAACAGACTCTTGCTCCACACCTTTAAGTCCGCCGCAACTCTTTCCATTTTCTTCTTCAACCTGACGAACGGGCAGTCATGGCAGACATGCCTCTCCCAGGCATGTTGCACCGTCAATTGGAAATGAGGAAAGATTGTCCAAAAGTTTTCGAATCTGAACCTTGCCCTGGTGACAGGCCTGACTCCATTAGCCAGCACCAGAGGGCAATGATGAGAGAACGAAGTGGAGGCCGCCATTAGCACAAAGTTTGGGTGCATATCCTCCCATGCCAGGTTGCAGAAAACCTTGTCAATGCTACAAAGAGTTGGGTCCTCCCTCTCGCTGCTCCACGTAAATCTCCTATTCTTGCATTTGACCTCTTTTAACCCGGCGAGGTCAATTGCTCTGTGGAAACAGTAAGTGCATCTAGTGCCCCTTAGTGATATTGGTGTATTGAAGACTTATAGGTTAAGGATCTAATGCGTTTGTGAGTGTACACAGGTCTATAAGTCTATGAGGAGTTTGATGTTTACAGAGAAAGTCGACCCCTAAAAATGAAGTTCTTCGACTGAAGACTTTGTTATTCTGAAGACTTTGAAAGTGAAGAAATTGGTGTGACCTTGAAGACTTGGTATTCATTTGAGGAACATGAAGCGTGAAGACTTTCGTTTTCGTTGTTTCATTTTCTCTTTCTTGAGTCATAGGAAACACCGTACTGTTAAAGGGGGTCGAGGAAATACTAAGGAAAAATTTCCATGTGATGCTCAACTCAAAATCCTACACCTACCAATCCCTTCGAGTGAAGCCTTTGGAAAACTCATACAGTTCAGTCAATTTCTTCAGTGACAGAGACGAAGCTCTTCTGGTCGCTGAGGAATTTGTTCTGACTGAGGAGTTAGGAATTCGCCAGTGCGGATTGCCTACACAGTGAGGAACATGATAGCCCTGAGGAATTTGAGATTCAAATTTCCGACCGTTGCTGTGCTGCGCGCCAGCTGTCCCAAAATATCTTATCCACCTAACGGTCATATCATTGAAGGGCATTTATGTCTTATCATGTCGGGCTGCTCCCTAGGCTATAAATAGCCGCCCCCTACAACCACTAGCTGGTTGGCTGCTCAGGGAGAAACTTGACACTTGTCATTTGAGAGCAACCCATCCTCTGAGGACTTTGAGCGAAAATCATTGAGTGAGGAAAAACCCAAAAACCAAACCCCTACAAGCCCAAAGTGATTGAGCATCACTGAAGAGATTGATCCTGCGTGGATCCGACGCTTGTTACCTTTGAAGACTGTGCTTCTTCCAAACGGTTAGGCGTCATGGTCTAGAGCATCCAAGAGGAATTGTGGATCGCCGAGTGACCAAGTCTGTGAAGGTTTGGAAGTCGCCTGAAGACTTACCATGAGTGATTGGACGAGGTCTGCGTGACCTTAGTTCAAGGAGAATACGGTGAGGACTTGGTGACCTGAGCTACGTGCTCAGCGACTGGGTGTCCGGGACTGTGTGTCCTCGAGTTTAAATACTCAGCCGCTCCAACTAGACGTACAACTGAGACAGCAGTTGGAACTGGTCTACCAAATCATTGTCTTCACCAACCTTACTGGTTCTATCTCCTCAACCCTTTCATTTCCTCATTACTGTGTTGAGTGTTTGTTCATATCTGTGTTTGAAGACTTTGACTGAAGACTTTCTCAATTTCCTCAGTTCAATTTCTTCAGTCTGTTTGTCTTCATCTTGAGCTATCCTGTGTTTACGCTTTTCTGTACTCTTTGTTTGTCTTCATTTCATCATGATGACCATGCCCGCATTCTGTTATGCTTACTTCTGAGTACTTATTCCGCTGCAAGTAGTAGGACTTCGCTAAGGAATTTCCTCACCGGCAAATTCCTCAGTGAAGAATTCATAAAAATCGCCTATTCACCCCCCTCTAGTCGATATAACGCACTTTCAGAAACGGCCCATCATTCTTCTGTTGATGTTGGAGTTGTTCTTGTCCCTAGCTTGGTAAATCATGTTGAAGTCGCCGTTCAGCATCCATGGCTCTGATGCAGCCGGCGCAACCGCAACCAGTTCAGACAGAAAATTTGCTTTCTGCTGGTCATCCGTTGGCCCATATACTGTAGTCATCCAAAACGAGTGGCCGGTGCTAATGATCCCCACTTTGGCAGTGATGGAGAAACTAGCGATGATCTGATCCGTGATGTCGACGATCTGCTTGTCCCAGAAGATTGCCGCCCCCCCTTGTGCCCGTTGCCGGAAGCACCACGCAGCCCTGCAGAAGATTTCCCCCAATGTCGCGAGCCATTTCAGAAGTCCAAGCCTCTATTTTAGTTTCTTGTAGGTTTAGGATTTGAAAGGGCGTTATATCGACTAGAGGGGGGGGGGGTGAATAGGCGATTTTTATGAATTCTTCACTGAGGAATTTGCTAGTGAGGAAATTCCTTAGCGAAGAACTACTTGAAGCGGAATAAGTAATCAGAAGTAAGCATAACAGATTACAAGCATAGTCATCATGATGAAATGAAGACAATCACAGAGTACAGAAAGCGTAATCACAGGATAACACAGGATGAAGACAAACAGACTGAAGAAATTGAGCTGAGGAAATTGAGAAAGTCTTCAGTCAAAGTCTTCAAACACAGATATGAACAAATACTCAACACAGTAATGAGGAAATGAAAGGATTGAGGAAATAGAACCAGTAAGGTTGGTGAAGACAATGATTTGGTAGACCAGTTCCAACTGCTGTCTCATTGTACGTCTGGTTGAGCGGCCGAGTATTTAAACTCGAGGACACACAGTCCCGGACACCCGCTGAGCACGCAGCTCAGACACCAAGTCCTCACCGTATTCTCCTTGAACTAAGGTCACATGCACTGGCCCAATCACTGTGGTAAGTCTTCAGCGACTTCCAAACCTTCACAGACTTGGTCACTCGGCGATCCACAATTCCTCTTGATGTTTCTAGACCATGACGCCTAACCGTCTGGAAGAAGCACAGTCTTCAAAGGTAATAAGCGCCGATCCATGCAGATCAATTTCTTCAAAGGATGCTCAATCACTTTGGGTTTGTTGGGGTTTGGTTTTTGGGTTTTTCCTCACTTTTGAGTTTTTCCTCACTTGATGATTTTCTCTCAAAGTCCTCGTGAGGATGGGTTGCTCTCAAATGACAAGTGTCAAGTTCTCTCGAGCAGCCAACCAGCTAGTGGTTGTAGGGGCGGCTATTTATAGCCTAGGGAGCAGCCCGACATGATAAGACATAAATGCCCTTCAATGATATGACCGTTAGGTGGATAAGATATTTTGGGACAGGTGGCGCCAAGCACAAAGAACGGTCGAATATGACTCTCAAATTCCTCGGGGCTATCATGTTCCTCCATCGTAGGCAATTCACACTGGTGAATTCCTAACTCCTCGCCGAACAAATTCCTCAAATGACCGGAAGAGCTTTGTCTCACATCAAGAAATTGACTGAATCAGATGAGATTTCCAAAAGCTTCACTCGAAGGGATTGGTAGGTGTAGGATTTTGAGTTGAGCATCAAATGGAAATTTTTCCTTAGTATTTCCTCTAATTCCTTTAACAAGACGGTGTTTCCTATGACTCAAGAAAGAGAAAATGAAACTACGAAAACAAAAGTCTTCACACTTCATGTTCCTCAAATGAATACCAAGTCTTCAAGGTCACACCAATTTCTTCACTTTCAAAGTCTTCAGAAAGTCTTCAGAATATCAAAGTCTTCAGATGAAGAACTTCATTTTTAGGGGTCGACTTTCTCTGTAAATATCAAACTCCTCATAGACTTATAGACCTGTGTACACTCACAAACGCATTAGTTACTTAACATATAAGTCTTCAATACACCAAAATCACTAAGGGGCACTAGATGCACTTACAATCTCACCCTTTTTTGTGATTGTTGACAATATGGGTTTAGTTTTCAACGAGGATAAACATATGAATTGTAAATACTGATAATGAGGAATTTGATTGCAAGATATAGAAGAACTCCCCACGAAGATGTGCATAGTGAGGAATTTGCTTTTGAGGCAATGCACACTTGAAGAATTGAATCATGGAGATCTCCCCCTATATCTTGTAATTCATACACGCATTTGACATATAATATGAAGAATTTGAAATGCATGATAAAATATGGTGCTTGATGAAATTCAGCATGAGGAATCATAGCACATAAAGTATCAGAGCACAAGTAGATTTGCTATGAAGCATAGTGCGAAATCATAATGCATCAAAAGTATCAAAGCACCATAGGGATTCAGATTACAACTTCGATCCAATAAAAGTTTCAGAAGAACGAGAGTTGTAACTTAACAAAAAAAAAACTGTATATAGGCAATAAACTAGACCCGCTTGAAGACTAACTCAAATTTCTCCCCCTTTGTCATCGAATGACCAAAAGGATCGAAACTGAGGACTAACGCTCTTGAAGAATATCAAGTTGAAGGCGGAGCGCCAGATTGTCGGGGTTGTTTGTTGAAGTAGGACCAGCCGCGGTGTCTTCCAAGTCTTCATTTTCATCGATGTCGCGAGATGAAGAATAGGAGCTGGCCACCAAGGAAGGAACTTTGACCTTCTTGAATTTCTTGGAGGAGGTGCAGACCAGTCAAATTCTTCCTTGAGACCCATTGAAGTCAGTTCTTCTTCACTGTAAACATGTGAAAGAACAGCCCAGGTGCGCTTGAAGGTTTCATGAAGGTAGAAGTGGTTTTTCTTCACTGCATTGTGTGTTGAGGTCATGTTGTGAAGAATTGAACCAAACTGACGCTTGACCCATTTATGATTGCGATCAACCTTCCGATGAAGGCGAGGAGTAACTCACGATCAGTCATCACCACAGGTGCAGATTGCTTGAGGACTTTGCTTGGCCCGAGGTATTTGCGGCAGAGTCATGGGTGGCAGAGTCATCATTGGTGGAGTAGGATGCTGCTTTGCGAAACTGTCCATCCAATGGACGAATGCCTTCATCGATCACAGCAGTAGCCTTGCCCTTGTCATCATCTGAGGTAAATGTCCGTTTGAGGACTTCAATCGGGGGCAGGTAGCTGCAGTGGTTCAAAGTATCAGCTTTGTAATTGAGTGAAGACCTTGTCCTGATGAATCTCATAATCCAAGGCGCATAAGGCTTCAGCTCAAATGGTGACATAGCAATGTTTGCCAGAGTCCTCATGAAGAAATCATGGAAGTTGCTAGGAACGCCATGGATGATGTTGAAAAGCATATTCTTCATGATGCCAACGACTTCTTCATCATTCGAAGTCGTGACCTTTGATTGGACTCATAGTCTTTGTCGTAATCCGATAGACTGTCCGAGGCACATATAATAATTCCTTGACGAGGTTTTTGGTTCGTTGTTCCTGCCTTGGCTTCAAATGCTTCATCAGCACTTGCATATAGTGATTTGAAAGTTCTTTTTCTTCATAGATAGGAAGCGCACCATCAAGCGGAGGACTGAGTGGTAGGGCACGAAGCAATTCAATTGCAGGTGCCTTGTAGTGAGTATTTTCGGTCATCCAATCTAAGACCCATGAATTTACGTCTTCAGCGTCTCCGGTGATATGCAGGGTTGCATAGAACTGAAGAATTAGCTCTTCATTCCAGTCACAAATATCAGTGCAGAAGTTTAGAAGTCCTGCGTCGTAAAGAACACTGAGGACTGGCTCAAAGCCTGGCAGCGACTCCATATCCAAATGAGGAATATGAGCATGATCGAAGATTTTATCCTTGTTGAAGAGCACTGAGGAATAGAAGTTGGCTTGGCTGGCAGTCGAGCGCCTCTTCCTAATGCGAGCAGAATCATAAGGATTATATTCGATTGAAGAACACGTGCTCGACAAAGAAATCTTCAGCCTTGAACTTTTGCTTGGTTGAGAGCGGATTCTTTTGCTTGGCGAGGGGTGTCAGTGAGTTGCATCACCACCTCAGGAATCACAAGTTCAGTTTCTTCAGCCTGAGGAATTTCTTGCTCCTCAACTTGTGCAGTCTGAGGATTAGCAGCAGCAGCAGTTTCATCAGCACTAGTGGCTGGAATTTCTTCATGCACAGAATTAGTGGGTTGATTTTCTTCAGAGTCGATTCGGACTGTTTGTGCAGGGGACTGAGGAATCTGTTGGAGCGGGGTGAAGAGAGGAGTATTGGGATGCTGACTTTCCCAAAAGTCATCATTGATAACTGGTGTGGTGCATCCAATATCCACATCTTCATCTTCAATTTCCTCAGCACCAGCCTGAGGAATTTCATAGTCCGATGAGGAATAAGCGGGGTTGAAGGGATGGCATCCACTTCAATTTCTTCATCAAGCTGCTCTGACGAAGCAGACGGTGATGTTCTTCATCGGATCCGATTGGGATCTCATAGTCTTCTCCAAAGGAACAACTTCCTTTGATGGTATGGAGGAAATTGGAACATCATCAATTGGAGTTTGAATGAGCTGGTCATTGGCTTCATTTTCTTCACAGCCGAAGAATCGGCGCAGCTGATGCTTTCCTTTTCTTCACAACAGCTCGTTCTGCAGCCTTGGTTTTCTTCACATCAAAAGCAGATGGAAGAATTGGAGTTGGAGTTAGCGCAGGAGGAGCTGAGGAATTTGGTTCAGTTTCTTCAGGAGCAACTGTTGCAGTTCCCCTGTCTTGAGCAATTTCTTGGTAGCACCACTAGTAGGTGCCCTGGCAATTTCTTCAGCGGCTGGAATGGGATCATCAGCCCTGGAATCAACGTTTTCATCAGCAGGCTGAACGTCATCAGCGGTGCTGGCATTTTCTTCAGTAGGCTGAGCTGAGGCTACAGCCTGAGGAATTTCATGTTGCATTGGGACAGCAACATTTGTGAGATTCTTCGTCAGGTTGACGAATCTGACCTTGGCGCCTTGCCAATCAGCATTGTATGAATCGAAGTTTTTGCTGAGGTTTTGAATTTCAGTCTGGACCTGGAGAAGCTCCTCAGGTGTCATCTTGACAACGTTTTTCTTTAGGAACTTCTCCTTCCTGTATTGAGCCCTTTTGATTTCCCTCGCCTTTTCATACTTCCATTTTCTTCAGCTATGAAGTGAGTCAACATATGACTTTGTCCAGGTGTCAAATGAAGGTCGTGCGGAGGGGTATTGGGATCATTGTGCCGAGATCAATGAAGTCGAGGACTATCTTGGGTCCAATAGCGATGGCACAGATGTACCTTTGGCTCTAGCGGCCCTTGCTTGACGGTCTCTGATGATTTCTGCGAGTTCTTCATCAGATGCCTCATCATCAGATGGCACATGGAATGCAACCATTTTCTTCGTCGGGCTAGGCCGAGGACCTCGACCAGCTGTTGCTTTGGTCTTCAGCTGAGTCGGACCAGTTGAAGAAATGGGAGCTGCTGAGGAACTTGCAGAGATGCCTGAGGCAATTGAAAAGCCAGCAGTCCTTTGACATGTAGCTAGGTGCACAGGAACTGAAGGTTTTGACGGAGCTGTTGAGGACTTTGGTGGAGCGGCAGCAGTTTGAGGAATTTGCTTGGAAGGTGCTGCTGAGGAACTTGGCCGTGACGGCGCAGATGATGAAGCACTTGGCTTATGAGTAGGCTTCTTTTGCATTGATTTCCTTGGTTTGACCGAGACCTCTGTGGCGATGAGCGGCAGAATCCTCATTGAATTTCTTCACTGCCTCCTTTGCTTGCTTTGCCAATTTTGCTTGGCGTTTAGCCCATTCCTCGTGAAAGTCCTCACCTCGTTTGATGCTTGTGGGATCAGCTATTTGGCCAGGTGCCAAAGGAGCTCTTGGGCATGGAGGATTAAGAGCGAATTTCTTCATGTACTTAGGAGTTACATATCTATATTCCCTCCATTCCCGTGCCCATCTCCGTTCAATCTTCCGAATCGCACCTTGCGTTGATTTTTACTTTCTTCATCTGGTGTGCGATGAGTCAGCATATATATCCTCGGGGATTTCAAATGCTGTCATAACCTCTGGTTTCTTTCCTCCCTTCTGCGACTTCTTACCATCTGCCATTTTCTTGATTGAGGAAATTGAACAATTGAGTTCTCTGAAGAAGTGTGCAGTTTTTCTTCGAGGAACCCTGCAAATGAGTTAAGTTGATGAGAACCTAGGGATTCAGCAGCGGACATTTGTACCTGTGAACAGAGTATAGGTGCGAGGAATTTGGAGAGGTCATATGCGTTCTCAGAAGGTTTTTCAAAAAGAACAAGTTTTGAGGATTTGACCAGATGAGCCTTGAAGAATTTCACTAAGCGTTCTTTGTCTTAGGTTCCAGAGTTGTATAGATCGAGGATCCACACAATTGAGGAATCTTGAAGAAAATCATAGCTTAGAGAAACGAGTCAAGAGATTTGAGGTGTTCATATGTGTGAGGATTTGAGGAATAAACACCTTTGAAGAATTTGAAGAAAATTTTAGAATCAAAGCGAGTAATAAAAGTAACTTTTAATTACCGAAGTGAAGAACACGACGAACCGAGAAGAACAGTTGGGAAGTTCGTCTGCTCAGATCTTCCACGCCCTAACTTGGCTGAGGAAGACAGCTACGGCTAGTGAGTGAAGATTTCCTTGATCGGTAGCGAAATCGTCGGCGACGAGGTCAAGGCAGTGAAGCTTTTCCTCACCGGCGACGATGGAGTAGCGGCGGCGCTAGGGTTTGAGGAACTCGAGCGGGAGAGAGAGGTCGAGCAGAGTAAAAGAGTGAGGAAGGGGAGAGGGATATTTATAGACGCGGTGAAAAAACGGGTCGCCCGAAGATTTAGGACGAACATGCCCCTGACCATTTCCCTTCTCACGACATGTGTCACCCACGTACTGTGTAGTGGAGATCGTGTACGAACGAGGGTGAATAAAGTAATGCATCGTGGGATGCGGAACGGTTTGAGCGGCAAAAACGAAGGTTTGGATAAGATTAGTTTTAAAGTTCCTTTCGCAATTTCTTCAGCTGTCAAGGACACAGTGAAGATTTTGAACGAGTTTCAAAGTAGAACGCACATGAAGAATTTGTGAATGGATTGGGTTGAGTATAGCATAGAGGGGGAAGGGTCCGATCACATTCACTTAGCATAAAAAGCGATTTGAGGAAATAGCCATAAGTGAATGCTGTACAGGACATAAACCCATATATATATATAGCCAATGAAGAAAGACGACGGAAATAGTGAAGGTTTTGCAAAGTTGAAGAATTTGAAAAACTGAAGAATTTCAAAACTAAGGAAAAACTCAAATTGAAGATTTCAACTTTGGTGGTGGCGTGACCCACCGTATAAGAATGATGATTTCAGACACCGCGTACAATTGTCGTAGGGTTCTGAGAATCAATTTCTTCATTAATTTCTTCACACTTAGAGTGTTATTCTTCATTGATTGAAGAAAAAACGTTTCTTCATGTGTTGCACATCTAAGTCATCAATTTTGCATAAGCGTTAGGATGTGTGTCCTTTTCAAAGAACATTCGAAGATTCTAAGATATTTAGCTCACACCGCAACTTGCTAAATTTCTTCTCATCCAGGGGCTTAGTGAAGATATCAGCTAGCTGTTCTTCAGTCTTCACGTGCTCGATGGAGATGTCGCCCTTCAACACATGATCACGAAGAAAATGATGACGAATTTGAATGTGCTTTGTGTTCGAGTGCTGAACTGGGTTGTGAGCAATCTTGATGGCACTCTCATTGTCACAATAGAGAGGCACATTCTTCACGTTGATGCCGTAGTCCTTGAGGGTTTGCTTCATCCACAGCCATTGAGCACAACACGAGCCAGCAGCAATGTATTCAGCTTCCATGATGAAGCGGTGATACGCAGTTCTGTTTCTTCGAGGACTAACGGACCAAAGATCGTCCGAGGAAATGACAAGTACCAGATGTTGACTTGCGGTCCACACGATCACCAGCATAGTCGAGTCGAGAATATCCAATGAGATCAAAAGTAGAGCCCTTGGGGTACCATAATCCTAGTGTTGGTGTGTGAGCTAGATATCGAAGAATATGCTTCACAGCCTTATGGTGTGATTCCTTTGGTGTAGCTTGAAATCGGGCACACATGCAAACACTAAGCATTATATCTGGCCTAGATGCACATAAGTACAATAAGGAACCAATCATGGAGCGGTATACCTTGTGATCGAAGTCAATACCATTTTCATCAGTGCATAGATGGCCATTTGTGGGCATAGGAATTTTGACACCTTTGCAGTCTTGCATGCCGAATTTCTTCAGGACATCTTTGAGGTATTTCTCCTGAGATATGAATATGCCATTGTGTTGTTGGCGAATTTGAAGACCTAAGAAGAATTTCAACTCTCCCATCATAGACATTTGATATTCTTCACTCATCATGTAGGCAAATTCATCACTATAGCGTTGGTCAAGACAGCCAAAGATAATATCATCAACATATATTTGGCACAAAAAGTTCACCATCATAAGATTTAGTAAAGAGAGTAGGATCGAGTGAACCAGGTGTGAAGCCATTCTTCACGAAGAATTCCTTCAATGTATCATACCACGCCCGAGGGGCTTGCTTGAGGCCATAGAGAGCCTTATTGAGTCTGAAGACTTTGTCAGGATTCTTTGGATCTTCAAAACCTGGGGGTTGAGCAACATATACTTCTTCCTCAAGCTTACCATTGAGGAATGCACTTTTCACATCCATTTGATATAAAGTGATATTGTGATGGTTAGCATAGGCGAGTAATATGCTTGAATAGACTCAAGTCTAGCAACAGGTGCAAAAGTTTCATCGAAGTCAATTCCTTCAACCTGCGTGTAGCCTTGAGCTACTAGTCGTGCCTTATTCCTCACCACAAGACCATTTTCATCTTGCTTTTTGCGATAGATCCACTTTGTGCCAATGATATTATGCTTGCGAGGATCTGGACGTTTGACCAGTTCGAGACATTGTTGAGCTCGAATCGATGTAATTCTTCTTGCATGGCCTGAATCCACTCCGGCTCGTAAATGCTTCATCTACCTTAGAGGGCTCTGTGATAGAGACAAAAGCATAGTGCCCACAAAAGTTAGATAAATGTGAAGCTTTTGAGCGTGTGAGAGGACTGGCGCTTCAATGTCATCGATGATCTTGTCAACTTGCACTTCTTTTGCAACGCGAGGATGAGCTGGTTGTCGCCGAGAATTTGATCATTTTCCTCAGCACCATTTTCTTCAGCATTATCTTGGTGCATCAGCTCGACGTTCTTCACGTAGGAATGAATTCTTCAGCAGTTTCTTCAAGAGGGAATGACATCCTCGGTTGCCTTGAACCTGATAGAATCCTCGTGTGCTGGTTCGTCTAACACGGAAGGTCGGTGCTCTCTTTGCGAGCCATTAGTTTCATCGAACCGCACATCTACAAAGGTCAACAATCTTGTGTAGAGTGATATTGAAGACTCTGTAGGTGTGCGAGTCCTTTCGTAACCAAGCATAAAACCTTCATGTGCTTTCGGTGCAAATTTAGAGTTGTGGTGAGGATCTCTAATCCAGCATTTAGCACCAAGACTTTGAAATAACTTACATTAGGTTTCTTGTCGTTGAGGAGTTCATAGGCAGTCTTCTTGAAGAATTTGTGAAGATATACTCTGTTGATGATGTGGCACGAGTGTCAATTGCTTCAATCCGAAACGACTAGGCGTTTTGTATTCATCAAGCATAGTGCGAGCCATCTCAACAAGAGTTACATTCTTGCGCTCCACGATGCCATTTTGCTGAGGAGTATAGGGAGCAGATAACTCATGAGTGATACCAAGTTCATCAAGATAGTCATCAAGACCGGAGTTCTTGAACTCAGTTCCATTGTCACTCCTGATGTGCTTGATCTTCACACCAAAGTTAGTTGAAGCCCTCGAGGAAAATCGTTTGAAGACTTCTGCACTTGATTTTTGTAAGTAACAATGTGTACCCATGTGTAATGAGAGTAATCATCAACAATAACAAAGCCATATAGTGATGCTTCATTAACGATAGCTGAATAATGATTGGGACCAAAGAGGTCCATGTGAAGCAATTCGAAGGGACGAGTAGTGGTCATGATAGTCTTATTTGGATGCTTGGCCTTGGTTATTTTTCCAGCTTCACAGTTCGCATAGGTGATCCTTGAGGAATTTGACATTCTCAATGCCAATGACATGCTTCTTCTTCGCATGGCGTGTGCAAATTCCTCATGCCCGCGTGACCAAGTCGTCGATGCCATAGCCAGCCTTCTGAAGCTTTTGCAAGTAGGCACACGGCTGGTTGTGGTCCTGTAGAGAAGTCAACAATATACAAGTCTCCTCTCCTAAAGCCTTCGAAGACTTTGGAATTGTCGACTTCCATAATCACAACACAACGATACTTGCCAAAGATAACAACCATATCAAGATCACAAAGCATTGAGATCGACATGAGGTTATATCCTAAGGACTCAACAAGCATGACTTTGTCCATGTGCATGTCCTTAGAGATAGCAACCTTACCAAGTCCCAATACCGACTCTTGCCTTTGTCAAAAAGATGATATGCTTCAGATGTGACGGTGATAAGGTAGCATCCATCAATAGATTCTTGTCACCAGTCATGTGATTTGTACATCCACTATCGAGAACCCACTCAGTAGCTTTGGGTTGATCATCCTGTAGATGAATTAGTACAACTTACGATCTCATATACTTCATCAGTGAAGAATATGATATCAAGTTCATCGATGAATTTCATCGGTCGAAGATTCGGATAAGCGATGGGAGGACGTGTGAAATGAAAGTTCATTTCATCATGATTAGCCTGCGTCCTTTCGTGCATTTTGTCGTGCCCCGGAAATTCTTCAAACGTTAAGGCACGACTGGAGACCTGACCCTGCAGAAGAGATTAGTTCTTTTTCTTCACCACCCACATCTGAAGGGGTGGCAAAGAGTTCATCATTCTGCGAGCACCATACGAGAATGGTGGCATAGAGGCCAAACCATTTCGTTTCACATAAGAGTGGTTAGGGTAAGCATATGAATAAGCAGAGAAATTCTTCGAGGACTTATGAACATATTGGTTTGAAGAATAATGCACATATTCATAGCCCTTAGCTTTACCCTGCGAAACAGAGTTGTTAGGACGATGATAATCATATGAGGACTTTGATCCTTTTGAGGAATTTGATCCACGTGAGGAATTTGGTCCGTATGAGGACTTGGATCCATATGAAGAATTTGGTCCATATGAAGAATTTGATCTGGGGTTCCTATTCTTCACTGGTGGTGTCATGAGGGCATTCACCTGAAGACTTTCAAGGCACTTCTTGGGAACCCAGATTTTCTTCATAGGGGAACTGTTCCTGCAGTTAGTGCCAACATATCTAGCAAATACTTCACCACTCTGATTTTTGAACAGTTTATAGTTGGAGTCAAATGACTCATCAGCAGAATGAGGAAATTCACACGTAAAACCAGATAAGGTAGATGGATAAACTGGAGGTCCCTTTGCAGCAACCCATGAGGTTTTGGGATACTGCTCAGGCTTCCAATACGTTCCATCAGCATTGAGTTTCCTCTCAAAGGCAATGCCCTCTTTCCTAGGGTTCCTATTGAGGATCTGCTTTTTAAGCACATCACAAAGAGTCGATGCCCTTTGAGGCTTTTGTACATGCCTGTCATGTACAATTCCTTCGATCTGCATCGTCGGTGATACTAGCAATGTCCTCGGATGAGGAATTTGTGATAGCAGAGGCAGGTGAAGAATTTGTAACAGTTGAAGCATTTGAACATTCAGGTGAAGAATTAGCGGTTTCACGTTCAATGCACTTTAAGCATGGAGGAACAAATTCTTCTTGAGAAGCGCTGATTTGTTGAGCAAGTAATGAATCGCGCTCCTTCGAAGATCTTCATAACTCACTCTTAGCTTCTCAAGATCTTGCTTTCTTTGAAGAAATTCATAAGAAAGTTTCTCATGATCGAGATAAGAGAGTGTTATGATGACCTTGAAGGTTGTCAAGCCTAGACTGAAGTCTCTGAAGATTTTCGATCGGGGCTTGAGTGCGATCCATTTCTTCACCTAACATATCATCACTCTTATCTAGCATGTTTTGAACCTTCTCAAAAGCCCTTTGTTGTTTTATAGCAATCTTAGCAAGTTTAGAGTAGCTGGGCTTGAGATCCTCATCGATTCATTTTCACTAGATTCGTGAGGAGGTGAAGTTTAGTACCTTAGCACCTTTTGCCATGAAGCAATAGGTGGGGCGTAGTCATCATCATCCTCATCGGGCTTGTCGGTGAGTCAGTTTCTTGATGTTGAAGATGGACTTGCTAACAAAAGCGATAGCAAGAGCCGGACTAGCCACACCAGATTCGGATTCTTGGACTCCTCCTCTTCCTCATTTTCCTCAGATTCAGCTTCAGAGTCCATTTCCTTGCCAATGAATGCCCGAGCCTTTTTGGAGCTGCTCTTCTTGTGAGAAGAAGGTTTTGAGGATTTTGATGATGAAGATTTTGATGATTTCTTTTTCTTCTTCACGCCATCGAGCTGTAATCCTTGTGTTTCTTCTTTCTTAATTCCTTTTCCCAGAGCACAATCTTGGATATAGTGACCAGGTTTCTTGCATTTGTGACAAAGTCTTCTCTTATAGTCACTAGATGAGGAATCACCGCTTCTTGAGGATTTTCCAGCGACCTCGTCTTGAGATTTTCTGGAATTTCTTCACGAGGTGTGATAGCTCCTGGACAAATTCTTCAGGATCTCCTATGCTACTACCAGAGTCTTCACTCTCAGATTCGGACACAGCATTGGCCTTGAGCACGTGTTTTCCATAGCCGTAACCATAGAGATCTCTCTTTTTGACAAGCTGGAACTCGTGAGTATTTAGCCTTTCGAGGATATCAGCGAGGATCAAGAGACTTGTAGTCAGCTCGTTCTTGTATCATCGATTGCGGAGTATCAAATGAGGAATCAAGCGATCTTAGCAATTTCTTCACCACCTCATGGTCGGTGATGTCAGTGGCACCCAATGCTTGAAGCTCATTTGAGATGTCAGTGAGGCGATCGAAGGTTTGTTGAACATTTTAGTTGTCGAGTCTTTTGAAGCGGTTGAAGAGATTCCGAAGAACATCAACTCGAGAGTCACGCTGAGTTGAAACACCTTCCTTTACTTTGGAAAGCCTGTCCCAGACGTGTTTGGCAGATTACAAAGCACTCACTCTTCCATCTTGACCTTTGCTGAGATGGACACATATGATATTCTTCTCTTGTGATTCGATTTTCTTGAATCTCTTCACATCTGCATCATTCGGAGAAGGTGTGACCGAGGAAACACCTTTGTCACAACATACCGTAGATCGTTGTCAATTGCTTCAAGATGCATTCGCATTTTGTTCTTCCGATGAGGGGTAGTCCGTCCCATCGAAGGTAGGACACCCTGCTGAGACCTTGATCATACCTGCGGTCGACATAACTAAAACTCCGGTGGTTAAACCAAAATCACACGTAACAAGGAGTACCTTGCTCGATACCAATTGAAAGGCGTTATATCGACTAGAGGCGGGGGCTGAATAGGCGATTTTTATGAATTCTTCACTAAGGAATTTGTTGGTGAGGAAATTCCTTAGCGAAGAACTACTTGCAGCGGAATAAGTACTCAGAAGTAAGCATAACAGATTACAAGCATAGTCATCATGATGAAATGAAGACAATCACAGAGTACGTAAAGCGTAATCACAGGATAACATAGGATGAAGACAAAGCGGTGAAGAAATTGAGCTGAGGAAATTGAGAAAGTCTTGACCAAAGTCTTCAAACACAGATATGAACAAATACTCAACACAAGAATGAGGAAATGAAAGGATTGAGGAAATAGAACCCGATAAGGTTGGTGAAGACAATGATTTGGTAGACCAGTTCCAACTGCTGTCTCAGGTTATGCGTCTGGTTGGAGCGGTGAGTATTTAAACTCGAGGACACACAGTCCGGACACCCGATCGCTGAAAGCACGCAGCTCAGACACCAAGTCCTCACCGTATTCTCCTTGAACTAAGGTCACACAGACCTCGTCCAATCACTCGTGGTAAGTCTTCAGGCGACTTCCAAACCTTCACAGACTTGGTCACTCGGCGATCCACAATTCCTCTTGGATGCTCTAGACCATGACGCCTAACCGTCTGGAAGAAGCACAGTCTTCAAAGGTAACAAGCGTCAGATCCACGCAGGATCAATTTCTTCAGTGATGCTCAATCACTTTGGGTTTGTTGGGGTTTGGTTTTTGGGTTTTTCCTCACTTTTGGGTTTTTCCTCACTTGATGATTTTCTCTCAAAGTCCTCAGAGGATGGGTTGCTCTCAAATGACAAGTGTCAAGTTCTCTCGGAGCAGCCAACCAGCTAGTGGTTGTAGGGGCGGCTATTTATAGCCTAGGGAGCAGCCCGACATGATAAGACATAAATGCCCTTCAATGATATGACCGTTAGGTGGATAAGATATTTTGGGACAGTCAAGCGCCAAGACAAAGAACGGTCGGAAATATGACTCTCAAATTCCTCAGGGCTATCATGTTCCTCACTGTGTAGGCAATTCGCACTGGCGAATTCCTAACTCCTCAGTCAGAACAAATTCCTCAGCGACCAGAAGAGCTTTGTCTCATCCTTTGAAGAAATTGACTGAATCGTATGAGATTTCAAAAGCTTCACTCGAAGGGATTGGTAGGTGTAGGATTTTGAGTTGAGCATCAAATGGAAATTTTTCCTTAGTATTTCCTCGACCCCCTTTAACAGTACGGTGTTTCCTATGACTCAAGAAAGAGAAAATGAAACTACGAAAACAAAAGTGTTCACGCTTCATGTTCCTCAAATGAATACCAAGTCTTCAAGGTCACACCAATTTCTTCACTTTCAAAGTCTTCAGAAAGTCTTCAGAATATCAAAGTCTTGGATGAAGAACTTCATTTTTAGGGTCGACTTTCTGTAAATATCAAACTCCTCATAGACTTATAGACCTGTGTACACTCACAAACGCATTAGTTACTTAACCTATAAGTCTTCAATACACCAAAATCACTAAGGGGCACTAGATGCACTTACAGGATTGAGATCTTGTTTGCCTGCGCCACCTCTATGACTGTAGATCATCTAGCCGGGGCGTTAAGGCCTCTAACATTCCACGACATAATCCTATAATTTGTATCAATCATGGAGACAGGGGAGTTCGCTTCGTCGACTATCCATTAAAACAGAGGGGTTACAACACACATTACATCGACCCAGGGGGCACCGCCGGCCACCAATAGGCCCAAAATCCCGGCGGTGGCTAGACACTGATCCTGCTGACTGAAGACTACACATGAAGACTAATCCTAACTCGAACTGGTCTAAAACCAGCCGTCGACGAAGACTACTAGATAAAACTAACATGATCAAACAACATCCTCAGCATCCGCGCCGGCCATCCCGGCCGTGATTTCCAGTGCTTTACCGTCCAGGCCAGTGAGCTTTGCGATCGCCTTGATGTCGCTGCGGGACAGGGGCTCCTCAAAGCGCTTGAGCAGGGCAGCCGCCGCCGATGGAGTCATCCGATCCTTTGGGCCGAGGCCGCCGAGTTCTTGGACGAGGCGCAGCGCCGCGCGCTGAGCCACATGCACGGTGCAGCCGGACGCGGCCTGACGCGCGCTTCGGCAAGAAGGAGCAGAAGAGGCCCGCGCTTTCGGGGGAGCTGATGAGCGTGGACGGGCAGGAGGAGCTGGCGGAGCGTCGAGGATGGCCAACGGGGGGGGGGGGGGCAGAACAGCTGTTGCAGTCCACCCACCTGACTGGAGCTTCCCTGTCCAGCGTCAAGGTGCAGGCAATCGACCTTCTGGGTGATGGCAGCGACATGGAAGCCTACCGCAGCAGGAGCCGGGGTGGAGATGCATGGGCTGCTGAGTGGGGCGTCGAGGTCGGCGATGCATGGCAGGATGTCGTCTTCCGGGAAGCCGTCAACGGCCCCACGTCGAGTCGAAGCATGTGGCGGTTAATGGCCACCGTCCTCAAAGGCCAGCGGCGAAGTGAGCGCCTCGATCATGGCGTTCTCGATCTCCAGTTGCATGACGTCGGTATGAGGTGGAGGGGAGAGGGCGCGCCCGCCAGGGAAGGAGAAGAACTGGGCCACCGGATCAGGCTCAGGCGTGCTTTCGGTGGCGGCCTCGCCTTGAGACGGAGTGGGAGGCGAAGGTGGCCTGGTGGACGGGGCCCTCCTTTGCCTGCTTGCCCTGGCCAACGTGCCGGCGATCGGAGGGGGCCTTGTTGCGGTGCCGGGGAGCGGCCTCAACGACGTCAGTGGCCTTGCCCTTGGCGTGGCAAGAGTTGCCCAAAAAGGCGTCCTTCCAAGAGCGTCGGAGCCCGCCTTGGTTCCCATCGCGGTCTGTGTCGCGGCGATCGACAACTGGAGGCCCACCCCTGCATCCGGAGGCCGGCGCCCGCGAGGCCGCCCTCCTCCCTGGGGCCTGGCCATCCTCGACCCAGGAACCAGGCTTAGTCCGCGGGAAGGGGCGGTCGTCGTCATCGTCAGAGGAGGAAGGGATCCCGCTCTGGCCCGAGTGCGAGGAACGCGGCGAGAGCGGGGTCCAGTCCTCCATCCGATCCACGTGGATGAGCATGTCGTAGCGGCGGACGCCCGGCGGGGGAGGGACGCGGCGATCAGGCGGGGAGTATCCCAGGATCTCGTTGACGCGGCCTGCCCCCCTCTTGAGCACCCAGAGCGCCCGCGTGGTGGGGATGTGCGCGACGCTCCATGTCCAGAGCCAGCAGGCGAACGTCTTGGTGTTTCCGCGCTCCAGGGTCCGGCTATCCAGGCGGTCGACACGGCCGAAGTCGCCGAACGCCTCGTCAGCCCCGTCCAAGGACCAGAACTGCATCGGGAGGCCTTCTACGACGATGCGAACGTGCAGCAGCAGGCTCATGATGGCAGCGTGGTCGTCTTCGTGCCAGGCGCGGATGAATAACTTGAAGCCGTCCACCTTGATGGAGCCCCTCCACACGGCGTCGTCGCGGTGCGCCGGCAGGTCGAAGTGGACCAGAAACGCCTCCGGCAGGTGGGAGGTGACGCGGAGCTGGAAGGGCGGCGTGCCTATCAGCTCCTCGATGGCCTTGCCCACCGCCATGGGGTTTGTCGCGTGGACCCCGTCGACGGCAGAGAGCGTGACGGCGTGCTGGCGAAGAACGAACTCCTCGCGCTCGAGGACGGGCGAGGCAACCACCACCTTATTGCTGACCCGCGGCCGCCACGCCGGGTCGCAGTGGAGGAAGCGGTCCATGGCCGGAGAGGGCGGAGAGGGGCGGGCCGGCGACGGAAAGCGGAGGCGGTCGCGCACCGGAGCCCTGGACGGAGCCGGCTTCAGTCTCTCACGGGCGGTCCCTCCTGGACCCCCGTTCTTCCGGTTTTGTGGGCACTCCCAGGCGAAATGGCCCTGGCGCTTGCAAAGGATGCAGCGGAGAGGATCTCCGCAGTCCTTGCGGCGATGAAGCTTACTGAGGCACCAGAAGCACTTCCCTTTGAACCTGCTTAAAAACACGCCGCGGCCGGAGCGAGCATTGAAGTCCCTATGGCGGTCCGAGCGGCGCTCCGAGGAGGGGCGCGGACGAACAGCAGGATCAGATCCGGCACGCCCCCCTTTCTGGGATTTGACCTCCGTCCAGCCAAGATCGTCCCCCGAGGGGGAGGGGTTGGCAGCAGGGGATGGGGCGACCACCATGGATTTAAGGCGCCCATGCCCATTGATGGGTGACGCGCTCAGATCCGGCGGGCAAACTCCGTCCCGCCGCAGGATTCGCAGCGTTGAAGCTGGATCCGAGCCCGCGACGGTGGTGGCTGGAGATGATGGCGAGGGCGGGGCCCCGGACGGACCGCGCGACGACGAGGAACCGCGGGGAGGGGGGGAGTGCCCGCGTGGAGGAGCAGCCAAGAAGGGACGGGACAGGGCGGCGGCCATTAAGGCCGGGATTTGTGGCCGCCGCGGCCGGAGTGGCCTGCGGCGCAGTGGGTAGCGGAGACGAGACTACCATCCGTATCGGGGGGAGCGTGGAGTTGGTCCTAGGCGGGCTCGCACGACCCGGGCCTTAGTCCTTACTATAACGAAGCTACAAC
This sequence comes from Aegilops bicornis, assembly GCA_021605145.1. Lineage (NCBI taxonomy): Eukaryota > Viridiplantae > Streptophyta > Magnoliopsida > Poales > Poaceae > Aegilops > Aegilops bicornis. The sequence continues at coordinate 692,170,193 of CM038674.1, forward strand.
AGCTATACACAAAAGTCAACCCAGTTTGGTGATTGTAACGTTGGTCATTGGCGATCACATTTGGCTGGTTGCAAATTAATTCAAATAGACTAGCCAGGTAAGTTACTTAGTTCACATTCAGTTGTAAATCCATGATTTAGCAAAATTGGATTACTGTGAACGGAGGCTTCATTGATCGGCTAATCAAACAAATGGGTTTATTAATTAGGATTTCGGTTGATATCAAGAATTACTGTTATAGCTCGAGGCTGCGTGGAGGTACGCAGGCAAAACAAAGTCTACTTTGATGATGCATCTTTGCTTCTTTTTTTTTAACTTTGATGATGCATCTTTGCTTCATCTTTGCTTTTTGATGATGCATCTTTGCTTAATTTGAGAATTCATTATCACGCTAGATCGATTGGATAACAGCTAGAACCTCAAATCTCGAGCCTGATATGTAGACTTGTGATAGGTGCGACATTGTGTTTTGTGTTGTTTAAGGCGGCCTGCTAGCGACTAATCTTGCGCCTGGTCTAATCACACGCACACAGGTCACGGTGCAGATTCAACGAATTTGCAAGCACTAGTAGAAAAAGGGGCAAATCTAAGACACATTAGTGCCGGTTCGATTTTGAGCCGGCACTAATGTGTCCATTAGTGCCGGTTCCAACGGCTAGCCAGCCGCTCCCATTAGTACCGGTTCGTGGCGAACTTTTAGCACCGGTTCATGCCACGAACCGGTACTAATGAGAGCGGTGGCAGAATGTTGTCAGTCTGGCGCCCATCCAACACCTTTAGTACCGGTTCGTGGCACGAACCGGTACTAAAGGTCGACCTACATAAACCCTTCGTCCATCCGAGCCACTCTATTCTTCCCCTTTCCCCTCACTTCCTCTGTTCTTCCCCTCTCTTCCTCGAGCTCCTCACAAAATTTGCTCATAATTTTTCAAGATTTGAAGGCCCCTATCCATTCAAATGATCACAAAGGTTAGCAACTTTGTCCTTTCAACTCTCATTGCTAGATTAGCTCTTGCAATACTTTGTATAGTGATTAATTTGGGAGGAATTATATTTGCTAGTATTTGATTTATATGCAATTTGAGGTCAAAAATAACACTTAGTTTGCATATGTAGGTGTGGTTTACTTAGTGCCTTCTAAATCTCCGTCGTAACCACCGTCGATCGCACGCACTGTCCCGTCGCCGGCACCACCTTGTGGTGAGGCTCTTGTTCATGAATGTTTTACATTACAAAATTGATGTTTGTGTGATTTGGATATATAGTTACTCGTATAATTGTCTTACCCGTACGTTGTTTGTTATATATAGTGCCATGGTTTTGATATCCGTCCCCGTCGGCCCTCGTCCTTGTTATGATTCTGATGAGGTATATTCTCTTTTAAAACTAGTTGTTGCATTTAGTGTTTATGACAAATTATGCCCATCAAGTTGACATAGATATTTTTATCTAGGAGGTATGTGAACCGGAAATTCCAACCGACCGTATTGTCGAGAGGTTAAATTTAGTTGAAAGAGAAAACGAGTATTTGAAAGAAAAATTGAAAAGAATTGAGGGGAGAAGATGGAATTGGAGTTGCATGTTGCCGATGTAAATACGATGATCACAAGATCAAGATGGAGAAAATGAGGTTGAAGATTAGAAAGATTATAAAATATGCCATTGATAGTGTGGCTTGGTATCATTATGCTGTTGGATCAATTGTTACTTTAGTTGCGATCTTGATCGCATTTGTTGTTGCATTTAAATTTCTTTAGCTAGAGAGTTATTTGTATGTTGCATTTAATTAAGTGTTGTATATGAACTTTATGTATGAACTTGTATTAATTTGGTCTATTCGGTGTTGTGTATAATGAAGATATGAGCCGACAATGGATGTATGATGACCGATGCTCTTCCGGGTTCATTAATGGTGTGCATACTTTTCTGTGTGCCGCTGAGGCAAACAAGCGGGCGGATGGTTTTATGCCTTGTCCATGTGCTGGTTGTAAGAATGGTCACAATTACTCTACGTCAAGAACCATTCACGTCCACCTATTTGAGTCCGGTTTCATGCCCCACTATAATGTTTGGACCAAGCACGGAGAAAGAGGGGTTATGATGGAAGACAATGAAGAAGAAGAGGACGACGGCATCTATCCTGGCCATGGGTTCCCTGAATACGATGATACAACAATGGAGGAAGAAGCTGAGCCGACAATGCGGGAACAAGCTGAAGAAGAGGCATCAGATGAGCCCGCTGATGATCTAGGTCGGGCCATTGCCGATGCAAAGAGAAACTGCGCAAGTGATTTGGAGAGGAAGAAGTTGCAGCGCATGTTAGAGGATCACAAGAAATTGTTGTACCCGAATTGCGAAGCTGACAAAAAAAAGTTGGGCACCACACTGGAATTGCTGCAATGGAAGGCAGAGAATGGTGTATCTGACAAGGGATTTGGAAAGTTGCTGGTAATGATGAAGAATATGCTTCCAAAGGACAACGAATTGCCCGAGAGTACGTATGAAGCAAAGAAGGATGTCTGCCCTAATGACTGCATCCTCTACCGTGATGCGTACGAGGATTTGAACGCTTGCCCGGTATGTGGTACATTGCGTTATAAGATCAGTCGCGATGACCCTGGTGATGTCGAGGGCGAGCGCCCCAGGAAGAAGATTCCTGCCAAGGTGATGTGGTATGCTCCTATAATACCACGGTTGAAATGTTTGTTCCAAAACAAAGAGCATGCGAAGGCGATGCGGTGGCACAGAGAAGACCATAAGAAAGACGGAAAGTTGAGAGTACCTGCTGACGGTTCGAAGTGGAGAAAAATCGAGAGAAAATACAGGGAGTAGTTTGCAGGTGACCCAAGGAACGTATGGTTTGGTCTAAGCGCAGATGGCATTAATCCTTTTGGGGAGAAGAGCAGCAACCATAGCACGTGGCATGTGACTCTATGTTTGTATAACCTTCCTCCTTGGTTGTGCATGAAGCGGAAGTTCATTATGATGCCAGTGCTCATCCAAGGCCCTAAGCAACCCGGCAACGACATTGATGTGTACCTAAGGCCATTAGTTGAAGAACTATTATAGTTGTGGAATGGAACAGGTGTACGTGCGTGGGATGAGCACGGACAGGAAGAATTTGACCTAAAGGCGTTTTTGTTCGTGACCATCAATGATTGGCCTGCTCTCAGTAACCTTTCAGGACAGACAAACAAGGGATACCGCGGATGCACGCACTGTTTGGATGATACCGACAATATATATTTGGAGAGTTGTAGGAAGAATGTGTACCTGGGCCATCGTCGATTTTTTCCGAGGAGGCATCCCGTAAGAAAGAAAGGCAAGCATTTCAAAGGTGAGGCGGATCACCGGACGAAGCCTCGCCACCGTACTGGTGCTGATGTACATGATATGGTCAAGGATTTGAAGGTAATCTTTGGAAAGGGTCCTAGCAGACAACCTGTTCCGAAGGACGCTAACGGACGCGCGCCCATGTGGAAGAAAAAATCTATATTTTGGGACCTTCCCTATTGGAAAGACCTAGAGGACCGCTCCGCAATCGACGTGATGCACGTGACAAAGAATCTTTGCGTGACCCTGCTTGGCTTCTTGGGCGTGTATGGGAAGACAAAAGATACACCAGAGGCACGGGAGGACCAACAACGTATGCACGGAAAAGACGGCATACATCAGGGTCAGGCCAGCTACGCTCTTACCAAAGAGGAGAAGGAAATCTTCTTTGAATGCCTGCTCAGCATGAAGGTACCGTCTGGCTTCTCGTCGAATATAAAGGGAATAATAAATATGGCAGAGAAAAAGTTCCAGAACCTAAAGTCTCATGACTGCCACGTGATTATGACGCAACTGCTTCCGGTTGCATTGAGGGGGCTTCTACAGGAAAACGTTTGATTAGCCATTTGTGAAGCTATGTGCATTCCTCAATGCCAACTCTCAGAAGGTAATCGATCCAGAAATCATACCAGGGTTACAGAAGGATTTGGTGCAATGTCTTGTCAGTTTTGAGTTGGTGTTCCCACCATCCTTCTTCAACATCATGACGCACATCCTAGTTCACCTTTACGAGGAGATTAACGTTTTGGGTCCTGTATTTCTACACAATATGTTCCCCTTTGAGAGGTTCATGGGAGTCTTGAAGAAATATGTTCATAACCGTGCTAGGCCAGAAGGAAGCATCGCGAAGGGCCATGAAAATGAGGAGGTCATTGAGTTTTGTATTGACTTTATTCGTGACCTTAAGCCGATTGGTGTTCCTGAATCACGGCATAAGGGCAGACTGGATGGAAAAGGCACGCTAGGAGGGGATCAAATAATATGTATGGACGGGCGTTCTCTCATTGAAGCACACTACACAGTTCTACAGAATTCTGCCTTGGTGGCTCCGTATATGGAGGAACACAAGAAATTTCTACACTCCAAACACCCGGGGAAGTCTGACGACTGGATTACACGTGAACAAACGAGGACTTTCGCCGGTTGGTTGTAGAAACTTGCCATGCATGATGGCGATATTGAAGATGACCTATACTCGCTGTCCCAGTTACCATCTTCGAATATAGTGACTTTCAAAGGGTACCAGATAAATGGGGATACATTTTACACGATCGCCCAAGATAAGAAGAGCACCAACCAAAACAGTGGTGTCCGCTTTGATGCAACAACCAACACGGAATGGAAACATATTATGGTTACATAGAGGACATATGGGAACTTAACTATGCAGGTGGTTAGAAGGTCCCTTTGTTTGATTACCGTCGGTCAATATGACACGAGGCGGGGTAACGGAAGACCAGCGATGCGGAATGACAACAGTGGATCTCAACAATCTTGCGTATGCAGAAGAACCATTCGTCCCAGCCAATGATGTGGCGCAGGTTTTTTATGTGAAAGACATGTCTACCAGGCTGAGAAAAAGAAAAGATAAGGAAGAGAATGGATCATACGACGAGCCAAAGCGCCACATAGTTCTTTCAGGGAAAAGAAACATCATGGGAGTGGATGACAAGACAGACATGTTAGAAGATTATGAAAAGTTTGATGAAATTGCTCCATTGACAGTGAATATTGACCAGAGCATCCAGTTAAATGATGAAGATTTTCCATGGCTACGGTGCAAAGAGACACACGCGAAGAAAAGGTTTCACACCCAAAGATTCGGGATGTGATCGGCTTCACTATCATCACTTTCTTCTGTGTTTCACATCCAGGAGGGAATCTCTGTAATAGTTAGGGTAGTAATGTGTTTTGGCATTTGAAACGCGAAGAAATTTTATGTGCGAACAAATTCTTTAATGCATTTACTAATTTTTTCCAGCTAAATGACCCGGAAATCGAAAAGCATTTCAAATGAACTCAGAAAAGGTTGAAAGTTTGCATGGTATCATAATTTCACCCACATAGCATGTGCAAAACAGTAGAGAGGGTTACGTCAAAAACTGGATGCACTTCGTGTAAAAAATGGACAATCTCTTTCGAAGTATCAGGGTTTCGGACGAAAACTCATCTGTTACAAAGGCATTTCATTTTCTAAATAACCTAAGCATTACCAAATTGAATATAATGATAAAACACAATAATATTAAACATAAGAAAAAAAGAATCACTGAAAAATCTTTTTTCAAAGCTAAGTTATTCACAAACTAGTGATTCACACAAATTTCAAATAATTCAAAATTTAAACTATTCAAATTTGAAAACTACTAGCACTAACAGAAAGTTTGTAATTTTTTGTACCTAAAGCAAAAATATTCAGAAAGAAACTCTAAATACAGCAAAAAACAACTCAAAAATAAATAAAACAAAAATAAATAAAGTAAAAAAAATTAAGAAAATAAAAAACCCGCCCTCTTGGGCCAAAGCGGCCTGCATACGACTAGAAACACAACCTTCATTGGGCTGTGATGCAGGCCAAGAAGGCCCAGATGGGCCACTGTGGCAACATCGAACAGGTAGGCCCAAGAGGCCTGCTTAGGAGAGGAGCTCGAGAGAGCTACCGCACTGGGGCTTATAAACCAGTGCGTAGCCCTTCGACTAGCGAGGTGGGACTAAACTTGCCGCACCAAGATCAAGGCTAACAAGATTCTTTAGTACCGGGTGGGGGCTGCAACCGGTACTAATGCGGGGGTCTTTTGTACCGGTTGGAGCCACCACCCGGTACTAAAGGGGGGCGCTTCTCGTCGCTTGGCCTGGCCAAAACATACCTTTAGTACCGGTTGGTGGCACCAACCGGTACTAAAGGTCCATCCTATATATACAACAGTTGAAATTTTTTCACTTTCCTCTCTGTTTCTTCCCTCTGTCGCGCCGCCCTGCCCCAATCGACGCCGTCCCCGTCGACGTTGCCGCCCCAGCCCCTCGTTGCCGACCCCGGCCGTCCCTGCCCTAAATCGCCGTCCCGTCCCGTCGTCCCGTCGCGCGCCACGCCCGTCGTCGCCGCCCTGTCCCGTCGCCCTGTCGTCGCCGCCCCGTCGTCGCCTCGCCGGTGAGCTGACCCCGGCCGCCATGTTCACACGCACACACATGTACACACTACACACACACACACACATTATAGAATTTTAGTTATAGAATTTTTTCTGATTTTTAGTTATAGGAATGTTAGAAATTGTTCTGTTTTGTAGTTATAGAAATATTTTTAGAATTGTTAGTTATATAGAAATATTTTTTAGTTATAGAAATATTTATAGAAATGTTAGCAATTTTTCTGTTTCTTAGTTATAGAAATATTAGAAATGTTAGTTATATAATCAGAAATGTTAGAAATTTTAGAATTAGTTTTAGTTAGATGAATTAGATTAATGTCAAATTGTTAGAATTTGAATATATAGAATTTTAGATTAATGTTACTTTTTGCGGGCATATAGTATTTCTTCTCGACGATATGCCCGCTCAAGATCCTCGCCGTCAATTCGCTCGTGACGACGCCATGCTTCAGAGGACCCATGTTCGACTGGGCTCCGCCCGAACTGGCAGGAGGTGCTACTCGGAGGCGCGCCGCTTGGTGAGGAACCTGGCCTCGGGTCCCATCGTCGACCCTGATCTCCTTTGGTGGCGTTCGCGTGGGCCACATTCGGTGCAGAGGAAGCCGGCCCCGCCGGAGGTGGTGCGTCGCCGTGTCAGGGAGGAAGACGAACACGTCCATCGCTACATGGCTGCTATGGACGACGTCAGGTTCTCCACTACTTGGCAGGTTCTTTGGGCAGATGACCGGAGATATGATCCTATGATGGTTCCTTCTCTTTGGGTGTCCACCGCCCGCGCCCCAGGAACCGCGAGTGGCGCCCTAGATTCTTCTGTAGTACTCAATCTTTATTAGGTACCTAGCCAGTGATGTATTCGATATATAATATTCGAGACGATGTATTCGAGATTATATATATTATTCGAGACGATGATGTATTCGAGATTATATATTAATCGAGACGATGCATATATATTATGTACTATATGATTCAGTTTTTCCTTATTGATTGCATCCATGCATTGTAATTTGAATACTAAATTGTTCTATATTTCTTCTGTATTAGTTAAGTAAAATCTATGGCGGACAATGCCGGCAGAGACAGAGAAGAGGAATTGTTCGACATCATACGCAGCCCTGGCAGGCTAGATGATCTGAATGAAGCAGATGACTGATCCCAATATCTGAACAATACCGGAGAGGGTGATGAAAAGATATTCGATCTGACGACCGAGCTGATGAAGTCATGAACTCTGATTCTGATTATGATGACACAAACAATGTTTATGATGACACAGAGAATGCTGATCTTCAAATAACAAAGACTACCGGCAAGGTATATCAGGCATCTGGTGATCATCACATGTTTTTTTTTATTTTAAGATATATGAACGAATCGATCTTCCTTCTCTCAGCACTCCGGATCGAGCAAATCTGCTATTACAGACAGCAAGACAAAGCGAGGCCCGGGCAGATTGTTGAAGGATGGTGTAAAGTACAACATCGAATCCGTCAAACCTAGTGGCGAACCCCTGACGCCTAAGAACATTGCAAACAAGTGGACTCGTCAGTGCGGAGTTCTTATGAAGGACAAACTCCTGATCTCCATTCAAGAATGGAGAGAGCCAAAGACTAAGCGTCCAGATGTTACTTGGGTCGACGACATAGCCAAAAAAGACCTTTGGGAATCTCTGATGGAACATTTCACCCTACCAGATCATTTCACTGAAGCAGATGTGGAGAAAGTCAAGGGCGCTGCTCTTAAGAAGATGGCAATTGCATTCAACACCCACAAGAAAACTGTATGGGCCAACTTCCTCGCTGCAAAAAGGAAGACTCCAAAATTCACGGGAACACTGGAGAAGCAAAGAGAACACTGGGACGATTTCGTGAAATTCAAGGATTCAGAATTATCTAAGGAACGGTCGATAAAAAACAAGGCCAATGCCGCAAAAAAGACGCAGTTCCATAGGATAAGTGGGATAAGTCCGAGCAAGAGATGGAGGATGCAGGGGTCACTCCAATTACTAGGAGCTGGCACCCCAGGTGCAGAACTTGGATCTATGCGCATGGGGGGGGGGGGGGCGTTGGACCCGAAGACAAGCCTAGTTTCGCAGAAGGCAAGTCTAAAAGGAGCCGAACAAAAGATACTTGACGCAATAGAAGAAGCTCGAACGGGGGTGTTCATGCCCAACAGAGAGAACGACGAGCTTCTGGCATACAGAAATCCTGAACACCCGGGAAGAACACGAGGCAAGGGCGTTATTCCCTGGTATGAGGGATTTTTGACTGGAGCAGCGACTACATGTCCCGTGCAAGAAAGAAGATGGAGGAGGAGAAGAAGAGGAAGCTGGAGGAGGAGCAGAGGAAGCAGGACGCAGAATGCCTTCAAGGTCTAGAAGCAAGGCACGCGGACTTGGCACTCAAATTCCAGCAGCAGCAGCAGCAGATCGACTCACTTAGCCAGGAATGGGGGTCTCAGTAGCGGCATCAGCAAGCTGATGATCGTCCATCATTGGATAGCACCGTCCCCTCCATGCCGAGAAGCAGCGTTGGTTCTGCCCCGGGCGACACACTGCTGGATACATACCACCCTGTGGATGACATCATAGAGAACACTAACTGTGAGCTACACTCCAAAATGAAGAACATGTCCATGAAGGTGGCGGACGGCGTTGCTTTCACAATTACCCCTGAAGCAACCTTCCATTGCATCCCGATTCCAGAGGGCTATGCTCATGTCATGGTTGATGAAGTGGTGGAGCCATATTCGATACTAGCACTTTGACGTTCTTTGAAGGTGACGGCGAGCGCCTGCTGGAGAGGCCGTACATCGTATCATCCTATGGAGAAAGGATTGCATCATCTTTCCAAGTCCACCGACACCGCGTCGTTTGCCGACTCCTTCTCGAAGTCCGCCACCGACTCAGCAGACTCCCGCTCCTCTAAGTCCACGAATGCGTGAGCTGACTCCTCCTCAAAGTCCGCCACCGAGTCAGCAGACTCCCGCTCCTCCAAGTCCACGAACACGTGAGCCGACTCCTCCTCGAAGTCCGCCACCTCCTCCAAGTCCCCGAATGCTTGAGCAGACTCCTCCTCCTTCATGTCCGAAACAGCGTCAGGCCACTCCTCCTGCTTCAAGTCCGGCACAGCGTCAGCCACGTCAGCCGTCTCCGCCGTCTCAGCAATCGCAGAAGAGACACGCCGCAGCTATGGTGCGTAGCGGTACGAGTCGAGGTAGTACAGGAAGTACAGGCGGAGACAAGCGATATAAATATGGTCCAAGCCTCGCTCCTCTTCCTCGTGAGGCCTTACGACATGACCGAGGAGCAAAACACAGCCATAGTGCAGGCCCAAGTGGGCGCCCATTTTGGACCAAAACCGGCACCGCCGCCAAAGGAGAAAGTGCACGAGAAAGCGATTGACCACTTCATTCAGTATGGCTAGAGCACCAGCTCCCAAGCCTGTTGACTCAGACTATGAGCGTCAAATCAGGAAGCTACATCGAGCACGGCTCTGAAGGAAGCGAGCTCGAGCTCGAGCCAACAAGCAGCCGGCAAAATGCGGAAAACCGTTCCCCAATTTGGGAGAACAGGCGGTGCAAGCGATCCCCCCGCTTGTTGTGCCAACAACACATGAGAGGAGTACGCGCGCCAAATATTATTGTGGGCAAACCGTTAGCGTTCCCAGCAGGGCGATGTGGTAATAACGGAGGATCATATAATGCAGGCCGAAATGCTCAAGATCTCTGTTGGACAACTCCTCGCAATCGAGCCCATGTCTCCGCTTAGAGAATCGGAAATAAAACGGAAATATGTCCGGGGCCAACCTTTGGTCCATCCAGACAAGGTCAAGGACCTCCCAACGAGAATGTATGAATTGCATCAATGGTACATGAACATTACCAAGATTTCCAATCGAGAGTCCCTCATGGTGAATGTCAAGCATGAGCATTATTACCATGAGAAAGCTCTGGCCGTTGAGTATTCAGAACTATTTCAGTTATACAATCAAGACGCACTCGACAAGTCTATCGTTAGTTGCTATTGTCTGTAAGTGATTTCTTTCTGTAATTTAAGTCTCAAGCTAGTTATGTAGTGATAATTTTAATCAATCATTACATGTAATTATCCTCACTATATTCTTTTCTGTGGTATTATATGCAAGATGAAGATGTATGAAATGAAAAAAATCTGGACGCTATGGCATTGGGTTCATTGACCCAAATACCATTAATGAGTACATATGGAAGCTTCCAGTTTATCAAGCAAATGTAGAGGAAAGCATGCTAGAGTTCTTGAAGCGCCTCAATACCAATAAAGATATACTACTTCCTTACAACTTCCCGTGAGTCACACTGTCTTGTACTACAAATTCTGTTTTTCTTTGTCGACTTAATTAAGACATGCAAATGTGTGCGCATGCAGTTGGCACTGGATCTTGTTAGACATTAAAGTTGAGGAAGGAAGAGTTGAATTACTGGACTCACTACTTAAAGAAGATAAAGACTACACCATCGTGAAGGGGATAGTCAACAGGTAATTCCAATCATTATTAATTATATCTCGGCCTATTATTAGTTGGTCATTTCCTGATATGAACTATTTAATAACCCTTTTATTAATTTTCTTTGCCGGCGGGCAGGGCATGGGCAAAGTTCATCAAGGTGACTCCAGGCAAATGGGCAAAAACGTTGTTTTGGCATCGACCAAAGGTAAGTAATTAAGTAGTACTAGCTAGCTACCATCACTTTAATTCTTGTTTCAATATCATTAATTAATTATCATGCTTGATTAATCATTATCTGATTCAATTCCATTCTCGTAAAGGCCCTGAAGCAGGCGTCGGGGAATAATCTGTGTGCATTCTACGTTTGCGAGAACATTCGCATGATGGCGTCCGAAAGGAGCAGATCTGATAGACAGGACTGGGTACGTTTGTCAGAACACTATTCACACCATTATCGATATCTAGTCACACAACTAATACACATGCATATTGATCTCCTTCTTAACAGTTCAGAGAGGTGCGGGATAAGCTCCTACCAGCGGACCGCATACTAGCACTTCAAGAGGAAATAGCCGGATTTTTGCTCGACCAGGTCATAGATCCCAAAGGAAAATAATATTACCCGCTACCGCCCCCATGAAACACTTGTCATCATGCTCCGAAGGCACCAAGGCAACATGTAGGAGAAATTGTATATGTATATACATGTGTATATGTGTGAATAGTTAATGGTGTTGGCTGTGAGACATTCAATATCGATGATATTATATATATATATATATATATATATATATATATATATATATGTGTGTGTGTGTGTGTGTGTGTGTGGTTCTACGTACGAGAAAATCTATTTATATATGCATAACATGTACAATTTATAGTATCGTGAAATACCAGCAAACAAAAAAGAATTAAATGGAAAATAAAGCCAAATTGAAAACACAAAATTAAAGCAAAAATAGAAAAGACCCAAACATTTAGTACCGGTTGGTACCAACCGGTACTGATGTCCTACACGCACCCGGCCCTGACTCGTGCCACATGTTTGCACTTTAGCGCCGGTTCGTGACGAACCGATACTAAAGGGGGGGGGACCTTTAGTCCCCACTCTTTAGTGCCGGTTGGCGAACCGGCACTAAAGGCCGTCACGAACCGGCACTAAAGGCCGGTTCTGCACTAGTGAAGGTATTAAGTCTGTAAATTGTGATATCCTACCTAGTAATATCAATGTGTATTGCACGCATACAATACTACTAACTACTTTGTCAAATGGAAGCTCCTTATAATACTTGCCAACTATAGTACTTATCAGCCTGTGCATCTCAAGGTGCATACACCCTACGACCACCAACATGTATGTATTTTTGGTTCCTTGAAAGATGGCGAAGACGAGGCTGTGTTGTGCAATGAAAAACGTCCAATAATCTTTTACCAGAACTACAAACCAACCCCATGTGGGCATCTGACAATAGGTTCTAGTGGGCATGATCCATGTTCGGCTAACGTGAACAGGGCGTCCATCGATCGGCTCATGAAAGCCAGTAGAGTTTCTTAATTAGGACCTCTTGATCGATTCCTCGAGTATGCCAAGTCGAGCCAGGTTGTCTGTGTCACGTTCAGGCCTGCAAGCTCCCTTAATATGTTGATTCATCCCCAAAGTCTTCTCCAAGCTAAGCTTTTGTTTAACAGTTAATTAATGATGATTGGTAGTTGATCGTGAGCTTGCCGACAGCTCATGTTGAATATGATCTGAAATGGTTGTTGTCATCTTCCCTCTCCCTTGTTTGGTTTTACGCTCTCTTCATTTGTAAAGCCATGACCATTCAATCCACATTGTTTCTAGCTAGTACCCACAAGGCTATTTATTTACTACTTGTTCCGATCAAAAATTGTTCTCGTCGTTTGGGACTAAGGTTAACTAACTAACCTTAGCCAAACTGCGACACATATCTGGGTCGGAGGGAGTAGCACGTAACATAAACCATGATTGCTTATTGGATCAGGTTTTACATGAAATCACATCAAAATAATGACCTAGCTTCCTTCAATGTTTATCGTCCAATTATCCTACTACCTAATATCAACGAGCATTACAAACACACGATTACTAGTCTATCAAAAGGTAGCTCTTAGCAATAGCAAGGCTAAGTTGACGAATGCCTTATTTTCCTCTCCCTTGGGTGGTTGCGCTCTCTTTCATTTGTAAAGAAGCAAACCAAAGTCTACTTGGATGATGCATCTTAGCTATTTTCTACTTTTTTTGAGGCATGATGCATCTTAGATTAATATGAGAATTCACCATCACACTCAGTTCGACCTGGATAATAGCTAAAACACAACTCTAGAGTATAGACTTATGACTAGTGGGCCATTGTGTTTTGAGTTGTTAAGCCCGCATCTAGTGGGCCATTGTGTCTTGCGTGGTGGAATTGGCAGGGATTAATTAAGTCTGTTGATTTGTGATGCGTTGTCAGATTAGCAAAGCTACTGGACAAATCATTTACTCCCTCTGTAAAGAAATATAAGAGCGTTCAGATCAACGTAAAGAAATATAAGAGCGTTCTGAACGCTCTTATATTTCTTTACAGAGGGAGTACTAGTTAATACAACTCATCTAGGTTGCAAGTCTTGAAGTTGTATATTAATAATTAGGTAAGACAACTACTAGTGAGTGCCCGATGCAATGGCCTTTGCTTGAGATCTGTCAGCTAGTGTAGGTCCATCGATCTGTGAGCATGAAGCTGGTCAAACAAGGTAAAGTTCTGGTGCAGGCAGCATTTTCAAAATACTTTTAGAATAAGTTCTTGCAACAAAGTTCCATGAAATGCAAGCTACTGGCACATTGTCAAATGGCATTTCTAACCGATCCCCTAAAAGTTAAGAGAGTATATACCTTAGTGGAGTATATATACTTCACTAAAATTTCTTCGGACCTAGCCGATCCTCTAAAGTTAGCGGAGTAAAACTAAATTTGCACAAATTCAATCAAATTTTAACCGAAATATGATGCATTTAAACATAAAGTTCAACATAGAAAGTCCTTGCAACCAAACATTAATTATAAATTTAAACTAAAACTAGGCTTACACTAAATTTGGCCGAAGTGGAGACCAAACCAGTCCTTCCGGGTGAGGCCACCCTCGGTGAGAGCTGGGTCCCGACCTGTGCCATCGTCGTCGTTGGGGAAGACGCTCTACCACTCCTCGACGTTGATCTCGTCATCGCAGCCCTCGTTGCCGCCCTCATTTCCACCCTCCTCGTCGTCGGAGATGACAATAACTTCGCTATCATTGACAGTGAATATCGCCCGCTTCACCTCCACGAGCTCCGGGTACTACCGGCGGAGCTCATCCATGTAGGCCACGTCGGCGGCCTCGGCCTCGAGGCGCTCCCTCGTCTCTCGGTCCTCCAGCTCCATCCGAACACTCACCACCCCCTGGCTCTGGCGGGATGAAGTAGACAGGAGCCGTGCCAAAGGGGAAGTTCTGCCTCACCTTGCGGCCGTGGAACCGGACCCGCCACTGATCATATTCCATGGCCGCGAGCTCGGCCGTGTGGAATGAGCCGACCCACTTCGGCTTATGGGTCTGGCGGTCGGTGGCGGAGGTAGGCCCTCATCGGCGGCCGCAGCGGACAAAGCTTCGGGAAGTCCTCAAATCAGAGGAGGGGCGCAGCGGCGGCTCGAGGAAGCGGTCGCAGACGATGACCTGTGGGCGTGGCGGCGCGGATCCGCATTGCAGATCGGCGGCCACCACATCCAGCCATCGTGAGGACAGGGGGCGGCAGATCGGGGCGGGGTACGCACCGGCGGCGGGGCAAGGGGGAAAAAGGCGGCGTTGGAGAGAGGGGCAGATTTTTACTCGGATGCCGCGAGCCGGAGTAAATATATAGCGACACTAACTTGAACATCTACAGAAAATTCCAATTTTTTTAAACATTACCCATTTTTTTTGTTTACTGTTCACGTGGGAGCAAGCGGGAGCCAAAATGTCATTCTCCCTATTTCACCATTAGTAAGTACTACTTCCTCTGTTCTTAAATATAAGTCCTTTTAAAGATTTCAATAAGGATAGCATACGGATGTACTCCCTTCGTTCCTAAATGTAAGACTTTTCAGAGATTTCATTGCAAATTACATACGGATGCATATAAACCTATTTTAGAATGTAGATTCACTCATTTTGCTTCGTATGTAGTATCTCTAAAAAGACTTACATTTAGAAATGGAGGGAGTATATAGACATATTTTATAGTGTAGATTGACTCATTTTAGTTTCATTGTAATCCACATTGCAATCTCTAAAAAAGACTTATATTTAGGAATCGGACAGAGTATTTTACTCACGACATGTTGACAGCGCACTTCCCAGCTGATAAAGGCAAGTCCAGCCCGGCTGGGTGAGAGGAGCAACGCCATTTGTGATTTGTGCTCTTCCCCGTCCAATCAACCAACCAACCAAAGTTCTCTCCAAGCTCCGTCGAGGATGGAGAGCACGGCACTCTCCGTCGTGAGCAAGATCGGGCAGGTGCTGATGGACGAGCTCCAGGACATCCGCGGCGTTGGCAACAAGGTCATCCAGCTCCGGGACGAGCTGGCCACCATGCACGCCGTCCTCCGCGTCATCTCGGAGGCGGAGGAGGGCTCCGTCGACCACATCGTCCGGGAGTGGGAGAAGCAGGTGCACGACCTCGTCTACGACGCCGAGGACTGCACCGACACCTACCGGCTCCGCATCAGGTGCCCCATGGCGTGCCCCTCCATCTACGCCCGCGCCAAGGGCGTTGCCGGGTATCCATACAAGAAGCTTGTGCTGCAGCGCGCCCTCGCCGCAGACATCAAGTACCTCCTGGTCCGTACCACGGCCGTCAGCGAACGCCGTGCTCGCTACAACATCGACCGGGCCACGCTGCCAAGAGCTGCCTTCTTGGCCCCTGTCTCGGCAGAGTCTATCTCCGCGACTGCTCTCCGCCGTACCGACGACCCTGATCAGCTTGTAGGCATCATGGAGCAGGCTGATGCCCTGGCTAACAAGATCAAGTCCCCTATCCATGATCAGCATGACAAGATCACGGCCCCGGTCCATGTTGAGGATGCCAAGAGTCTCAAGGTGGTCTCCATTGTGGGGTTTGGAGGCCTGGGGAAGACAACCCTGGCCATGGAGTTGTGCCGGCAACTGGACGTGGACTTCCCCTGCCAGGCGATGGTGTCCGTCTCACAAGCATTTAATGTCGAGAAGGATATGGCGGGACTGTCGAAACGACTGCTCCAGCAGCTCAGCAATAAGGGTGAGGATGAAACCAACACGATCGAGGAGGTCCTCAAGAAGACAAGGTATAGACTACCGTCCCCTAATAGAAATTTGAACTCTGCTCAACATCATCTTTATAGATACTCCCTCCGTTTCCAAATATAAGTCTTTTTTAGACATTTCAAATGGACTATAACATACGGATGTATGTAAACATATGTTAGAGTATAGATTCACTCATTTTGCTCCGTATGTAGTCATTTGTTGAAATCTCTAGAAAGACTTGTATTTGGGAACGGAGGGGGTAGTACTACTATCCCGTCCAGAAATAAATGTCACTCGAACCGATGTATCTAGCAGCGTTTGAGTGTCATTTATTTCCGCACAGAGGGAGTAATACCGCCTCCGCTCCTAAATATATGTCCTTTTAGAGATTTCAGTATAGATTACATAGGGAACAAAATGAGTGAATCTATACTTTAAAATACATCTATACATCACTATATAGTCCATATTAAAATCTCTAAAAAGACATATGTTTGGAAACGGAGGGAGTATACCGTAAGGGTGAATCAAAATCAATTCTGATATCAATATAAGTATCCCAAACCCAGGGCTCAGTTTCTCAAGGAGTCTGTAATTCTGTTAGTCTTCATAACATGTGCACCAATGCTAGCAGCCATTTCAAAATACACACAAACACTTAAACTTTTTCAGTCGTTAGTAAATTTACTACAAGTGACAACAACGCTAAATAGGGATTTCCAATTGCTCGTTGCAAAATAAAAATCAATGACCTCTTCGTACATTGCTTATCATAGGAGTAGTAGAGTAGAGAAAACACAAACAAAATTAAAAATGATTGAAAAGTTTTTGCAGCTTTTTTTGGGGGAGTGGGGTGGTCTTGGTCTTTGGACATTCGATCTTCATAGAAATCAATGCTCCTTGTGTGCTATTTTCTGTACGTCTCCACGCTACTGTTTCATTGGAAGCTGAAATTTTTTTATGAAGGCCCAGCTGTACATGTACTAGTAAGAATCAATGCCCTCGGTCCAAAGAAAAATACTTAAAACATGGGTACACTATTGCAACATAGACCAAGAACCTTTAACTGACGTTTGCAGAGAAACAAGAGTTCTTTTTTCTTCTGTAAAAAGAAACCAAGTCCTTAATTTTTTGTTAGTGTTGTTAGTATTTCTATTTTAACAACTATTCCTAATTATTATTTTGCACGTACACAAACTTTCTAACTCCAAGCATACATTTGTCGAATAAAACCAGGTATCTCATTGTAATTGATGATGTATGGAGCCTACCAGCCTGGGAAGCTATCTGGAACATATTTCCAAAGAATAATTGCGGCAGCAGAATCATTGTGACAACTCGGATAAAGGCAGTGGCTGTGGCTGCTAGTGCCGACTTTGTCTATCACATGGAGCCCCTAAAAATGGAAGCATCTGAGAAACTATTTGTCAGAAGAGTGTTTAGCTCCACAAAGAAGGGTGATTGCCCCACAGAGCTTAAAGAAGCCATGGATATAATTTTGAAAAAATGTGCTGGGTTGCCATTGGCCATCGTTAGCATTGCTAGCCTTCTGCCAAGCTCTACGTCAGCTGAGAGCATAGATATGTGGGGAAGGGTTTCTAGATCAATTGGTTCTCATATGGAAAGCAACCCTACCCTGGAGGGGATGAGGCAGTTGATTATACTCAGCTATGACTACCTACCACATTATCTGAAGGCTTGCATGATGTATGTGAGCATTTTCCCGGAGGATTATATGATTGCCAAGGATAGACTGCTATACAGATGGATTGCTGAAGGTCTGGTCACTGAGAAACGAGGCTTGACTTTGTTGGAGGTTGCAGAAGAATACTTCAACGAGTTGATAAGTAGGAATATGATTCAACTAGACAAGTTTGTGTACCGGTTAGAAGATTCTAGAGAAGTGGAGATACAGGGGTGCCGGGTGCATGATATGATCCTTGAGGCCATGGTGTCCAAATCCCATGAGTCTAACTTTGTTAGCTTGATAGGGCGCGAATTTGGAGGGAAGACAGATGGACATGGCAAGGTCCGCCGCCTCTCCATCCATGATAACGACCGAGACGAGCATCATCATTCACGGCATGGCGTTGAGGCGATGAAGCTACAGCATGTCCGGTCATTGACCACATTTCAATGTGTTGGCCTTAGCAAGCTTCTGGATCGCCTAGGCGATTTCAAATTGCTGAGGGTACTTGATCTGGAAGATTGTATGTCCGTGAGAAACAAACACATTAGAGATGTCTGCCGTCTTTATCTTCTCAGGTTCTTGAGCTTGAGGGGTACAGGAGTCAAAACAATGCCTCGCAAAGTTGGCAATCTAGAGCACTTGGAGACTCTTGATGTACAACACTCTCTCATCAAGAAGTTGCCAAGGACAGTGGCAAAGTTAAGCAAACTAGAGCGCCTATGGGCCAATAGTTGGAATCTGCCTCGCGGGCTCTCAAAGATGAAAGCATTGCGCGAGGTGGACACAGGTGTCCTTGATGTTCCATCGGTTGCTCAAGAGATTGGTAAGTTGACACAGTTACAATTACTCAGTATTGTAATCCATGCGGAAGTCGGTGATGGGTGTTTGACAAACCTTGCCTCCTCCCTGAGCAAGGCAAGCAGTCTGCGATTGCTAAATCTGAAATTCGAGGGTAATGTGAGCTGTTTGAAGTTTCTCGATGCTGTCTCCACGCCGCCGCCACTTCTCCAATGCCTTGGTGTGTTTGGCCGAGACATTAGCCAATTGCCCGACTGGATCTCATCACTCACACACCTCACAAGGATTGAAGTGGGAAAAACAAGAGAACTTGATGGGGAAAAGTTACTTGATGTCTTGTGTAAGGTGCCCAAACTGGAGAACATCCGTCTGAAAGACATTGAGTGCAAAGACGGAGGAGAACTAGTTGCACACCCCAAACACAGCTTCCTGATGTTGAGGATCCTGAAGGTGATCGGGTGTTCCAGCAAGCTCACTTTCGAGAAAGGATCAATGACAATGTTGGAGACGCTCGTGTTACTTTTTATAGGCGAGAAGATGAGCATTGTTGGCCTCGAGAACTTGGAGAACCTTAAAGAGGTCAGGCTCAGTGGTAGGAAAGGCGACCGGAAAATGGAACGTGCAGTGGAGCAGCTCAAGACTCACCCCAAGTCCGATCGGATCAAAGTTGTAGTGGAGTGGTGGCTCTGAGGTGCGCATCTTGGGTGCCGCTGCTCCTGTTCGGTTTCTATGGCCTCAGTCGTCGTGCTTTTCCTTTCAACTGTGTGTGTGCGCGCGCGTGCGTGTTTCCCAGCTAAATTATGTTCAGAGTTCAGACTCGATTGAGCATTTGTTTGTACTGCGGGTTTTGATTTGTGTGAACTGGACTACTGGAGTGCCAAATAAAGCAACTTGTATGTTGTAACGTGAGCGTAATTCTACAAGCATGTCGTGCTATTTCATCTTTTTGTTGTTACCAGTGATGATTGGCTCCTGCGTGAGCAGTTGGTTTTGGCCCCGACTATGCCTTTTGTGGATGATATGCTGCCTATGTTGTAACTGGTAACAACAGCGGATGGGCCTTTACTGTGTCGCTTTCTATATCTTTCGAGAGCAACTAAGTAAGGAGCGCTCCTTCAAAAGCCTGGCAACGATCAGCGCCACTTGACGCTTCCTTCGGATTACGTTTTTTTAATTTTTCCGCACGCGTTTTCGGCTTTTTAAACGGGTTTTTTTTCGATGTTTTGGTTTTTCACCGATCTTCCCTAGCTTTTCGACCAAATTTCTTTTTCGATTTTTTTTGCGCAAAAAATGTGTTTTCTTTTTTTCCTTTCGCGAGAGTCACGGTTTTATTTCTGCGAGAGACACGGTTGTGCTTTCGTGAGAGGCACGGCCGTGCCTCTTGGAAACGAAAAAACAATGCGTTTTCTTTTTTTCCTTTCGCGGGAGTCACGGTTTTATTTCTGCGAGAGACACGGTTGTGCTTTCGTGAGAGGCACGGCCGTGCCTCTTGGAAACGAAAAAACGCGTTTTTTGTTTTTTTTCCTTTCGCGAGAGGCCGTGCCTCCTCGAAAACGAAAAAAAACGTGTTTTCTGTTTTTTTTCTTTCGCGAGAGTCAGGGTTTTGCTTCCGCGAGAGGCATGGTTGTGTTTTTCTCAGAGGCACGGGCGTGCCTTTTTCGAAAAGGGAAAAACACGTTTTCTATTTTTTTTATTTCGTGAGAGTCACGGTTTTATTTCCGCGAGAGGCACGGTTGTGATTTCGTCAGAGGCACGGGCGTGCCTCTTTCAGAAAGGGAAAAACCCGTGCTTCCGGTTCGGTTTTTTCTTCCGGTTTTTTTCGTGAAAAAAAGTTCGTCAAAACCTATCAACATGGGATCTAGTTTTGAAGATCTCGACGCGAGGAATCCAACAGCGAAAGCGGTTCAAGATTTCGACGCACGGTTTAAAAGAAAAAGAAAAACTACCAGGTTGCGACAAATGGTACACATGCAGCGCGCCACTTGTCGCAACCTGGGGAATTGGAATGATCTTCGCAATGAATACTCCTTAACTAGTGATTTCGATATCTTTCCCTAATAATAAAGCAATTATTGCTTCTGGTGGTACGTCACCTAAATTACCCCTAAAGTTGGCACAAATTACCCACTATGCCACCAATTAAGTGAGTAGAAAATAATTCTTTTTCTTTGCTGCAGCGCACTATGGTTTATTAGAAACCAGTGACCCACTATGGCATCAACCACGCAAGCGCCGTACTGGTTGGGGAAAAGAATTCTATGAGACCAGATCTCACGGGTTAGCAGGTGAGACCCATCCCGGTGGATGACACGTGGCATTCATAAATCACAAAGCATCTACCCCATCCCCCTACCTGAAATCAGGGAGGAGAGATTAGATGCTTTGTGATTTGTGAATGTCACTTGTCATCTATCAGGGCGAGTCTCACATGCTAACCGTGAGACCCGGTCTCATATAATTTTTTTCCACTGGTTGGAGCCTCAGCCTTCCACCCAAGGAGACCTGGGTTTGATTCTAGCGTGTGCCTTTTTCCTTTCTTTTTAGTTTATTTTTTCTTTTTCCTCCCTAATTTTCATCCGTTAATTTTACCCGTCCGATGTTCCTCCTGTCAGTTTCATTCGTCGAAACCAAGCCAACCGAGCGAACAGGCTCGCTGATTGATGAGGTGACAAAGAAAATAAGGAAGAAATAGAATTAAGGAAGGAATGGATCCTTAGGGGGTGCATAATCCAATGATCCATTGATGAATGGGCGAACGAGAGGGACCCTCAAAGCGAAGGAAAATGAAATTCAGAGAGATTTCAACTGATGCACCTCAAAACAGGAAAGGAATTAATGAGAGATTGGAAAGATTTCGGTCAGCAAGGAGACTAGGAGAGAGAGCAAATGTAAGAAAGCACGCTAAATAAGTGGGCATGTGAAAAATTTATGGGCATGTGACCCCATCAAGCGAAAAATCAAGCACGTTTTTCTCTAAAAAAACAGGCATGTTATAGTTTTTGGCATGACATTCTATCCATATATTTTTTAATCACTGGAGGCCCTAAATTCACTCCTACCTTAATTGTTGGGAGCCTGGGATTTATGGGATTGACCCAATAAAACAGAATGATGAAGTAGATTTCAGAATTATGAAAAGTAATTAAGCATTACTTACCATAGGTGTTACTGTTTTTCCAAAAATTCACCCGTCGTACAGATAGGATTTTCATCGCTAGCATGGTTCATACAACTCGACGAGATTATTTGAAGTTTTAAATATTCTCTTGTGCTAGCACAATTCAGTCACAAGTGTGTCGTGTGATGGACGTGCTCATCGCCTTGAGAATCAGTGGCGTAGCTAGGGGGTGGACAGGGTGGTCCATGGACCACCCTGAAATTTTCCCGATAGCCAATATATAGGGTAGAAAAAATGTTTTTTCTTAAAATACATAGACTTGCATGAAATTTTTTCATTGTTGGACCACCCTGGCTCATCGAGCTGGCTACGCCACTGCTTAAGATTGGCCCCTAAATTCAATCCCACCTTTAACTGTCGAGATTTATGAGGTTGACCCAACAATCCAGGAGGGATGAAGTAGATTCCAGAATATGATAAAATAATTAAGCATTACTTACCATGGGTGTTAGTGTTTCTTAAAAAATTCGCCCGTCCTACACATTGGATTTTCATCGCTAGCACGGTCCATACAACATGACGAGATTATTTGAAATTTTTAACCTTTTCTTGTGGTAGCACAATTCAGTCACAAGTGTGTCGGGCGATGGACGTGCTCATCGCCTTGAGAATGACCATGTTCGGTGACCACCGCAACCACGGTTGACGAAGGCGAAAAGATGGATAAGCAGGAGCACGCATAGGATGGGTTTTATGGGATGCCCTGTTGAAATATAAGACAAGGTCCCATGGGAGGAGGTCTTGATCCATGCGTATTGGTTTGTGGCATATGATATTTTTGTCTCCCATTGCAACGCACGGGCATATTTGCTAGTATATAAAAGCCGACTTGAGTTCTTTCTGGCTTCAGGTTCCGAACGTCCAAGTCATGAACTGTGACGGCACTGGAAGATCAACTGGCTGAAGTGCCTACACCGGCAAGGGCTTCGATTGGCGGCCTCTCACGTCTATGCCCCCAACTGAAACAAACAAAACCCTGCTAGAACTGTAAACTAACCTGCCAGGGGGGACCATCCACCCTGAATGAATGGGAGACGAATTAATTCTTGTAATTCAGAAACCTGGCTAGCCAATACTGATACAGGTTCTTGTTATTTATGCAGCAGTTACACTTACAATTAGCTCTTGCATCATTTCGTGATGTTCCACGATTTGCTTTCTTCGCTCAACATTTTGATTTGCTGAGCATTTGGACGCGATCAGCTCAGCGTATTCCATTGAAACCTAAACATTTGGATGATTGGACAAACAGAATTGCACCACTGAATGCCGAGTGGTAGCAACGTGATATATATAGGCCTATGTTTGTACATACGTATACCTCTTACTAATGCTCTATATATCATTATTTAGGCTAGGCATGTGTATTGAAGATCTTTTGTTTCCCGTTTGCGGATAGATACATAATGCTATGTACTTGAGCTTTGCAGACGCAATGAACATGCATATATACATGGATCACATCCACCGATAGGATCATATCTATTGAGGAATAAAAAACAAATATTTTTGTATTTTAAAAAGAGAGCCCTTCTCTGATTTCATCAACAAAACCAATGTCTTCTACAAACTACAATAGCAAGACCAGAAAAGAAAAGAAGAAGCAGGAACATCATCCTCCCAAGTAAGAGACGGCTTGACAACCACACTGGGGCGGCAAACATCCCACTACCAAATAAAAGAACCATATACTCGACAAGTATAATGCAAATCAATAAAAACTACTCCCCCCGATCCATAATAGTCTCACAGTCCAAAATTGCGACACTTATTTTGGATCAGAGGGAGTACTATATATGCAGCGACTAATGAAAAATCACAGGACAAGTGTGTGTGCGGCCGCTATGAAAGGAAGTCTACATTCACATGTTGATTTCAGAGACTAGCAAACAAATGAAGACATTGGCATGGTGCTTTGAAGCCTGACAAAATTGCCAAGGTAAGGTAGTACTAGTATGTGTGTTTACCTGGCATATATCAGTCAATCTTGGTTGTGTCTGTCATCAGGGTTTGACAATAGTCGAGATGAGTTTTGGATTCAGGCCAGTCCTGACTCTTGAAATCATGAACAGAGACCAGCATCAGAAGCACCTGCATTAGCTTAGCGAGGGTTTCGACTGCCTGGCTGGTGTGCGTCCTCCGCTGAAATAAACATAACTGTTTCATATCTACTCTACTCTCAATAGGATACAAATGAATTATTCTGTAAACCGAACTAGCAAAGTATTTTGCATTTGCTCCCTCCCTTTCAAAATATAGGGGTGTTGATTTTTATTAAACCAAACTTGTGTAACTTTG
Source organism: Aegilops bicornis (assembly GCA_021605145.1). Lineage (NCBI taxonomy): Eukaryota > Viridiplantae > Streptophyta > Magnoliopsida > Poales > Poaceae > Aegilops > Aegilops bicornis. Next base: position 692,194,423 of record CM038674.1, read on the forward strand.
ACTAATTTTATGGAGGAAGTTATCAGCATGTACTACCAAAGTCAACATCATTAGATTAATCGAAATATATTTTCAAATTTTATTTATTTGATATTATAGAGGTTGAACAATATTTTGCCATAAAATTTATGAAATATAGTAGAGTTTGACTTTTGAAAAATCAGTACATTTATATTTTGTATTGGTGGGAGGAGTATTTTACTAGCTAGACTAGAGGACAAATTAGATGTGGGAGTCAATGCGTCTGGACTTGTGCTTGACCATCTCAAGCTTGGATCCTGCTCACAGAACCTCCACGCAGGTGAGCAGGTCCACCATGTCGACTGAGCCGTAGCCACCACTACCATATCCGTCCGCTTCCATGACGTTGAAGCTTCTTTGAATGCAGAGTCTGCCATCCCCAAGGTACGCTACGCTACTAGAGTACAGGTTCCAGTTCGGCGGTGGGTCACTGTCCAACCACGCATACTGCCGCACAGGACCTCTGCTCATCTTCTTGGCACCTGAGATACCCATGACACGGAAGCGGTGTGTGTTTGTTCTCGATGCCGAACAGGAGGCTGTCACCGAGCTCTGGGACATACAAAGCACGGGACCAGAAGGGCAGTCTCAAGTTGCCGGCCTTGGTCGTCCCCGTGCCGGTGTCAAAGCAACAGGTGCTGGTGCTGGTGGAGGCGGATCCCAGTGTTGTGGCACCGACAAATGTATCGACATACATATATTAGAGGCACGGTCTGGTTTATAAATATGAAATAAATTATACTAAGCAAATGTTCTTTGATTGTTGAGTATTTTTGTTTGTCGTAGACCTTGTTTTGATTTTTTATGTGGTGAGAATTATATGATGATGTGAATCTGATGTAATTATAAATATCAACCTTATAATAGTTCACTATATACGCTTGTTTGTGATTCGATACATACGACACACATATCATTTCTGTGGGATACAACCTCATGAGTACAATATATTTTTCTAACTATGCCTACAACTCATGATCTCTCTGCCTAAATTTATCATTTGGTGGAATTATGGGGAATTCTTTTTCTTTGTGACAAATATCACGCAAGATATACGAGATTTGATTGAAAACATGTATATACTTTTTTCTCTTTCTCATGATGATAAGTATGTATGTTTGGAATTCAAGTTTGAGTCACATGTATTTGGTTTACTGTTACGTTGTATAGGGACGTAGGTACACTGTTCAAAAAATCATCTGATTCAGCGATTTATCGCTACTCGGGGGGTGACCGATAAGATTATGCCTTATCTTCACCGTTTTTCATTTGCTCCGATTTATTGCTCTGAGAAGCGATTTATCGAGAATCTACCAATAAATCAGGCATATTCCTAAAAATATGTTTACAGAAACTATGTTTATTTGTGTTTAGTGGACCTTGTTCTTCAATATGTAATATTGTCCTATTTTGTTTGTCATTATACCAGGATTCAAAGGCTGGGACTCAAGGTAACACTCTTGCCCAATATTTGTTTGGGTGTTGAATATAGCATACTTTAGTGTTGGGATCCCTAGATTGTTAAAAAATGGCCGATTAATAGTCGACCGATAAAATTGATTAACCGGCCGATTTTTGATGAATCTCTAATCCCCAGCTGACCGAGATGATACTGATAAGCGATGGTATACGACTATTTATGGGATGTAGGCCTTTAGTGAAGCGGTTGTTAGGGCTACGAGAGGCTGGTTCTAGACCTTCTCTTTACCTAATGTCAACGAAGAGCCAAGAGCTGACCGCGCGTTCATCTGTGACGGCGAGACATCTGGCAAGGTTGTATCGGCGTTGGCTACCAACAATGGTGGGGAGCGACGTGCAAATTTATTGTTCCATAGCAACCCACAGGCACTCAACTAGTAAACTTTAGATGCATAAATACAAGACTACATTGCTTAGATAAAAAAATTTACTGTGGAGGGAGCTACGAAAGGAAACCAATTGAGTCCAAGGATCGGTGGTTATTTTGGTGGCCTTTCTCTCTCATTTGTGCTACGTTGCACATAAAGGTTATGGCTCGATGGTAGAAAGACTACTGGTGACTGGCAGCAGCCAGAGATTAGAGAGCAACAATCAGAATATTGACTAACATTTTCCTCCATTTATTAAAAAATATGGATTGAAGTATTTGAGTGAACAATACATTTTTTTGATTTGTTGGGTTTCCAAATTTTCTCAATTGCTGGTTGAAACCAAAAGGATGATAAAGATTTTCTTTTTCTGGATATATCATCTTGACGTGTTCACGTTGATCCTTCCGATGGATGAATATTTTTGTCAGTCGGTATTATCAAGATGTATTTAATTGTGTGCCAAAATGCGCAAGCGAAATTCATAAATATCGGTGATGCCAAATATTATTGATTAGAGTGTTTTCAAGCACAAAAGATGTTAATGTGCCTAAAAAACAAGTGTAAAATCTTAGTGGTCTGCCTAATGCAGACATTTTCCTAAGTTGGAGCTGGTAAAAGACATCCCTAATTATGTCTGAATATTCCAAGTAATTGAACATTAGTCATCTCCATGATTTTGTCATAGATTATCTAAACCAACTAGGGTAATATGGATAATTACTTTCCAATTATTATTTATTCCAAAAATACTTATTACCACTTTATCAATTAATATATTGTACAATTAGCAAAGCTAGTAAGGTTGACACCCCTGTTGCAATTGTTGGGGTCACAAATAAAGTTTTGTTAGTATTGCGAAATTAATTATTGGTGTAGAAAACTTCAACATCCTCGGATTGACACTTAGCTATCATTGGAAACTTATTTCTTGTTACAAACCTCTGCACTTGAGGGCCCCAATTCCTTATATTCTAATAAGATATCATTCGGTTGGAAGAATCCCAACCCTTCCATATACTCTAGATTTTTCTATTTGCATCCATGTCTAATTATAGATCACTATAATGATATTTCTTATACCCATCACCATTAGAGTCTCTACTAATTTCCTTTTGAGTTGTCTACTAGTATATTTAAGAATATACAAAACAAATATGCAGTATATTTATGGAAGTGTCACAAATTATTCAAGAAGCATGTGATTTGTCATTTATTTTTACATTTGGATTTACATAATTATGTTTAACACAAATATTTAGGTAATTATGTTTTAACACAAATATAAATTTCAAATTATCATGATTCAACATTTCTAATTTTAACCCAAATATTTTATAAGCAAGTATTAAAGTTTAGTATAAATGACATGGTGAAGGTGCATTGTGCCATGGGAAACGTCCATGTGGGCATGAGACAACAGGTGCAAGTGGCAAGGTCCACGCTAGGTTAACGTGAACAGAGTGTCCATCGATCGGCTCATCAATTAAAGCAATGATTTTCTTAATTCGGATCTCGATGATTCCTCAAGCCTGTCGAGTCGAGCCAAGTTGTCTCTGTCACGATTCAGACCTGCACGCTACCCTGATTAGTTAGTAGGACCTCGACTCATCCCCAAGTCTTCTCAAAGCTAAGGTCTTGCTTAACAGTTAGCTAATGTTTGGCCAGTTGATTGAGCTAGCTGATAGCTCATATCGACTTATGATAGTCCGGAATGGTTGTTGTCCAAACAAAAGGCGAGTCATCTTCCCCCTCCTTTGGGAGGTTACGCTCTCTTCATTTGTGAAGCCACCACCGTTCAATCTGCACTAAGTACCTGCAAGGCTACTTGTTTATCGGTACGTATTTATGAAGCAAACATAAAACATGGTTGCTCATTGAAATCACGTCAACCAAATGACCTCGATTGCTCTAACGTTGAGCATCCACCATGTTAAATACACAATTAACATACGACCTAACATCAACTTGCATTGCAAGTACACAATTAACATGCTAGTACCTAACATCAACCTGCATTGCAACTTGCAAGTACGCAATAACATACTACCTAACATCAACTATTCTCTTTTCCAATAACGAAGTACTACTACTTTATAACCATATGAATCTCGAGATGCATACAATTCTCTTTTACAGTTCATTATGTATATATGTAATATTTTTGTTTAGGTAAAATTGGTATCAGTATATATATATGTCAATGCGGAGAATTTATAATGGGTTGCTTTGGATGTGATAGAGATTGGGAGGTACGACTTGGACTAATTCGTAGCTATACTATAGTTAACTAGTGCCAACCCGCGTCATTTTTTTTCTTTGTATGTAATCGAGATCTTTCCCCGAGAGACAAGGACTGAAGACACAGCTATGGCATGCCACATACAATAATCTCGATCAATGCTACAAAGCAACCCCATGACCATGTGACAGTAGGTGCTAGTGGCTAAGATCAATGTTCTGTCAGCATGAACAGAGGGTCCATCGATCGGCTCATCAAAGCGATGGGGTTCTCAATTAGGACCACCACTGTTTCCATGAGTCTGGCCAAGTTATATGTATCATGTTAGGCATGCACGCTCCCTTTATCAACTATCCTTTTCTATTACTCCTACTGGTTTTAAGATAGCTACCTGGGCTTCCCACTGGGTAGGCTTCCTGGATTAGTTCGCAGGATCTCGATCTCAAAGCTAGGTCTTGTTAACAGTTAATGAATGATCATTGGCCTGTGTTCTCTAAACAAAGGCGAGTCACCTTCCCTTTCCTTGGGTGGTTAAGCTCTCTTTCATTTCTGAAGCCATGACTGTTCAATCCACACCAAATACCTGCTAGGCTATTGTTTACTACTCCCTCCGTCCGAAAATACTTGTCATCAAAATGGATAAAAAGAGGTGTATCTAGAACTAAAATACGTCAAGATACATCCTCTTTTATCCATTTTGATGACAAGTATTTTCGGGCGAAGGGAGTAGTATGTATCCATGAAGCGAAACAATATCTACTTTGATGATGCATCTTAGCTTAATTTGAGAATTCACCATCACACTCAGATCGACCTGGATAATAGCTAGCAATTCAACTGTGGAGCATGTGATGAATGATCCGCCGGTCATAAATATCATGAAACGTCTGTACCATGCTACAACAATGGACCGATTATACTATATGATATCCTTCAACTCAAAACCAGGCAAGTTTGTAAAGAATTAGAAGGATGTACTCAGGGCGACCCGCCAGACGTTTCAAATCCTTTTGAGGCATGTGACTTATTTGGCATGGCAATTGTATTTCGGGCAGCTACCATTGGCGTTGTCCTTTTAAGTCATACGAAAAAGGGTCCCCCCCGCTTTATATTATAAAGCAACAACCACTTACATCCAAAGCATCGATACAAACGCACACCACATATACCCAAGGCGAGATACAAGGAAGCCGGGCAACGAAATACACCCTCAACGACAACCAAACACCTACAAGATGTGCAACAAGGAACCGCTTAGCGCCGACGGAGACCACCAAGAGCAAGCGTCCGGGAGGGTGTGTGACGAACCACGCCGGACCGAGGGCTCCAAGACGATGCCTCCAAGAAGGATAGGACCACGGAATATCGCCACCGTCCGATCCTCAGATCAAGTTTTCACCCGGAGCGAGACGAAGGAGAATGAGCACCACCACGGAGCCTACAAGGAGGAACACGACATCCGCAAACGCCGCCACCGTCGGCCAGTGCACGAACTGGACAGGTGATGAACCCGGGTGCTTCAATCCCTTCGTCGCATCCCCGATCCGCCAACCAATCGCAGCCATGCCGCCCAAGTAGCCATGCCTGCGTGCCCGCAACCGAGACGCGCAGTCCGCCCACGACATACGCGCCTCCCATCGCCAGGACCGCCGCCCTGCCACCAGACCACCGCGACAGCCACCAAAGAGCACACCTTTGGCCAGATCTACGCCCCCAGCCGACTCTGAAGCCACCGGCGGACACCTTGCCACGAGAGGAACCGCGACCATATGCCGGTCCGGGGGAAGGGGGAGGTGATGGAGCAGCCCAAGGCCAAGATCGGCGACGGGGCATGCGGAGGCGTCCCCGTCCACCAGCCAACCTCCTCCCCGAAACCATGTTCGCCCCGAAGCCACAGCCCGGATCAGCCGGGCGCAGCCGCCGCTGGACGCCGAAGAAGGGGAAGGGGACCAGATCGGCCGCCGCCGCGCCCAAGGGAAGCCAGCAGGGAGGTCTCCCCTTGCTAAGCGCCGCCATCCTGCCGCAAAGGGCCCGGCTGAACGGGGACGCCCACCGCCACAGCTGTCGTGCCGCCCCCCCTCCCCCACACGAGCCACGGAGAGGGCCGTCCGCGACCCGGTCGAGCGCGACCCCCAGCGCCAGAGACGACGCCGGGGCGCTGCAGGGGAGCAGCCGCCGCCGACACCACCCACCGGCCTGCACCGCCTCCAGGCCGCCTGTCACGCCGCCGCCACGCCACCGTCGCTGGCCCACTCCGGGCGCCGCTGCGCTGCCGTGCCGACAACGAGCACCGCGTCGGCCGAGAGATCCGGCCCGCGCCGTTCCCCCCGCGCGAGGAGACAAGAGGACCTCGCCGCCGCCGGCGACGACCAGGCTTCGCCCGCTCGCGCCCTCTGGCGGCGGCGAGGGAGGGGGAGAGGAGGAGGGAAGGGTGGGCGGCGGCGCTAGGTTTAGCCTCCCGGACGCTCGCGGGAGCGTCGCGGGAGGAAGGGCGTTAATTAGGTCTTCAACTTCCGTCCTTTTAAGTCATTCCACTAACGAAGTTCCTCTATAAGGGTTTTTGCACCACTGTTCTACCAAACATCTCTACTCCTAATGCAGTAGTTGGTAGTCTCCGCCGGTCAATTTTCGTCCCACCAGCTGCGGTTAATTTTCGTCCTTGATCCCACCTCCCGCTACCCAGCGATTCCCCCCTTCCTCCGTCCAGACCGACAAAAAAAATTGTATGCTACCACGAGGCCCCTTGTGCAACAGTACGGAAAACGTCCTAAAAAAATCGCCCTAACAAATCTATGACAGTTAACCTACGAAAATTAACCGAATCGTCCCAACAGAAACCCTCGCACCCGAATCATCGTGCCCTCGATGCACTTGCCCGCCGCCGTCATTCGTCCCTATCGTCCCTACGTACACGTAGCTTCCGTCACCGCCGCTCAACCCCTTCGCCGCCGCCATCGGACTTCAAAGACAGGACAATCCCGTTGAGGGAACCTGCTCTGGATCAGCTAGAACCCGTATGATCCGCCGCTTTTCATCGGATCTAAGGCCGATCCCGTATGATCCGCCGCTGATCATCAGGATCGGCGTGACCCTCCCAGGTTGGCCTTGTTCATTTGTTGCAGCGGCCGCCGCCGATCACTTCCATCTAGGTATTGCGCAATTAACCCTTACAAATCTGAGTGTTAACCCTTACAAATCTGGAACCAGTTTACAAATCTTACAAATCTGTGCACACCTGGACCATTCAAAGTGGACTCCTAGATACGGGTTCCTGGACCATTCAAATCTTGGTGTTAACCTTTACAAATCTGGAACCAGTTTAAAAATCTTATGCCTATACAGCTTACTGACTCATATGATGTGGCTGTACCTGCTTTGGTCAGTTTGACAGCCCCATCTTCATAATTCTTTGGCTCTGATTGCAAGCGAAATCTGCACATAACTGACACCCAGTTTACATCTATAAACAGCAGGAACTTAATTTGCAGGTTTTTGTATCAGCACATAAGTAACACCCACCTTTGGAGTTTGCAGGTGGTGAGTCATCTCGGTGCCGGGGTCATCATAAGCAGCACCTGGCAACAGTTTTCGATTATGTAGCTCACAACAACATCACAATCAAGAAGTGACACATATAAGAGGTAGGAAGGACAGTATTACAAGCTCCATCTGCACATAACTGACACCCAGTTTACATACAAACAGCAGGAGTATATTTGAATTTGCATGTATTTGTATCAGCACATAACTGACACTCACTTTACGAGTTTGCAGGTGGTGATTCACCTCGGTGCCAGGGTCATCAGAAGCAGCAACTGACAACAGATTCCCAGTTTGCAGGTCACAACAACATCACAAGTAAGAGGTAGTTAGGACACTTATGGAAAATAGCTGATATTGTTTCCATGCAATAGTCAACATATGTAGGATTGAGTGCATTTTCAAGTACTTGATATACCAAGGGTACACTTATTGAAGTGACACAAAGAAACTGAGTGCATTTTCAATATGTATAAGGCTGGAAACATATTATACAAACAACCTTAATGATAGAATGACAAGCTGACATATGTTCCTTCTCTTTAAAACAGTTCAAGATGACCATCATTTGGATAAACTGAATAAAAAACATAATTAGCAGAGTTTGTGCCATTTGGATAAACAGTTCAAGATCACGTCAGGCATAGATCATGTCGGGCAAACATATTAGCAGAGTTTGTGCCATAGACACCCAGTTTACATACAAACATCAGGAGCATAATTGAATTTGCAGGTATTTGTATCATCACATAACTGACACTCACTTTAGGAGTTTGCAGGTGGTGATTCACCTCTGTGCCGGGGTCATCAGAAGCAGCAACTGACAACGGTTTTCGAGTTTGCAGCTCACAACAACATCACCAGCACGAAGTGACACAAACAAGAGGTAGTTAGGACACTTATGCAAAATAGCTGATGTGGTTTCCATGCAATAATCAACATATGTAGTATTGAGCGCATTTTCAAGTACTTGAAATACCAAGGGGACACTTATTGAAGATTCACAAATAAGTAATAAGTAACTGAGTGCATTTTGAATATGTATAAGGCTGGAAACAAATTATAGAAATGCTTGTGTTCCCACTCTTTAAAACAGTTCAAGACGACCATCATTTGGATCAATTGAATAAAGAACACTTTGTATGACAAGATTAGTAGTTAGCAGAGTTTGTGCCATTTCATAGTTCACGTCAGTCAAAGGTCATTTAATGTGAGTGTACTGCCCTTACATAGGTGCGTATGGGTAATTCAAAAAGCAAGGCAGTTGAACATCAACCAAAAGATGACGTTACTACGGGTATGCTGCATTTCTATCATAAAGTGCTACACATGGGTTCTGTGCATGTATTATATTGACAAGCTATATGCATAATGTTTTGCAGGCCTTTCAAGCGGAAGAAATGTTGAAGATAACAATGCAAGCATCATACCTGTAGCTCAAAATGTTGACGAAAATTATGCTATGGTTCCAGGTATAATGCTTGTGTGAATATTGGTGATTTTGTTGCCGCATACATTGTCACCTGTATCATTGGCCTTATATTCATCCTGGTTACGACTCTACAGAATGCCCGTGTCCGGTTTGAGAGCATAATGAGGCTTCGTTGTCGGCTCCGAGTATACTAACAGTGGATTGTTGCACAGATGAGTATGGTATTCACTCATCCGCATTTCATATGCCAAGAATGTTAGCTGCATATATTGTCTCATATATATCATTGGTTTTCTTTTCCTACTGGTTATAACTCTACAGATGGATCAAGATCGCTACGGGTTGCAGATCATCATGATGCTTCGTTGTTGGCTTCGAGTAATCTAACTCTCGATTCTGGCACTATTGTAGATGGCCGCATTACATATGGTACTGACTCATCCACATTTCAGTTGCCCTAACTTATAATCATGTGTGTTCACCTTCATGTACAACATACCGCATTTATTTTTATTGGTAAGCTGTAGGTTGTGAACCTTCAAATGATGAGATAGATGGTGCGACAAAGCTAAAAGGTATTCCCATGCATGCTTATCCACCGTCCATACTGACGTGTTCGGTAGTGGATCCATCATCCAACAAATATGATTTTTGCTCTATGGGCTTTGTAGTTTTTACTTTTTACATGATGCAGACGACATCACTTGCATAGACTACGCTGACAAAACAAAGGAGCAGTTCAACGCACAGAGGCGTGTTGCTTATCGGAAGAAAAAGGACCAGGATACTATGTTGTTGCAAGAGGTTCATCAGCCCTCCTTGACAAATTCTGGTAAGTTGTTTAATGTGAGTATGCTGACTAATCTTTGCAGCATATAAGTTTTTAAGCTGGTTTCTTATATGTGGTATGAATGTGATCTAAGTGAGTTGTAAATATAACCTTAATACATGCTGGGGCTTTTTTTATTCAATAACTCTCATACGTTTGATTCATCTTGTAGATCATAGGGAACTTAACAACGCGTGGAGGCGGGCATCTTATCGTATTAGCAAGTCAAAGGGTTTGAAAAAACAACAAGACGATGGGCACATTGTTCAATGTCGTACCCTAGGTGATATCACGAATGTTCGTCAACCTGCTAATGCAATACCAGGTACATCAAGTACTCATGGTATATCAAAGAGCAAGGTCAGCGTCCCCTTGGTATATCAAATAAGAATACTGACCACACATGTTGAATTAGATGAATTGAATGACACCAAAGAGAATCCGCAAAGAAAGGAAGAAGATCGCAAAAAAGACCATAGAAATGCCCTGAGGAGAGCTTCTTATCGGCGGAAAAAAGATCGGGATCTCCAAGAAGAGAATCTCCGGGCCCTTAATTTATCTGGTAAGATTAAAATGTTCTAACCATTATATTTAGTACGTTCAATTCCTGTCTTAACCATTAAGTTTTGAGTATGTTTTATTAACCATGTTTAACCAGACAACCCAACTAACTCCGACATACAACATTATCGCATAATGATTCAGTATTTACTGCTACAACTACAGTCACATCTGGTCTGGTTAATGACAATGCTCTTAAAGGTAATCAACTTGTGCATAAGATGTCATCAATTGAGGTCAGATTATGTTTTACTCTCTACATTTATAGTATGCCCTGAATGACACCAGACGTTCACTTCAATGTCCTTGAAGAAACAAATCAAATAACCGAGGAAGAGCGCAAGAGATATCATAGAAATGCACTGAGGAGAGCTTCTTATCGGAGGAAAAAGGATCAGATAAAAGCAGATGATAATCTGCAGCCACTATCTACATCAGGTAAAATATTACCTTTAGTTTAACGTTGAAGTACAAAGATTTGTTTTCTCATACCAACATATTATTTTAGCGACCACTAGGCACGAAGCATACCGTCAAATGCTTGATCTTAATGCACATGATTTATATTTTAGTAGCAAAAGAATGTTCTAATATTCATTAGTCACTACATCAGATTGTTCTAATGATGTTTTCACATCGTTTTTCATAAAGCCACCCCTGATGGCCCAAGCTATAGAGACTGTTTGCATAATGAAGCAACATTACCCCCTTCATCATTAGACACGTCTGGTGTTACCCATGACAATGACCGAGCTAAGAGGGATCAAAGAAACTCACGTAGCCGATCATGTTATCAGAAGAAAAAGGATGAACTAACGGTTGATGATAGAGAAGATCTGAATGAAAAGATACGAGGGAAGCGTGTGCAACTCTGCAAAAGCATGTCGGTGATTGAGAAGGGGTAGTCAAGTGCTCAAAGGAAGGCCAGTTATGCTAAAAGGAAAAACACCCCGTGCAAAGAATCCCTTGCACTCCCACGTCCAGACCTAGCAAACTCAACCTCTAAATGTCCCGCACCCACCTGCCGTGCAATACCCCTCGGGTGGGGCGCCAAAGATGATTCATCGAATGGCGACCCTCCGCCGGTCATGCCGAATTACGGTGTTGGCACCAATGGTATGAAAATGCTTTTGTCCGGGCCTTATGCTCATTCTCATCAACCCTGTTCTGACATGATGTTGTCTATTGTCACATTCGCCACAACTATAATGCAGACAACATCGATGTGTTCCGAGACCCCATCCTGGGCGATGAGCCGACACCATCCGACTTGATGGATGACGAGTACTACATGTTTCGCGACCAAGGTATGGTCAAATCGGAACTTCAAAGTCGTGGAGCTTTATTGTAATTATAGTTATTTGTGAATATCATTTTGAACATCATGTCTCAACAAATGCATGTAGGATCCGATAATGACACAATTGAGGATGACGATGAAACGAGCATGTCGTCTGCTATACCTAGCGAGGTCGATCCATTAGACTTTGTCTACACAAACATCCCAGACACCACTCACATCCTGAAACTCGACGCAAACTGCAAACACTACAAGGCGAAAAAGTTTGTGTCTGAGACTGACGGGTTCTGCTGTCGCAGTGGACAGATGGAACTTAAACAACTGGAACCAATCCCAGAACTGATGAGGCTACAGTTCAGCATGGATGCAGATTCTAGACATTTTCGGGAGAACATACGGTTCTTCAACGGGCATTTTGCCTTCACAACCCTTGGCGTCCGCCTTGATGGGAACTACACAAACATGAAGTCTGGGGTGTACACATTCCGGGCACACGGCACCATCTACCACAATGTGCACTCGTTCGGGGCTAGCTCCCGTCCAGAACATATGCAGTTATACTTATATGATGACGACCCAACCATAACTCATCATAAGGCGGCCACCAAGCAATTAGACCAGGATGTCATGAAGAAGTTAGTAGACATACTGAAAGAAAGCCCGTACTCCCAGCAATTTAGGAGTTTGGATGCACACGAGGACAACCTAGATGATTATAGGATAGACCTAAACACCGATAAGAGGCTTGACCAAAGAAGATAGACCGTCGTCATCTGAGGTCGCTGCAATTTGGGTTGAGGGCAATGACCTAGCAAAAAGGTTTGACCAGAGGATAACACTTTGTGGTAAAAACAACGAAAGGCACAGTATTCGTCTGTCCTCCGGGGCATATGACCCGTTGTCTTATCCCCTATTCTATCCAAGGTGGGAACTAGGTTGGCATCCGAAGCTACCTAAACGTAATGTTCCTTGGGAGGTTGTACTACATCCTCAACTGGGCCATGATGATGATGAGGATGCAGGTATGCCGTATGCGTCCCATTTTGTTACAAATAATATAATTTTTTCTCCAATATATCCTCATTTTGATGGTACTCGATCACATGCAGAGGGGAATAGCAGGTTGTGCGTCTCTGTCAGAGACTATTACTGTTACATGCTGCAGACACGACCTGCGATTTTCAACCCCATACTCTGTGGAACACGCCTGCTGCAGCAATTGGCGGTCGACATGTATGTCAAGATTGAGAGTTGTCGGTTGAGGTGGTACAGGAAGAACCCGCAGATTCGGGCTGACTTGTATAAAGGAGTTGTTGATGCGATCACATCGGGGGAGACGCGAGCAAGCACTATTGGGACAAGGATAGTGCTCCCTGGAACATACCCATGTGGCGACCGCGACATGAAGAAGAGGCATATGGAAGCCTGACATCTTCTTGACCATGACTTGCAATCCAAAATGGGAAGAGATAACTAATGAGTTGCTGCCTGGTAGACGGCGCAAGACCGACCTGATATTGTGGCTCGCGTGTTCTACGGCAAACTAGAGGCTATGAAAGACATGTTGGTCAAGAAGCAGATCCTGGGTGTTGTTGTCGCTTATGTATACGTAGTAGAGTTCCAAAAAAGGGGCCTTCCCCGCGCACATTTTTTGTTGACCATGGACTCAGCATATAAGCTTATCCCAGAGCAGTATGACCGACTCATATCAGCAGAGCTCCCATACAAGCATAAGTATCCCGAATTGTATGCAATGGTGGTAAAACATATGATGCACGGACCATACGGTGCTCTCAACCCAAAGAATGTTTGCATGCAAGAAAACGGATGCAAGTGCAGATACCCGTGGCCGTCCAATGAAAACACAGCACAGGGGAAGGACTCATACCCAGTTTATCGGCGTAGAGACGATGGTAGACGTGCTAAGGTCCGAGGGAAGATGTTGGACAACAGATGGGTTGTGCCTTATAACCCATACCTTCTGCGGATGTTCAATTGCCACATCAACGTTGAGGTCTGCTCCAGCATAAAGGCCGTCAAATATCTTTACAAGTACATCTACAAGGGCCATGATAAGTCTTCTTTCAGCATCGACCAGCCCTACGTCAATGGTAACATTGATGAGATTAAGAGACACGTTGACGCAAGATGGGTCACCCCTCCGGAGGCTATGTGGAGGATATTTGGCTTCCCACTTTGCGCCAATCACCCGCCTGTCTTACAGTTGCCTCTTCATCTCCCAAATATGCACAGGGTTGCATTCAATGCGCAGGCTGACTTGAAGAATGTTGTCGCCTCCGAAAAAGCTTCAAAATCCATGTTAACGGAGTATTTCAAGGCTAAAAAGGAACAACCTTGGGCTAGGCATATATTGTACAAGAATTTTTCCGGAAGCTTCACGTGGCAGTAGCAAAAGAAGTCTTGGAAGCCTCGGGTCGAGCGTTTTCAAATAGGTCGCATTGTGTCTGCCAATCCTGCCGAGGGGGAGCGGTACTGCGTGCGTGTATTGCTGAACCATGTTACGGGCAAAACATCCTTCGACGACTTGCTCACCGCGGACGGCGTGCTATGTGGGAGCTTTAGAGAGGCTGCTGAACGGTTGGGTCTCATCGAGGCAGACAACACGCTCGACAACTGTCTTAATGAGGCTGAGCAGTGGGCGATGCCATGTTCTCTTAGGAGGCTCTTCGCAACCATCTTGGTGCACTGCGAGCCAGGCGACGTGCGCGGTTTATGGGATAGGCACCTCGAGCCTATGTCAGATGACTATCGTCGAACACGCACGTCCCCGAACGAGGTGGAGCAGTTGGTGTTGCTTGACATTAGGGGTATGTTGCAGTCCATTGGTAAAGACATTGTTGATTTCGCCCTTCCAAGCATCGATGATGCGTTTGACCCAACCGATGGTGAGTGTAGAGAGGTCATCGAGGAATCAACCATTGAGTTTGACATGGATGACACTAAATTGGCATCTTCCCTGAACTTGGAGCAGAGGGCCGCATATGATGAGATACTGGCGGTTGTTGAACGCGGTGATGGCGGTATATTCTTTGTTGATGGCCCTGGAGGTACAAGGAAAACCTTCCTATACAGGGCGATTCTTGCCAAGGTGAGGAGCGAGGGCAAGATTGGTATCGCTACCGCGACGTCGGGCGTCGCCGCTTCTATCATGCCTGGCGGCAGGACTGCCCACTCGAGGTTCAAGATACCATTGAGTTGCGATGATGGAGCCTCGTGCAGCTTCACCAAGCAGAGTGGGACTGCCAAGCTGCTTAGGATGGCCTCATTGATAATATGGGACGAGGCCAGCATGACGAAGCGACAAGCGGTCGAGGCATTGGACAATAGCATGCGTGACATCATGGGAATACGTGACCGACCCTTTGGAGGAAAGACTGTTGTTTTTGGCGGGGACTTTAGGCAGGTGCTTCCGGTTGTCAGAAGGGGGTCGCAGGGCCAGATAATTGATGCAACCCTCCGAAGTTCTCATCTATGGAAGGGTATGCGACAACTTCGGCTCATCACCAACATGAGGTCTCATAATGACACGTGGTTTGCAGATTACTTGCTAAGGGTCGGCAATGGCACTGAGGATGTCGACGATCAAGGCAACATACTACTCCCTGAAGACATTTGTCTGCCTTCTACAGGCGAGGTTGACGACTTGGAGAAGCTTATTGACCACGTGTTTCCGAGTCTAGATGACAACATGTCTGATTCGAATTACATGACATGTCGCGCAATCCTTTCCACCACAAACGACAATGTCAACAAGATAAACATCCGCATGATAGAGCGTTTTCAGGGAGATGAAGTAATCTACCATAGCTTTGACAGTGCGGAGGATGACCCGTATGGCTACTACGCTCAAGAGTTTCTGAATGGATTGAGTCCCAACGGTCTTCCTCCGCATGCACTCAAACTAAAGCTAAACTGCCCTGTCATACTTCTAAGGAACATTGATCCAGCTAACGGACTGTGTAATGGCACTAGGCTTGTTGTTAGAGGATTTTAGAGGAACACCATTGATGCAGAAATCATGATTGGACAACACGCTGGCAGGAGGGTCTTCCTTCCCCGAATACCTCTCTGCCCATCTGAAAATGACATGTTTCCGTTCAAGTTTAAGAGCAAGCAATTTCCTATAAGAGTTAGCTTTGCTATGACCATTAACAAGGCTCAAGGGCAGATCATCCCTATTGTTGGTGTCTACCTACCCAATCATGTGTTCTCTCATGGTCAACTCTATGTTGCTTTGTCTCGAGCCACCGCGAAGAGAAACATGAAGATACTCATTCAGAAGGAGAAGCCGAACGAGAAGGCCAAGAAGCAAAAGGACAATCCAAAGGAGCGAAAAAGACCGACCGTGTCCTTACTGACCTCGATGAAGAACATCGTCTACAAGGAAGTCCTTACAGGCTGAAGTCCGGTCTTAATACACCGGCAGGTTTTGTAATGTCATATAACTTACTCTTCCGATGGTCAAGTTTTGCTGTAATTCGTCTTTTTATATATATCTTTTTATTTGGTATTTTGATAGATGGAGGTATACTCCATTTAGTTGAGCTACTAACTGCATTTCAATATTCAGCTGACATATTATCAGAATCATCTTTGTTATAGGTTTTCTACAAACGCACTAATTTATGTGTAATATGTGATTCAGATATAATAATTGAACTGATAATGACCTGGAACATGCAATGAAACTTTTGTATTACGGCAAGTGATAATTTCCTGATTTTATAGTGCTGCATAGTACACGATTATCAAGTTTTAGTATTTCAAAGTTAGATATTTTGTAAAGTTGCCGAAATGTATTCAAAATTGGTCTTGTTCGAATGATCTCGTCGCGACGAACACAAATATGCAAACAAAACATAATTTAAATTTTCGGTTCAAAAGATCTAGTAAATTAAAATTAGAAGATGAAATGAAAAATTAGAAGCTAAACTATAGTACATACTATGCACTCTTAAAAATCATCTGATGGCACGGTTCGTATCAATTGGGAGCATCTGAAAATTTAGCTTGGTTTAATTACCATTTGCAGTCCAAGAGCCCACTAAAAATTCCGTGGAACACAATAAAACTTTATTTCAGTAAAAGAAGTCAATAATATTGACTAGGTCAAAAAATAAAATGGATGAATTCATTTGGGGTTCGAGGCTGAGCATGACATGCTGCAACAAGTGCACAAACTTGTCCAGCTCAAACAGCAACAGCATCGGTGGGTTTCTGGAAAGGTTGACGGACTTGATGAGGTCTTCCTTGCCGCCGTACGTAGATGGTCGAGCTTAAGAAGATAAGGCGCGAGAATTTTGAGAGATGCAAGTGTGTGGGCGTGCGGACTCTGTGAATGTGGGCTTAAACGCCCCGGCCCCTGAGCCATGAGGCAGCTCACAAAGCTAGGCAGAAACGTAGTCATTCTGCTCTGCGGGCGCGTTCACATAAGCTAAATTTACTTTCGGCCTCAAAGTTTTTGTTCTCTCTTATGGTATTTATGTGAATACTTAGATTTTGATCTAGACGTTCAGAAATAACCAAAATTAGCCGTGTTTTACTCACTACGTACATGAGTATGTAATTTATATACTTTGAGTGGTAAAAATTTACAAGTCTATTCACTACCCAAGTTGTCTACCTATTAACTAAGCTTGGAAAAATAATAATGACAGGGACGCGGTATGTAGAAATGACATGGGAAATGTAGCACTATGCGTGATGTATTTTCTAGTTCACATAATAATTCTTTCCTTAGTTGTTCAAAAGGAAAAGCCCATATTAACCCTACAAGATTGCTGTCCATACCTTACCTGTCACGAGGTAGTAGTAATACCATCCATCAGATGGCGTGAAATGGACGATTCATATTAACTGGGAGCATCCTAAAATTTCTATTGGTTTTAATACCATTTGCACTGAACGACCGCACTGAATATACTGTGGCAAACAATAATACTCCATTTCGGTAAAACAAGACAATACTGACAAGGACAAAAATAAAAAGACGACTGAATTCATTTGGGATTCGAGGCTGAGCATGACATGCCGCAAGCGCAACAAGTGAACAAACTTGTCCAGCTCAAACAGCGACAACAACGATGGGTTGCTGGAAAGGTTGACGGACTCGAGGTCTTCGCTGTGGCTGTACTAGGATGGGTCAAGCTCAAGAAGATAAGGCGTGTGAATTTTCTGATGAGATGCAAGTGTGTGGACGTGGGGACGCTGTGAACGTGGTCTTAAACCCCACTGAGCCATGAGCCAGCAAAACTATCCGGACGGCTGCCCCTCCTGCTCTCCAGACGGACGCGCTCTATCGAGGTGCCTATCTTCTCTCTTTAATCATGTCTTTCTTTTGGCCTCCGTCCTTTTTGCTGTCAGACTTAATATAGTACATCCGTGAAGTTACTACACCCTTACGTACGCTTCCAATAGCTGAGTACTATTTATTTCTTATACGTGATCTAAGTAGGGTTGTCCATATATAGCCTCTTACAGCATGTGCTTAATATAGTACATCCGTTAATACATAGTGGCGGTTGTGGATCTAGACGGCGGTGCCGGCCAGGAGGGTGGACGTAGTGGAGCGCGGAGAGCGTGGCGGCGCTGGGAGGGAGCCGTCAGGGGGAGGCGCGTGGGTTGACAGTGTGGTGGCAATGGTCGAGACGGCGAGGCGGGCAGAGACCTCGGCCGGGTCGCAGTGGAGAACGACGACTATCACAGAATTAGTAGGGAATATATATATCGCACGAAAACAGGCCTTGTTCCTAGTTTTCCATATCGACCAGGGAAAATCGCTGCCATGCCTACCGGGATAAAACTACGAACGATAACCACAGCCACAGGAAGACTTTTGGTTTTTGTTGGATTTTGATTCTTCACACAAATTACTGTCGACGAACCAATAGCACATTTGGAGCGAAAATCTCTTAGGGCATCTTCAATGACAACCCCGCAAACTTTCTCCCGCATCTGTCCGTGGACGGAGGGGACGAGTCCGCGGACACAGAT
The DNA here is from genome assembly GCA_021605145.1 of Aegilops bicornis. Classification (NCBI taxonomy): domain Eukaryota; kingdom Viridiplantae; phylum Streptophyta; class Magnoliopsida; order Poales; family Poaceae; genus Aegilops; species Aegilops bicornis. Next base: position 692,213,209 of record CM038674.1, read on the forward strand.
GCAGGAGGACGACATCCAACGCTAGCCGCATATATATTGACAACATCTCGAACCAACCAAACGAAATTCATGCAAACATGGACAGATTTCATATAAATATGGTGGATTTCATGCAAACATGGCAGATTTTATTACATTCAAACATATTTTAACTAAAAAGGTAAGACTCTGTGCACGTACGGTCGTCGGGCTCCACTCCCACGACCCGGATACGCTACACTAGTATATGGCCAGCCGCGGCGTATCCCTTTGTCTTCCCCATGTCCGACAGCCCATTCACCGGACTGCCGGGACCCCTGGAGGTATATGCTTCAGTGCGAAGGACGCCTTGCTTCCCCTCTAAGGAAGCGGGCACCGTGCAACCCATATGGGGTCGACAAAGCTCCTAGCAAGAGAAGAACCAGGCAACACACCGGCAGTGTAAGCCAGCGTCGCCCCGGTGTTGGCCTTCATGGGACCCAAGCGGTGGCGGCCTCCCGTGTTCTACTTCTCCTCAATGATGGCGGCGGGCGCTGAGGCGCGGGCCACCGACTCATCGCTCTCCGTGCAGCCGGCTTCTTTCTCTGCCTGCATGGCGCGGCTATGCGCGCGTTGATGACGGATAGCGCGGTCGCAGGCACGAGGGGTACGGTCGCCGTCGTGCTCCTTGTCGTGCCGGCGTGGAGCAACTTTCCACTCCTCATCGAGCTGGCTTGGAGTGGAGAGTTGTTGAGCTGCTACTTGCGAGTTGCGTTGGGATTTTCCCGAAGAGGAGGGGATAATGCAATACAGAAGAGATTAGTATTTTCCTCAGTTAAGAACCAAGGTTATCAACTCAGTAAGAGAACCAAGCAACACCTCGTTAGTAGTATGTGTACACAAACAACAAATCCTTGCAACCCAACGCGAACAAAGGGTTGTCAATCGCTTGACGGTTACGAGTAAGATTAAATTGTATGGTATTTTATAGACAGATCTCACAAAAATATAAAATAAAATAAATAAAAGAAAAACACAGCAAGGTATTTTTCGATTTTAATAAATGATAAAGTAGATTCTAGGGGCCATAGTTTTCGCTAGAGGCTTCTCTAGAGAAAATAGCATACAGTGGGTAGACAAATTACTGTTGGGCAATTGATAGAATGCAAATAATTATGACAATATCCAAGTCAACGATCATGTATATAGGCATCACATCCAAGACAAGTAGACCAACTCCTGCCTGCATCTACTACTATCATTTCACACATTGACCGTTATCCAGCATGCATATCGAGTATTAAGTTCATAAAAAACGGAGTAACATCTTAAGCAAGATGACATGATGTAGACAAGACAAACTCACGCATGAGTAAACCCCATCTTGCTACCCTTAATAGAAACGATACATATGTATCATGCCCCTTTCTAGAAACTGGGATTGAGAACTTCAATATTGAATCCATTACAAAGCACATTTTTCCATTGCAAGATAAATCAATCTAATTGGCCAAACCACATCAATAGATCGGAGAAGAAATACGAAGCTGTAACAATCATGCATAAAAGAGTTCAGATAAAACTAAAATAACATTCATGGATAGATCTGATCATAAACTCATAATTCATCGGATCCCAATAAACGCACCGCAAAAATGAACTATATTGGATAGAACTCCAAGAACACCAAGGAGAACATAGTATTGAAGAACATTGAGAGAGAAGAAGCCATCTAGCTACTAACTAGGGACCCGTAGGTCTGTAGTAAACTACTCACGCATCATCGAAAGGGCAGCAAGGCTGATGTAGAACACCTCTGTGATTGAATCCCCCTCCGGCGGAGTGCCAGGAAAGGTCCCAAGAAGGGATCTCTTGATAACAGAGACTTGCGGCGACGAAAAAAGTATTTTGTGGACTTCTCTGTTGGTTTCCTGATTTTAGAGAATTTATATAGGCAGAGTTAGGTCGAACGGAGCCACGTGGGCCCCACAAGCTACCAGGGCGCGCCCTACCCCCTGGGCGTCCCCTGGTTCCTTGTGGGCCACTACTCCAATTTCTTGTCCCCTCCCGAAACTTTCAGGGTCTCTTATGTCCAGAAAAAAAAATCACCAAAAAGTTTCATGGCATTTAGACTTCATTTCGTACTAATATTCTACGAAATCAAGCAAAAAACAACAAGTGGCACTGGCCACTAATTTAATAGGTTAGTCCCAACAAAATGATATATGGTTGCTTCTAAATGTTTGTAAAACATCCAAGATTGATACTATAATAGCATAGAATAATAAAAAATTATAGATACGTTGGAGACGTATCATGAACCATGTGCCGGCCTGGGGCGGCAACAAGCTCCTTCGGGCTGGGAGAGGGAGGTGACGGAGGCGGATCAACTAGCTGCCTTGCTCGTGCTCGTAACCGACGAGCCACCCAGCCGGTTTGTGTGCCGGAGAACTGCTCTTCGAAAGCCATCGAAAGAGTGGAGAAAATGGCGAAGAAGGAGATGGGTGAGCGGCGGAAGGGTGCGATTCTTGCCCGGCGTCTGGTCTCGTTTAAATAGAGGGGGGACATGAGGAGCTCAGCCCGTTTAATGCCGGCCCGTTCATGAACGGACGTGTGGCTGGAGTAGGTTTCTCGGCTTCCATTCGGATTTAATGAAGGTGTATGAATGCGGCGAGGAGGCGTGTTCAGCCGGGCGTGCAGCAGGCGGCGCCCTCGGCCGGCAGCCACTTCAATGGTGAAGGCAGTGAGAGGTCGCGTCCGCCGTTAGCCGCCTTCAATGTTGAGCGGTGCGCTCTACAGCGGCATATGAATGGAGGGAGCTGGCGATGGGCGGGGAAGCACGTGCAGGAGGGTGGAGGGATTCTTGTGGGTTAGGGTGGTCAGAATAGTGCGAAGTAGCGGTCCGGACTCCCGCAAACATCCCCTTATTTGTCTCCGGTTTGAGAGAGAAATCGCGCCCGGACGGCTCTACGGATTGATACATGATCATTTTGGATGGCTTCCACGGTCCGGACTGTGCCGTGCGGACCATTGTGGGAGATTTGCTGGTCTGTCTTCGAGATGCCCTTAGCACCCCATTCCACCTCACCTTATCTTTGTCATTTCATAACGAAACACCACATGTAGAGGGCGGGCCCGGTCATAGTCCTACAAAACTAGGGGCCCATCCAAACCAAAAAATGTATTCATCCAACAATTATATTTTTTTGTGATCAATTTAGGTAGTAGTTGACCCTTTTTTAATGATAAATCAATGTTTACTAAAAATGTGTAGTCAGTTTTTTTCTTTTGCACACAAAAAACTCATTAAACACTAAAAATATCATAGAAAACTCATTGTCCGTCCTAAAATTATATTTTTTTTCTTGGATGCTTAATTACAATTGAGTAACTAACCTACTTTTCATGAAATACAAACATTTACTTAAACATCTGCCAAAAACTATATCTGACGGTGTGTAAATGAAATTTATACATGGACTGTACCTCAGATAATGTAGCATGTTTATGTAGGCATTGGTATTTCATCGAAAATAGGTTCATTAAACAATAATAACCATCCTAAAAAGTTATAATTGTCTGACAGACATTTATTTTTCAGTTTTTTTTAGTGTGCGTGGGTTTTTGTTTGGCAAAATAAACCAACCACGAAGTTTTGAGTAAGCATTGGAGTTTCATGAAAAATAGGTTATTTACAGCCTAAAATGAGCACCACAGAACCGTGCGGCAGGCGTGGTATAGCAATGTAATATAAGAGGGGCATGCCAGCTATACCGTTGATTGCGATCGCAAAGTTTAAATAATGGGCCCACTAGCAAAGAAAACAGGTGCCACATGATCCTGACCCGACTGAGGCTCGCGTGTATCCGTTTACTACCATTATTACTAGTTTACTTATAGTACTTAGTTAACAACATGTTGACACAGTGTGCTTGCCAGATTATAAAGACAAGCCCAGCCCGGGTGAGACGAGAATGGAGAGCGCGGCACAGTCCATCGTGAGCAAGGTCGGGCAAGTGCTGGTGGAGGAGCTCCAGGACATCCGCGGCGTCGGCAAAAAGGTCGTCCAACTTAGGGACGAGCTGGCGACCATGAACGCCGTCCTCCGCGTCATCTCCGAGGCGGACCAGGACAACGTCGACCACGTCGTCCGGGAGTGGGAGAAGCAGGTGCACGACCTTGCCTACGATGTCGAGGACTGCACCGACACCTACTCGCTCCGCATCGTCCGCCCCATCATGCGCCCGTCCATCTATGCCCGCGCCAAGCGTGTTGTTGGGTATCCGCACAAGAAGCTTGTGCTGCAACGCGTCCTCGCTGCTGACATCAAGGACCTCCTGGTCCGTACCACAGCCGTCAGCGAACGCCGTGCTCGCTACAACATCGACCGGGCCACGCTTCCAAGAGCTGCCTTCTTGGCCCCTGTCTCGGCAGAGTCTATCTCCGCGACTGCTCTCCGCCGTACCGACGACCCTGATCAGCTTGTAGGCATCATGGAGCAGGCTGATGCCCTGGCTAACAAGATCAAGTCCCCTATCCATGATCAGCATGACAAGATCAAGATGCCGGTTCATGATGAGCACGACAAGATTCTCAAGGTGTTCACCATTGTGGGGTTCGGAGGGCTGGGAAAGACAACCCTAGCTACGGAGTTGTCCCGGCAGCTAGATGCGGAATTTCCCTGCCAGGCGCTGGTGTCCGTGTCACAAGCGTTCGATGTCGAGAAGGACATGAAGAGACTGCTGATACGAGTGCTCCAGCAGATCCGCAAGGAGAAAGAAGATGCTAACGCTAACCAAACCAACGAGCTTAAGGAAAAGCAGGCCAAAATCAATAAGATGAATGTGGATGAGCTGTCCAGCGAGATCAAGGAGCAACTCGGTCACAAGAGGTATAGACTGCCGTCTCCAAACAAAATTTTAAACTCTACTCAAAATTATCCTTATGCGAGGCTGCAATCAAAATTATTTTTGATATCAATATCATCTTTATAAATATTACAAACTCGGGGATAAGCTTCGCAAGGTCTTCAGCACATGCACAGGAAGGCTACCAGCTATTTCAAAGTACACATAGCTACTTTTATTTTAGGCTTTTTAGTAAATTTATCACAAGTGAGAAATTGCCAACGGCTGGACCGAACAATGCTGAACTAGGTTTTTCAATTGCTTGTTGCAAAATCTGTCCTGCTTAAAGAATACGTAAGGTTCCATGGTTCATTCCTTTGTTTCCGGTTTTACCATTTTTTTTCACCTGTTTACATTAAAAACCGCCACAACTGCCCTCACATTTTATTAGTTTACCAAATAAAATCATGTTTTCTTTGGTAAGTCAATAACTGTGGATTTAGTTGGCAGCTAAATATATATTTTATACATGATCACATTTACAATAAAATGGTAGGTAAATCATGGTAATTACGTACAAAATATTTGTGCCCCCATTGCAATGAACGGACAAATTAAATATCTAATAGAGAAATAAAAATCAGTGACCACCACACTATATCTATGTGTTGGAGTGAAATGCGCCACTAATCCACGAACTTGATGGTTTTTTTCTCATAAACCATGCTAACGTCGTTTGGAGTGAAAAACTATTAAAAAGTTGTGTTTCCCAGGACTTGAACCTTGGCCGTTCACCTTAGACAATGCCTCAGTGACGACTAGAACACCACGATTCCACACTAATATGCTGCTCAGTGTGTATATACACATATCTATATATATTTACGTATAATCAGGAGAAAAAATAAATATTAAAATGCATGTTCTGAGGATTTTTGAACACAGGACGTCTAGTTTAGAAATTGGCTTCCAGAACAATACACCATGAAGCGATTTACGTTCCAATAAGCATCATTTTTCTGTACATGTATATACACTATGAACTGATTTATGTTCCAATAGACACAATATATAAAAGTAATATATATACATCTTGTCGACAATATAAAACGTCACATTCAATATATAACTCACAGTTCAAACAATATATAGAACGTGACTTCAATGTCAATAGCATTCGTATGGAAAAAGATCGCTTGATTGAAAAACAATCGGATGGGAATGCCTGGTTTTTCTCTCTCTCCTGATTCTACGCGTAAATATATACTGGGATGCATAGCAGTGTGCAAACCTGGTGTTGTTGCAGTGGTCATTGAGACAGTGCATATTCGGAACGGACAAGGTTCAAATCCTAGCCAACACAATTTTCTAATACTATTTTCACTCCAAACGGTGTTAGCATGGTTTATATGAGGAAAAACCGACCAATTTGCAAATAGACCCCTGGCATCCACGTGGTCGGTTTTTTCCCTGTCGGGCTGGTTTTAGCTTTATTTGATCAAATCAACGAGTTTGCGGACTGAATCCGATCACTTCTCGAGTTGTTGGCCTAAAATGTGCAATCAGTTTGAGTTTATGGACTAGTGGAGCATTTCACTCTATGTGTTGCATACTTCAGACATTGATTATCGTACAAGTAGAGTGGAGAAAGCACACACAAAAAAAGAATGACCACAACTAATTTTCTTTGTTCATAGTGTGTAGACATTCGATCTTCATTTGGAGAGACACCAAATTATTTTTCTCTTCGTAAAAAAGAAACCAAACTACTTATTTTGTTGTATAAATGTTGTTGGTATTTCTATCTGAACAAGTATTTCTAGTTCTATTTTTGCACATACACAAATTTTCTAACTCCATGCATGTATATATATCCAATTAAACTAGGTATCTCATTGTGATCGATGATGTATGGAACTTACCAGCCTGGGAAGCTATCCGTATGAGATTGCCAGAAAATAATTGCTACAGCAGAATCATTGTGACAACTCGGATAGTGACGGTGGCCAAGGCAGCTAGTGTCTCGGAGTACTTTGTCCATCATATGAAGCCCCTAGAACGAGAAGCCTCTGAGAAACTGTTTGTCAAAAGAGTGTTTGGCTCCACAGAGAAGGGTACTTGCCCCTCAGAACTTAAAGAAACCATGGACATAATTTTGAAGAAATGTGGTGGGTTGCCATTGGCCATCGTTAGCATCGCCAACCTTCTGGCAAGCTATAGGTCGGCTGAGGGCACATATATGTGGAAAAGAGTTTCTAAATCAATTGGATCTCAGATGGAGAGCCACCCTAACCTTGAGGGGATGAGGCGGTTGATTACACTTAGCTATGACTACCTGCCTCATCATCTCAAGGCTTGCATGATGTATCTAAGCATTTTCCCGGAGGATTATGTGATTGCCAAGGATAGACTGCTATATAGATGGATTGCTGAAGGGTTGGTTACTGAGAAGCGGGGCTTGACTTTGTTGGAGGTTGCAGAAGAATACTTCAACGAGCTGATAAGTAGGAACATGATTCAACTAGACAAGCTTGTGTCCTTGGGAGTGGAGGTAGAGGGGTGTCGGGTTCATGATATGATCCTTGAAGTCATGGTGTCAAAATCCCAGGAGTCTAACTTTGTTACTTTGGTAGGGCGGCAATACGGAGGAATGCCACATGGACATGGTAAGGTTCGCCGCCTCTCAATCCATGATAGTGAGAATGACGAGAAGAGGCCCACAAAAGTTGAGCAGCGTCATGCAAGGCACGGCTTTGAGGCGATGAACCTACATCATATCCGGTCACTAACCACATTTCAGCGCAATTATGGCCTCAGCAAGCTGCTAGATCATCTAAGCAAGTTCAAATTGCTGAGGGTACTTGACCTGGAAGATTGCAAGGCCCTGCAAGACAAGCACATGAGAGATGTCTGCCGACTGTATCTTCTCAGGTTCTTGAGCTTGAGGGGTACAGACGTTAAAGTGATGCCCGACAAAGTTGGCAAACTTGAGGGCTTGGAGATTCTTGATATAAAAAACACCCGCATCCAGAATAATGTGCCGCAAACTGTGACAAAGCTGAGCAAACTAGAGCGCCTAAGGTCTGATGAGTGGCTTCTGCCACGGGGACTAGGGAACATGAAGGCATTGTGCGAGGTGGACATGGGAGTTCTCACAAGCGACAATGTTAAGGTTATCCAAGAAGAGATCGGTAAGCTGCCACAGTTGCATGTTCTAAGTATTCGAATCAGTAACAAGAATATACAAACTGAAGAGCTCAAAGAGGAGTTTTGGCGTAAACTTGCCTCCTTCTTGAGCAACACATGTGCTCTCCAATCACTCAATCTGGAAAGCTGGGAGTATGGTCAACCTATTTCTACTGGTAGTGTGGAGTTTCTGCATTACGTCACCCTACCTCCGTCACTGCTTCAATACCTTAGTCTTTGTGGGAGCATTAAGCAACTGCCCAAATGGGTCTCATCACTCACATACCTCACAAAGTTTGAAGCGGAATGGACAGAAGTTGATGGCAACCAGTTATTTCATGTGCTGTTTAAGTTGCCCAACCTGCAGACCGTCAAACTGAAGCGAGTTGAGTGCATAGACGGAGAACTAGTTGCATGCCTTGAACACAACTTCCCGGTGCTTAGGATCCTGGAGGTGTTATACTGTCCCACCTTGACAAAGCTCACATTCAAGGAAGGGTCAATGACAAAGCTCGAGACACTTGTATTGGACTTCCATAATGTGGAGATGAGCCTTGCTGGAGTCGACAACTTGGAGAACCTTAAAGAGGTCAAGCTCCGTGGTAGGAAAGGCAACCCGGCAATGGAACGTGCAGTGGAGCAGCTCAAGACTCACCCCAACTCCAATCAGATCAAAGTGGTAGCAGACTGGTGGTGAGGTGCGCATCTTAATTGCGAACTTCTGCTCCAGTACGTTTTCTACGACCTTAATTAGTGTGCTTTTCCTTTGAAGTGCATATGTTTGTATGTCTGTGTTTCCTAGCTAAATTCTGCTCAGGGCTCAGGCTCGATCCAGCATTTGGTTATCCTATTGATTTTCATGTGTGTGAAGTGGAGTGCCAAATAAAACAGCTTGTAAGAAGCACGAGTGCTATGTATATGTAATTATGTATACGGGTATTTCGCATGATTTATAAAATGCCTCTTACTACTCTTCAGTATCATTCCACCAGAGCTGCTGCCGACAAATCAAGTAGCAAGTTTCTTTGGATCTTTGGTATCATTCCAATGCCATTGCCCTCCTCTGCTGCTTGGAATTTGATCGAACAGCTACCACCACCGTGCCGTCCGCGCCAACCCGCTGGAGCTCTGCCGGCACCTCCTCCGAGCCCCCGTCTTTGAGGTCATCGTTAACATCCACGGCCGCCTCGCGTTCCTCTTCCTCCACGCCCACCAGGCAGAAGGCGGAAAGGGAGGCGACCCTTCTTTCTCCAGTCCTGCTCAACTGCGACTGTGAGCCTCCGGTAGCGCCGGCGATCTGGTACGGCGTGGGCTGGAGTTTCAGTTGCTGCTCTGTCGTTTGGTAATAACAATGCAGCTGCAGTTTGATTCACGATTGCGATGCAAAATCCTCACTACAAATTATAGTATGTACTCCCTCCGTTCCTAAATATTTGTCTTTCTAAATATTTCAACAAATGACTATATAGGGAGCAAAATGAGTGAATCTAGGCTCTATAATACGTCTATATACATCCGTATGTAGTTCATATTAAAATCTCTTAAAAGACATTTATTTAGGAACGGAGGATGTAGTTAATTTTTATTCCCTCCGTTTCAAAATAGATGATCCAACTTTGTACTAACTTTGTACAAAGTTGAGTCATCTATTTTGGAACGGAGGGAGTACTAGATAAACTGCACCGACAGCAAAGGCACTAATTGATGAGCTACTCCTTTCGTCCGAAAAAGCTTGCCCCTCAAATGGATGTATCTGTCTATGTACATATCCCCTACCTAGGTTCAGAACCAACGGCGTCCAGAGTTCTAGATCAGTCAAACGAGACCGCCATGAACAACCACTGCACTGTTAGGACTTGTGAGTTCAGATGGTAGTTACGATTAATAAGATCAGCAACCCATGGATGCAAAGGCTAGAGAGATTAAGAATTCGGACTTTCTGCCGTTGGCCCGTTGCTAGCTCTACTCTGCTCTGTCATTTGGTTCACGGTTTACAGAGTTTTCATATATGGACCGATGGTTTTCAGCCATGTTTCACTCAGTGATGATAATTTGTGTGTGGCTAATTTAATACTACTAGATAAACTGCACAACTCAGTAGCATGCACAGTTTCCTTGCTTCAGAAACAATGGCGTCTAGATTGTTCAACCAGGCCGCCATGGAAGTGGAACACAATACTACATGACACTGAATTGTTTGCATTCAAATGGTGCCGACGATTGATAACATGAGCCAGCTCTACTCTGCTCTGTTGCTGCTAGGTCTACTCTGCTCTGTCATTTGATACACGATTTACAGAATCTTCATAGTTAGTAACTATACAAACTGATGTTCTTTCGCCCATCTGTTGCTCAGTGATAAATTCTAGTGTGTCGTTAATTTATACTACCAAATGATAAACTGCACAGCTCTGTAGCATGCGCATCTGAAATTCTGAATGCACTCCAGCAAGTTACAATTCCTTTCTACAATCTTTTGTCACCCGTTTCCTGTAGTTTATGGCTATGCACTCCAGCAAGTTACAATTCCTTTCTACAATCTTTTGTCACCCATTTCCTGTCAGTTTATGGCTATGCCCTCCAGCAATTTCCCTTCTGAATTCCAGTGTTATGTACTGTCGTCTTGCTTCTAAGTTCCTTCTAAATTCCAGTGTTATGTAGTGTTGAGTCGTAGAGCCGAGATTTCCCTTCTAAGTTCCTATGTTATGTACTATCGACTCGTAGAGCTGCATGGATTGGGCGATGTATACCAGTTTTTCAGTGCATGGGGGCAATTGTTGACATTGATCGTGCTTTTTTACCTTCAAAAGACAGATGACACCCACCAGATCGATTAGTGCCATCTCCACATTCCTATCATTACACTTAACTTAACTTCCTGGTATCCGACTAATTTTGGTCCGCTTCGACAAATTGGCTATATGTTTGGGGAGCAACTACAATAGAAAAGAAGCTTGTGGTAGAAAAATAGAAAAACGGATCTGGACCACCGGATGGGAGACTGATGGCCCAGATTTAGGTGGAGCAATCTGTCCGGATAATTTGCAAAAAGGGCCTTCCCTGCAAGCTAATTTGGTCTTAGTGCCCTCGTCTTTCAATCCCAAATCCCCTACAGAGCAGCAGCCCCAACGCTGGCAGCGGCAGCGACGGCCCAGATCCCTCCTCAAGCTGGGCGAATTCAGAAAATCTCAGATGGCTGCTGGCCGTCGTGTCGTCAACAGTGCAATTTGAGGTAGACAAAATCAAATCTACCCGGCTAATAAGCCCCGCCCCTTGATGTGCTCGTCGGTCTAAGTAGCCTCTGATCTGAATCTCTGATAGCAGTCGGTTCCGCCTCCTCTCTCTCTCTCTCAGGCACATCAGCTCGTGTCCTCCTCCCCCTCGTTAGCGGCAAGCCGGTGGTGAGCTCCTCGGCTCCTTCCCAACCGCCCCATGCGACGTGGTGTAAACCTACAAATCTTCAACACGGTTGTTCATTTTCTAGATAAATAGATGTTAACCTTTTTTTGTGGGTAAATAGATGTTAACTTTGTTTGCTATTTGTGCTGCAGCCCAATTTTACCGTATCAAGTAAATTTAGGACTCTTTTGGTTCATAGGATAGGATTATCGTAGGAATAGGAATTTTGTAGAAAATGAGATGACATGTATCTCAAATCTTATGAATAGGAATAGGAAACGAGATGTCATTTGGTTGACACCAAAGAAATTTTTTCATTGAGTCTAGGCTCATTTTTATTTTCCTATGAAATGTGGAGGATAGGAACCAATCCTATGTAGGAATAGGAATCTGGCTATGTGTGAATGATGCATTTTAGTAACTTCAGTTTGTTGGTGTATTGCTCCTGTTCTTGATGGTTTGGTACTCTAATTTGGAACTTTTGTTTCTTGTTAAGTAATCTAGAGAATCAAGTTGGAGGGTTGAGGACGGTTGGATAATCTTAGGGTCTTGAAGTTTAGGACAATTCACCAAAAAGCTCAGTACCTGCAGTTCCAAGAAAGTAAACTGCGACAGGTCACGAGCAACAGTATTGTTTCCCAGTTCAAGATATATGTAAAACTAGCTCTCAAAGTCGATGGTATTAAACTTATAATTTGTCTTGCAGGGTTCTCTGTATAAGCCCCAGTGTAATAGCATGTAATAATATGCATCTGCAGGGCAGTCATAAAACTCCCTTTAAATTGCTCGATGCCAGTTGTTTGTCGTTCTCATTTATGCTTTTAACTAATCCTTGAAATTGTAATACATTGAAAATGGTCATATTTCACAAAGACTCAAGGTCTGTGCCGCAAACATGCTATTTCATATCTAACCATTTGCAGGGGGTTTTCTGTGAAAAGTACATTAAGTGGTCTGAGATCCCCCCACCTAAATCTGGGCCATCAATCTCCCATCTAGTGGTCCAGATCCATTTTTTCTATTTTTCTACTACAAGTCCAGATTCTATTGTAGTCTCTCCCATATGTTTGCTCCTTTGGTCATTCAAATACTAGAGGAATGTGTTAATAACACAGATACCTGAATTGCTAAAAAAGGACAAGTTGGAGATACAATGATAAATTTATATCGAGGAGGTGTTCATAGTTCATACAATTATTACTACCCCGCAAATTTCAAACATACAAATATTTATTGCAAAAAACAAACAAATAAAAGAGGTGCTGGCGCTCTGAGTTAAACTGCATGCAAACAAATAAACTGATTGATAACATGAGCCAGCTCTACTCTGCTCTGTTGCTAGAGTTTCAGAATTCAGAATTTCAGTTGCTGCTAGGTCTACTCTACTCTACTGTCATTTGATTCACGATTCACAGAATCTTCATAGTTAGTAACTATACGAACTGATGTTCTTTTGCCCATCTGTTGCTCAATGTTGAATTCTAATGTGTGGCTAATTTATACTACCAGAGGGTAAACTCCACAGCTTTGTAGCATGCGCATCTGAATGCACTCCAGCAAGTTACATTTCCCTTCTACAATCTTTTGTCACCCATTTCCTGCCAGTTTATGGCTATGCTCTCCCGCAATTTTCCTTCTGAATTCCAGTGTTATGTATTGTCGTCTTGCTTCAAAGTTCCTTCTAAATTTCAGTGTTATGTAGTGTTGAGTCGTAGAGCCGAGATTTCCCTTCTAATTTCCTATGTTATGTACTATCGAGTCGTAGAGCTGCATGGATTGGGCGATGTGTACCGGTTTTTCGGTGCATGGGGGCAATTGTTGACATTGATCGTGTTTTTTTACCTTCAAAAGACAGATGACACCCACCAGATCGATTAGTGCCATCTCCACATTCCTATCATTACACTTAACTTAACTTCCTGGTATTCGACTAATTTTGGTCCGCTTCGACAAATTGGCTATATGTTTGCTCCTTTGGTCATTCAAATACTAGAGGAATGTGTTAATAACACAGATACCTGAATTGCTAAAAAAGGACAAGTTGGAGATACAATGATAAATTTATATCGAGGAGGTGTTCATAGTTCATACAATTATTACTACCCCGCAAATTTCAAACATACAAATATTTATTGCAAAAAACAAACAAATAAAAGAGGTGCTGGCGCTCTGAATTAAACTGCATGCATATGATGCATGCCACCAGGAAATAGACTATATTTTAGAGGATAGAGTCTATGTAGGTGTCAAGACGTTTGGACTTGTGCTTGACCATCCGGAGTCTGGATCCTTCTCGCACCACCTCCACGCCGGTGAGCAAGACCACCGTGTCGACACACTCTGTGTCACTGCCCCATCCATCCATTTCCATGATGTTGAAGCTCCTGTGGATGCAGAACTTGCCATCCCCCAGATACACCATGCTGCAGTCCGTCTCGTGCCATCCCGATGGTGGGTCAATTTCGATCCACGCATGGCGCAGTGCCGGGGCCGACCCGTCCATCCTCATAGTGCCGGAGACATCCACGGCAGTGAAGCGTGAGTGTATGTGGACGTATCTATTCTCGAAGCCGAACAGGAGGTTGTTACCGAGCTCGGGGACGTGCAGGGCGCGGGACCAGAATGGCAACTTCCAGTCACCGGCCTTGGTCCACTCGCCGGTTCTCGTGTCGAAGCAGTAGGTGCCGGCGGCGGGGTTGGGCTCTCGCCATTCCCGTGTTGAAGCAGTTGGTTCGAACGAGACACAGATGGTGTTGTTGCTGCTAGAGGCATCCTCCTCGCTGCCATGGCCGTGGACCAGCGCATAGGACTCAACGGAGACAGGGTCGCGGCCTCTACGGTGATAGTTGTTGGCCTCGTCGAGGACAATGGGCGGCGGAGGGAGCTCGCGCCAGTGCCACACGCACCTGTCCCTATGAACACGGTCGCCGTACCACTCATCCACGAACTTGCTTGGCGACGGCGGGTTGGGGTCGCCGTAGACGAAGGCCTCGAAGCTGTGGCCCTTGCGGTCCATGACATAGAGCGTGTCGGGGCGGTCAGGGTCATGGGCCGCATCTGGACGGGAGGGATCGTCCTCGGCGGCGGCAGTGGTGTGGGTTACGCAAAGGGAGACGGGGTTCCACCATGGATCTGGCTTCTTGTTGACACGGGGCATCATCTCGACGGTGGCGGCCTCGATGTCGTAGAGCGAGGCCATGCCATTGCCGTCGACGCAAAGGAATTTTGCCTCGCCCTCGCCGGTCCCGGTGCCGCCGCCGCCGTAGAGAGGCAAGAAGTCGAAGTTGGTGACGTAGCCGCCCATTTGACGGGAGGTGTTGAACCTGAGTTTGGGCGTGGGCAGCCGCAGGACGCCGTCGTAGTTCTCCTCCGCCGTGCTCTCGTCCTCCTCCTCTGGCGTGCCCACCTTCTCCTTCTCCTCCGTATTGGCCGCCGGCGTGTTGTCCCAGCCGCCGCGGCCGGTCGTGGGATCTGGTGCTGCTGCGCTTGGACCGTGGTGGGGTAGAAGAGGTGCTTCCTGGGGTTGATGATGCGGCTCAGCGACCCACCGCTGTATTTGCCTGTCAGCACGTTCAAGAACCGCCGTGCCTTCATCTTTTCAGGCGATCGATCGACTACCCAGGCGACGGCTAGGTCATGCTTTTCTCGATGTCACCGACGAATGAATATACATGGCTTTGTGGACTGTAGGTGCATGGACCAGCCGGCCCATAACCAAGTTGGCAGGCTTATCATGAGCACGGGCCGGCCTCCTTTCTTTTCTTTTCACAAAGGAAAAATCTACATGGACTCAAAAAAAAAGAAGGAAAAAACTACAACACGTTTTGGCACATATTATTGTGCTCATGCTTTCTTCTCCTTCGTTTTGGCACATAGTGTACTTTCCGTTGAGCGATTAATGGAAAGGGAGTTGTTTGCACAAAGAAAAATTGAAAGGGAGTTGATAATGATATACGAATTGTGAGTTCTAGGGAAGCTAGCTAGGCTCAAGGATCCATCAGGCTGAAATTTATGCAAATTGCGTGTACATGGCCAGAGATATAGGAAGAGTTAAGTTTCAGCATTGCTTTAGGGAAGCCAACAGTGTTGCTCATGAAATCTCTAAGGATTGCTATTCCTCTACAATTGCTGCTAGTAATTGGGTTGACGAACCCCCTAGCTTCTTATTCCTGTTCTTGTGAACAATATAACTTTATTTAGCAATCGATAAATAATCCCTCGCCAAAAAAAAGCATGCCATGAGCCCATGATGGCTTTCCCTCGAAAATAAAAATAAAAACGACCAATCGATCAAGCGTGCTTCAGTTCAGTACTTACGCACAAAGGGCAGGCCACAACACCTTTTAACATCTCTTTGGATATGAAAGCGTTGCTGCTCCGGGGCCGGGCTAGTTTCAGAGTTGATGTCAGGCTACCATTTCAACCAACCTAACAGGATCTATCTAACTGGTCTGTCTATAGTTGCTATAGCGAGATTGAGTTGTTCTGTTTCACTTAAATGTACTGTGATCTGTCCTAATGTCCAGAAAGTTCACGGGCTCGAGATAAGGAATCAAGCCTTTTATCATTCTGGCATTGAGAACGCGATAAAGGCATGAATTTAATTCAATCTATGATATTGTAGAATAAATAATGATTTCAATTTGGCATTATTCCATGTTCGAAGCCTCCAAGCGAATTCTTCCTAGATGCCTAATAAAATCGATTTGATTATATGAGCAATTTGCCAAAGATACAAAAGATTTCAGAACACAGAGTAGCTGTCGTGGTCGAGACGTTTGGAGTTGTGCTTGACCATCCGAAGTTTGGACCCTTCTCGCGCCGCCTCCACGCCGTAGACGAGGGCCTCGAAGCTACAGCCCGCGCCATCCATGACGTAGAGGACCCCGGGGTCGTCGGCGTGGGTGACGAAGAAGGAGATAGGTTCCCACCTTTTGGGCTCCTCGAGCCTAAGCATCATCTGGATAGTGCCAGCGTCGGCGTTGTAGAGCGCGGCCATGCCGTTGCTGTCTATGCAGAGGATCCTTTCCTCGCCCCTCGCGATGCCGCCGTAGAAGGGAAAGAAGTCGAGCATCCCCGTGCCACCGCACGGGTGGGAGGAGGCCTTGAACCTGAATTTGGGCGTGGCCACCCGCAAGACGTCGTAGTCCTTCTCCGGCAGTTCCGACATGCCATCGCAATCCGTGTCTGACGACGACATCTCCGACTCCTTGGCCTTCGGCTTGGCCATGGCGGCGGCTCGTTGGATCTGGTGCTGCTGTCCCTCGGCCCAACAACCTGAGTTTGCAAGCTCCTAAAACATTTGCTCATAATCACATCCACCAAGTGTCAGAATTTTTTAATGTTCTTCTCTATTTTTTTCAAATTTACTGTTCACTATGTGGATGCATCGAAGGTGGGTGCAGCCACTACTTTCGCTTCTAGTAGATGCTTCCTTTGTAAACCAAATGGTTTTGACTTTTTGAGGGGTTAACAAATTCCATTATTGAAAAAGGCTTTCTACCCACTTGATATATAAAGCAAAGCACAACAAGCACAATACAACGCACACCTGATCAAAGTACACAAATAAGAGGTAACACATAAATGGGTTATGTTGAGGACAGCAGCTCAACATGCCCTAAGAAAACAAAAGAGGAATAAACCACAAGGAGGATCCAGAGAGCTAGTTCTTGTCCAGCGGCGGCGGAGGGAGTGGAGGCTCCAAACGTAGAGCCAAGGATATGAGACATGTTGTGAAGGAATCAATGACGCCGCACTCTGGTTCATGGCTAAGCATCTTCCATGGCTGTAAAAAATCACATGGTTTGTAAATAGTATCAGTAGGCCGCCGCAAGAGCGGAGCGGTCAATGACAACCTTATTGCATATCATCCACAACATCCAGGTGAGAGCTCCAATCCCAAGCCACCTAATGTGGCGGGACACTGCCAAGCAAGCTTATAATTCCTCATAGAGATCGGGGAAGTTTGTGTGGCACCACCCTTCACCCACAACTTACCTCAAGAAAGTCTAGAGAATTGCGCTGTAACACAAGAAAAGAAAATTAGAGTCCTCATCTTCCAAGGCCGCGTGGGGGCGGAGGGAGGCACGCCGGAAAGCAGTGTTCCTTAGTTCAATAAGGGCGGCCTCAACCAATATTTGAGAATAACTCCTGGAACCATGCAGCAAAGGGTTGGTTGCACGCCCACCGATTGAACCAAAAAAGGTTGCTTTGTACGGAGGGGGGTGGATGCAGGCCCTAGAGCCTCCTGCACCGGAGGCTGCTCCAATGTATTGGCCACACACGTAGCTGTCGGGGAGACAAGAAAAGATGCATACAGAGCAGAGATGGAGGCGGGATTGAGCTTGAGGAGGCAGTGGGCGTGCCATCGTCGCCATGAGAGAACGGGGCAATTTGGAAATCCCGGATCGGGCGTTTTCGTGAAGCATATTTTCATGCGGTTTGCAAAGAGCTTCCAATGAAAGAGCTGAAGAGCTTAATTAGTCTATCCATAAACTTCGAGAAAGTGCACTGATGAGCAAATAGAGTGCACTGGCAGTCTGAGAGAGAAGGGAACCCTGGTTCCCACCACCACAGACTTGTCCTTCGAGCTAGCTTACCGCAATGGCCGTTCCCAATGGCATGACATTGAAGCGCCTCTTGAACTAGTCGAGTAATTGATTCGCCTCATAGACCACCTTCTGTATGTACCTTAGCAATTGTTGGGATATCCTACCCAATTTATCACTCTCTGCCATCTTCCCTAGCCAATAGATCTTTCCCGTTTTTGCATTCCTTTCATTTCTCTCTTGCAAGTACTTTCTTTCAAATTCAACTGTTATTTCTGGTGCATCCCACTTGCACGCTCCGAGTATGATTGTTAAATCTTTCCATGGACGATAATAAGTTTTCATTTACACTTTTATGTGATAATTGGTTGTGGAGCCAGAAAAAGATGGATGCCATGCTAGCCATGGAGGAACTGAGATGTATGGTCGCCAACCACCTATTGCGGCAATATTTATCACGTGAATATGCCACTACAGTGTAAGGACCTATAACTAAAATGAACTTACTTTTGTGCTTAAGTCTAAAATAACAATAAAGCATATGCATAATAAAATGATCTGACCACCCTTCCATATCTATGATGATTTAGTCACATGAATATTTGAACAATACATATTCATCTGGCCACCCATCCATATCTATGATGATCTCTTCTGCTCTCGCGTGCGCTCTCGCTCTGCGTGTGTCGACGGTCATCGAATATTAGAGAAACTATGTATTGGCCATGTCAATTTTTATGACCTCATTCATATAGGACAACAGCCTACTACTTATGTCAAATTTGTAGTTTACAGGTGTCAAGTGCAGCAGGGTCAAGTGATTTTTTTCCAGAACATTATGCGTGGATAGCTTGAAATCACCATGTCAAATTATTTATACTAAACTTCTATACTTACTTATAAATTATTTATGTCAAAACACAATATTGAATCATGATAATTTTAAATTTATTTTGCAACATTATATATTTCAATATATATTATCTTAAAACATAATTGACCAAAGTCCAAATGTAATAAGAAATGACAAATAGCATGCTTCTTGAACAATTTGTGACACTTCCATAAATATACTGCATATGTGTTTTGCATGTTCTTAAATATACTAGTAGACAACTGAACAATATTAGTAGAGACTCTAATGGTGAATGGTATAAGAAATATCATCATACTGATCTATAATTAGCATCAAAGCAAATACAAAAATCTAGAGTATATAGAAGGGTTGAGAATCTTCCAGCCGAAGGATGTCTTATTAGGATGTAAGGAAATTGTGCCCCAAGTGCAAGAGTTTGTAATAAGAAATAAGTTTCCAACGAGAACTAAGTACCAATCCGAGGAAGTAAAATTTCCTAAACCAATAATTAATTATGCAATATTAACAAAACTTTATTTGTGCCTCCCAACAATTCAGTAGGGGTGTCAACACTAAGAGCTTTGCTTATTAATTGATAAAGTGGCAATAAATATTTTTGTAATAAATAACAACTTGAAAGTACATCCATATTATCCTAGTTTGTTTTGATTATTTATGAAAAAATCATTGACTTGACTAATCTTCAGTTACTTGGAATATTCTGGCATAATTAAGGATGTCCTTTATCAACTCGAATTTAGGAAAAGATTTGCATTAGGCAAACCACTAAGATTCTACAGTTATTTTTTAGGCACATTAACATCCTTTGTGATTGGAGACACTCTAATAAATTTTTAGGCACATTAACATAAGCTCATAAGGTATCGGGTGTATTAAGTGATTTTTTTCAGAACATTATGAGTGGAAAGCTTGAAATCACCATGTCAAATTATTTATACTAAACTTTAGTACTTATTTATAAATTATTTATGTGAAAACACAAATAATGAATCATGATAATTTTAAATTTATTTTGCAACATTATATATTTCAATATATATTATCTTAAAACATAATTGACCAAAATCCAAATGTAATAAGAAATGACAAATAGCATGCTTCTTGAATAATTTGTGACACTTCCATAAATATAGTGCATATGTGTTTTGCATGTTCTTAAATATACTAGTAGACGACGGAAAAATATTAGTAGAGACTCTAATGGTGAACGGTATAAGAAATATTATGACACTGATCTATAATTAGCATCGAAGCAAATACAAAAATCTAGAGTATATAGAAGGGTTGAGAATCTTCCAGCCGTAGGATGTCTTATTAGGATGTAAGGAAGTTGTGCCCCAAGTGCAAGAGCTTGTAATAAGAATTAAGTTTCCAACAAGAACTAAGTATCAATCCGAGGAAGTAAAATTTCCTAAACCAATAATTAATTCTACAATATTAACAAAACTTTATTTGTTCTAGATGATGACCAGGCTCGAGGAGCCCCAAAGGAGGGAACCTATCTCCTTTTTCATCACCCACACCGACGGCACCGGGACCCTCTACGTCATGGATGGCACGGGCTGCAGCTTCGAGGCGCTTGTCCACTGCGACCCCAACTCGCCGTGGTCCCGCCTGTTTGCGTGCAATGACAGGCACGTATGGCACTAGCGGGCGCTCCCTCCTCCGGCACCACTCGGTGTCGGCCATGGCAGAAGTGTATGCTCCATCTCCATCTAGTCCTATGCACTTCTTCACGTCCACGGCGGCAATGAAGATGCTTCTAGTGGCACCACCACAAGCATCTGCATCTCGCTCAGAGATTCTAGCCCCTCCTCCAACTCGGGGCGCAAGGCCGTCCCCGCCGGCGGCACCTACTGCTTCGACATGGGCACCGGCGATTGGACCCAGGCCGACCACGGGAGGCTGCCCTTCTCGTCCCGTGCCCTGCACGTCCCTGAGCTTGGAACCAATCTTCTGTTTGGCATTGATGGTAACAATTCCGACCGTTTTTGCACCGTGGATGTCTTGGGCGCCATGAGGACGAACGAGTCAACCCCGGTGTTGCAACATGAGTGGGAGGACGTCGACCCGCTGCTGAACTGGAGCTAGCCTGTAGCACCACAGCCTGGCTTACCTCGGGGACTGAAGGTTTTGCATCCACAGAAACTTCAAAGTCATGGAAATGGACGGATGGGGCAGTGGCACCAAGTTTGTCGACACGGTGGACCTGCTCACCGGCGTGGAGGTGGTGCGAGAAGGTTGCAAACTTTGGATGGTCAAGCACAAGTCCAAACGTCTCGACCATGACAGCTACTCCGTGTTTTAAAATATTTTGTATCTTTGGCAAACTACTCACATAAGAGAGTGGCTTTTGTGCACCCACGCACATTGCACCACCGGTGCACCCATGATCAAAAACTTAGTAAAACATTTTGAAAAAATCTAAAACTTTGTGGATGTGATTATGACCAAATGTTTTAGGCGCTTGCAAAATTTGGTGGTGAAATAACATCCGAGGAAATCTATACAAAAAAACAAAGTTTGTACTGAAAACAGGTGAACAGTAACATGGGTGCAAAGCATCATTTATGTTTCATTTTGTATGGAGATCATTTAATGTTTTTTGGTGACCAAACTTTGCAAGCTCCTGAAATATTTTGTATCTTTGCAAGCTCCTTTTTTCACACTTGTGCTTCAAAGTAGCACCATGATCTTCATGATAGAGAGTCCCCTATGTTGTCAGTTTCATATACTAGTGGGAATTTTCATTATAGAACTTGGCTTGTATATTTCAATGATGGGTTTCCTTAAAGTGCCCTAGGTCTTCATGAGCAAGCAAGTTGGATGCACACCCATTTAGTTTCTTGTTGAGCTTTCATACACTGATAGCTCTAGTGCATCAGTTGCATGGCAATTTCCTACTCACTCACATTGATATCTATTGATGGACATCTCCATAGCCCGTTGAAGTCGGAGACGAGGAAGCCACGAGGCAGGAGGGCGCGCCCCCCACCCTCGTGGGCCCCTCGTTGCTCCCCTGACCTAGTTCTTTCGCCTATATATACTCTTATACCCTGAAAACATCGAGGGGAGCCACGAAGCTACTTTTCCACCGCCGCAACCTTCCGTACCCGTGAGATCCCATCTAGGGACCTTTTCCGGCGTTCTTCCCGAGGGGGATTCGATCACGGAGGGCTTCTACATCAACACCATTACCTCTCCGATGAAGCGTGAGTAGTTTACCACAGACCTTCGGGTCCATAGTTATTAGCTATATGGCTTCTTCTCTCTCTTTGATTCTCAATACCATGTTCTCCTCGATGTTCTTGGAGATCTATTCGATGTAATATTCTTTTGCGGTGTGTTTGCCGAGATCCGATGAATTGTGGATTTATGATCAGATTATCTATGAATATTATTTGGTTCTTCTCTGAATTCTTATATGCATGATTTGATATCTTTGCAAGTCTCTTCGAATTATCGGTTTAGTTTGGCCTACTAGATTGATCTTTCTTGCAACGGGAGAAGTGCTTAGCTTTGGGTTCAATCTTGCGGTGTCCTTTCCCAGTGACAGTAGGGGCATCAAGGCACGTATTGTATTATTGCCATCGAGGATAACAAGATGGGGTTTTCATCATATTGCTTGAGTTAATTCATCTACATCATGTCATCTTGCTTAATGCGTTACTCCGTTCTTTATGAACTTAATACTCTAGATGCACGCTGGATAGCGGTCGATGTGTGGAATAATAGTAGTAGATGCAGGCAGGAGTCGGTCTACTTGACACGAACGTGATGCCTATGTTCATGATCATTGCCTTAGATATCATCATAACTATGCGCTCTTCTATCAATTGCTCGGCAATGATTCGTTCACCCACCATAATATTTGCTATCTTGAGAGAAGCCACTAGTGAAACCTATGGCCCCCGGGTCTCTTTTCCATATTATTGAATCTCGTTTACATCTTACTAGTTTCTGATCTACTATTTTGCAATCTTTACTTTTCAATCTATAAACCAAAAATGCCAAAAATATTTACTTTACCGTTTGTCTATCTCTATCAGATCTCATTTTTGCAAGTGATCGTGAAGGGATTGATAACCCCTTTATCGCTTTGGGTGCAAGTTGTTGATTGTTTGTGCAGGTATTTGGTGACTTGTGCGTTGTCTCCTACTGGATTGATACCTTGGTTCTCAAAACTGAGGGAAATACTTATGCTACTTTGCTGCATCATCCTTTCCTCTTTAAGGAAAAACCAACGCAAGCTCAAGAGGTAGCAGTAGCGGCCCATCCGGTGTAGCACAATCTTCACATCAATGAAAGCCAGGCGGGACTAAATTCTTAAATGAAAATCCAACGGTCAAGCCAGGCGTGACTAAATCCTTAAATGAAGATCCAACGGTCAAGAACGCCCACCAGTCCAGATCCAACAGTAAAAAATGTTGACGGCCTGGGAGGGCTCTATTTGTGCGCAATTTAAATGTCTCTAGATGGCGCTAGTGAAGTTGATATGAGACCAACATATATAGTGGGTTCTCCCCATTACACTTGGTGATTGGTATGATGAGAGAAAGGATACACCAAACGTGCTCGCCTCACCTGGCCGGGCCGAAGGGCGTGCGGCATGCACGTGATTGATCCATAGAAATACGGGCACGTGACCTTGCAGGAGTGCAACTTCCTTTTGTCGTTATGGTTTTTGATTTCTTGGCGGACAAGTGGACATTTTCTTGACACAGTTAAATTCGAAACCATGCATGTCGGTTGAGATGGTTGTGGCGACGTGAAAGCGTGTGGGCTCTTGTATATATAAGACTTGCGAGTCACCGTCAAAGACTCGCATAGATAGCTTAGGGTTTCAGGTTGGCTCGCTCGCGCATTGCGCCAGCATCATAGTGTGCGCTCCATCCTAACATGGGCGTGCACCGGCGAGCAGGTTTGGGAATCTCACATCCTTGATATACTGCTCCAGAAAAAATAAATATGAATTAGCTTTTTGAGAAGCGCTACACACGCGACAGCCCAAATTCGTCGGCACGAACAAAACAGGGCCGTGTTCCTTCAAGTCAGGCGGGTCCCCAACGTCGCCCAACCGATTGTAGTTAGCGAACCCTCTCTATGCACCGGCCATGACTAGCACTAGTATGCTAGAGCCATGTATGCATGAGTAGTAATTGGTTGTCATTATTTATTTATTGAGTGGGATTAGGGCATGGCCAACGCATAGGCTTATGATGATGTTGCGGAAAGTCGTGGATTCGGATAGGGAAGCGGGATCCTCTGCAGGAGGCGGGCGCTTGGGGAGGAAGAAAGAAAACGTGGCGGTTTGATGTGAAAGCTGAAACGAAAAGTAGAGATGCATATGTAATAAAATTTCTTTCTTGTTAAGGCCCACTGGTAGCAGCTGACACGTGGGTCTCCCCTCTAGTCCAGTTGAGTCCTACTAATAGAGTGGGGAAAAGGATATGGATGCCAGGCTGGAGCGAAGGGACGGTGGAGGGGAAGCGGAGGAGGTGACACATCATCATCATGCAGACAAGGCAAGCAGCTCCGGATGTGGAACTGATGTGGGCCCCACGCTCCACTCCACTCTACTCAGTCTCTCTGTCTGAGTCAGAGTCAGTCCTTCCACCACCACCACCACCACCACCACCAGCAGCGGTTCCCCTCCCCCCACCCCTACTTTCCTCTTTCTCCCACCACCATTCTCCTCATCATCCTCCTTCATCCCACCAAAGCAATCACGATCACAATCTGGAGCAGTCCCGACCGATCCAGCAGCGAGGCGAGGCGAGGCGAGGTGAGGTAGGTAATCAATCATCCGCTCCCTTGTAGCGAGCAAGTAATCTCGATTCTCTTCTCTCCCATCATTCCTCCCCCTTCATTACTGTTCTTTCTTTCTTTCTGGGTGGATGGATGGATTATAGCAGAGTTTTATCATCATCTGCTCCTACTCTTCTTCCCTCCCCATCTTCCTCGCATTTATTTATTTTCCCTCTACAGCAAGCAAAGTGAAACAGCAGCAGACAGGCATGCACTTATAACTGTTCATCCCATCCAGCCTCCTAGTGCCACCAGTCCAATCCAATCCAATCTTCTTTCTTTTTTGGTTGGTTTTCCGACAAACAAAGAAATTACCTTATCTTCTTCCTTGATTGGCTTCTGTTTGTATAACCACACCACAAACAAAAGTGTCCATCAACAATCGATTACTAGTTCCAATCGCAAGACCAGAGCCAGAGCAGGCGAAAACAGAGCTGATATTGTCTGTCACGAATTGGATCATTCACTCCATCTTCTCTTTGCACTTCCAGTTTGTCCACGGCCGTCCCGCATGGGGTCACGGAGGGGAAGGCCGCAGCCGCAGCAGCAGTATCCTCCTCCTCCTCCTGCCGCCGCCGCTGAGGGCCCGCGCCCCGGAGGCCCAGCCAGAGGAGGCCTCCCTCAGCATCACCAGGCGGCGCAAGGACGCGGATTCACCGGCGCCCCACCGCCGCAGCCAAGACACGATGCGGCCGCAGGCAGAGGCAGGGGCCGTGCTGCCCGTGGCGCCGGCCCCTCCTCCCCTGCCCCTGCGGCCGCAGGGCCCTTGGGCCGCCTGCCTCCCGAGCTGCGCCAAGCAATGGAAGAACCTTCGCCGCCGGCGCCGGCAGGCCCTTCGGAGCCCCCGCCACCGCCACCGCCCGCGCAGGCCCAGGCGGCGATCCCGGCGTCGAGCAAGGCGATCCGGTTCCCGCTGCGGCCGGGCAAGGGCAGCGCCGGCAGCAGGTGCCTGGTCAAGGCCAACCACTTCATCGCGCAGCTCCCCGACAAGGACCTCCACCACTACGATGTGCGTCTGCTGCTGCTGTTGAATTTATTTATTATCCTTGTAAGCAACATTTTTCTTACTGATCTGAATTTGAGCGAGCAGGTTTCGATCACCCCGGAGGTCACGTCGCGGGTCGTCAACCGGGCGGTGATCAACGAGCTGGTGAGCCTGCACAGGGCGGCCTACCTCGGCGGGAGGTTGCCGGCGTACGACGGCAGGAAGAGCCTCTACACGGCCGGCCCGTTGCCGTTCGCTTCCAAGGAGTTCCAGATCACTCTGCTCGACGACCAAGATGGCTCCGGCTCTGCCTCCCAAAGGTCAGGCTCCCTTTTCACAGTCCATATTTATTTTGTACCTGGTCTCTATGTATGTGCTCAGTGTTTCTCAACTTGACTTTCTTCTTCCATTTGATGCAGGCGACAGAGAAATTTCAAGGTGGTCATTAAGTTCGCCGCGCGCGCCGACCTCCATCGCCTCGGGTTGTTTCTGGCCGGGAGGCACGCGGAGGCTCCTCAGGAGGCGTTGCAGGTCCTTGACATTGTGCTGCGCGAGCTGCCCTCTGCAAGGTTGCAACGATGCAGACAAGCCAGTTATATATGTATTTGACATCGGTCATTTATTCAAGAAATGAAGGAAGATAATTTCTCTAATTGGTTTTTCTGACAGATATGCGCCATTTGGACGGTCGTTCTTTTCGCCCGACCTGGGCAGGAGGCAGCCCCTCGGCGACGGGTTAGAGAGCTGGCGCGGGTTTTACCAGAGCATCCGGCCTACTCAAATGGGCCTGTCACTCAACATTGGTAAAAGAATCTCACCTCTCAAACATTCATATCGTATTATGTTCTGCATGATTTTATTACTTTGTATTTATTACCTGTTCCATTTGAGAGAAAAATGTGTTTATTTATTTATTTCCTCTCGTGCTTTTGCAGATATGTCAGCTACAGCTTTCATTGAGCCACTGCCTGTGATAGATTATGCCGCGCAGCTCCTGCGTTCTGACATCCATTCGAGGCCCCTCTCAGACGCCGAACGTGTTAAGGTCTCCCCGCCAAACTAACTTTTCCTTTTAAGAGAGAGCAAATAAAATGTGGGTTTCTTGAGCTGAAATTTGCTCAGTGCCTACTGTTCCAAAACTTATTGCTGTGCTCTTGTTGATGCCATAGATCA
Source organism: Aegilops bicornis (assembly GCA_021605145.1). NCBI lineage: Eukaryota > Viridiplantae > Streptophyta > Magnoliopsida > Poales > Poaceae > Aegilops > Aegilops bicornis. The sequence goes on from CM038674.1 coordinate 692,239,993, forward strand.
AGAAGGCGCTGAGAGGAGTAAAGGTGGAAGTTACTCATCGTGGCAACATGCGAAGGAAGTACCGAATATCTGGTCTGACAACCCAGGCAACTCGAGAGCTGACGTATGCAAGTTTGTTATGATATTTTCAGAAAGCATTTACCAAATGAACCCTGCTTGCTATATTCTCTGAAAATGATCCGTTGTTCTTCATGCCGCAGTTTTCCTGTTGACGAAGGGGGCACAGTAAAGTCAGTCGTACAGTACTTTCAGGAGACATACGGCTTTGCCATCCAGCACACGTACCTGCCTTGCCTCCAGGTTGGCAATCAGCAGCGTCCAAATTACTTGCCTATGGAGGTAAGCCAAGTGCCCAAAGCAACTAAATGTTTGCACCAAAAGTTCAAACCATTTCATTTGGATATGTGTTCTGACCAGAGTTGAGCTTGTTCAGGTCTGCAAAATAGTGGAGGGACAGAGGTACTCCAAGAGATTAAATCAGAATCAGATAAGAGCTCTCTTGGATGAGACATGTCAGTACCCGCGTGACAGGGAGCGTGATATAACCCAGGCATGAAAATTTCTTGTTTCTCATGTCTGATGTGTTTCTACGTATAATTGTTTGTGCAACTTTAGTATATAACTCTTGCCCCTCTTCTTTTGTTCTGTTTTTCGGAAACACAGATGGTCAAACACAACGCTTATCAGGAGGATCCTTATGCGAAAGAGTTCGGCATTAAGATCAGCGACCGTCTGGCATCAGTAGATGCACGGATTTTACCGGCCCCACGGGTAGGCCGTCCCACTTCCTGTGAATTTTACTCGCTATTTCGCCGCCGCACCCTTGGTCATCTCCCGACGGTGCAGTTCCGCTAAGCGAATGGGGCATCCTCTCTTTGGCTCATTGGCTATACAGGAAGTGATGCCTTAAGCTCCTTTCCCTGTAAACTTTTGACTTTCCAGACATGCTTTATGCCGCCTTTTTCTCTTGATGCAGCTTAAGTACAACGAGACTGGTAGAGAAAAGGATTGTATACCTAGAGTTGGTCAGTGGAATATGATGAACAAGGTAATCACATAAATATTCTTCTGTTCACAAAGTTAACTCATCTTTTGTTTTGGAATATGATACATCAGTACAGCTATTTTTTCATTTGCTGACTCGACTCTAAAGGGAGGGAACCAACTGAAGATTGAAACAAATAACTTGCTAGTTAAACTTTGTGCCCAACCAACAATTAGCAAAGATTGAATAAACAACTCTTAGCCAAGTTGTCTGCAAGCAACTTGCTTCAGAAACACTGAAACAGTACTGTGCTCCTATGAACCACGGCCTTTGCGCCCTGCATTTTTTTAATGTTGGCAAGCTTCGTGATATGCAGCTTTCCAGCTAGAAAGTTTGACCTCAGCAACTCCTGGTTTTGATCTACCTGTGTCTTACATCTGCTTCATCTTAGCCCTACAAAAAAAAAGGAAGTCAGAAGACTGTGCATGCATGCCTTATCTGTTGAATTGCACAATACAAAACAAATGAGTATTGAAAAAAGTGTTCTGTAACTGACAATCTGAAGTTTCTGCCCAACATCAATCAGTCGATGTCAGATTTTTCCCCCTGAAAGTCGATTGGTTTTCAGCACTGACCAAGTTTCGTTAACCAAATAGACGTATATATTTGTTTATTCTCCATAAATATCTAATACCCCTTTTCATTTTTCATAACCAGAAAATGGTAAATGGTGGCAAAGTCAGAAGCTGGATGTGCGTCAATTTTGCCCGTAACGTGCCAGACAAGCTTGCTCGTGATTTCTGCCATCAACTTGCTCAGATGTGCCAAGACTCGGGAATGGCAAGTATTCTTGGCATGCTTCCTGCAAAATTAATGCGCCAAGATCCATAGATATAAAAGCATCAACATGAATTGTAGGCTTTGTACTTGAGTCTCCATCTAGTCTTCTGCAGCAGTAACAGTATCATGCATCATCATGATAGGACTTCGCTCTGGAGCCTGTTCTTCCACCCATGGGTGCACGCCCGGATCAAGTGGAGCGAGCTCTCAAAGCTCGGTACCATGAGGCAATGAACATTCTTGGACCGCAGCGCCGGGAGCTTGATTTGCTTATTGGGATCCTTCCTGATAACAATGGCTCACTTTATGGTATCTGACAAATGCAACCTTCCTAAGTTTACTGTGTATTCTTGAATTTTCTATATTGTTTTGTGCATGCATTATGTTCGTTGTTACAATTACTTGTCTCTTTATCTGAGTCTAGGTGATCTGAAGCGCGTGTGCGAAATAGATCTTGGAATAGTTTCACAATGCTGTTGCACAAAGCAGGTGTTTAAATTGAACAAGCAAATTTATGCAAATATTGCACTGAAGATAAATGTCAAGGTTAGTGTGCCGTGATGCTGCTTTTATTTTCAGTTCACATTTTTGTTCCATGTTCCTTAACCTGTTTTCGATTTGTAAGGTGGGGGGCAGGAACACTGTGCTGGTGGATGCATTGTCGCGGCGTATCCCTCTGGTCACCGACAGACCTACAATCATATTTGGTGCTGATGTGACCCATCCTCATCCTGGCGAGGACAGCAGTCCATCGATCGCTGCTGTAAGTTGAAAAATATTAGTACCTGACTACCTGTTTTCGAGTCTGTCTTTTTTTTTGGCAAGAGGGGTTTGGTACTCTGCTAATCGGTCACTGTACGCTGTGTTGTAGGTTGTAGCCTCCCAAGATTGGCCCGAGGTTACGAGGTACGCGGGGTTAGTTTCTGCTCAGGCGCACCGGCAAGAGCTGATAGAGGATTTGTACAAGGTCCGGCAAGATCCACAGAAAGGACCAGTCAGTAGTGGCATGATTAGGTAGGTACACTGCTAATTTATTTAAATAGTTATTCCTTGTGAACATGGCAAACTTACAATACAAAAATGCAGGGAGCTACTTATATCCTTTAAGAAATCAACCGGTGAGAAGCCCCAGCGGATAATATTTTACAGGTACGTGCCCAATCAGAGCACACCAGGTCATGTGCTGTCTTTTTTCACTAATGCCCTGTCTTATATACCTTTACCAGGGATGGCGTTAGCGAGGGCCAGTTTTACCAAGTTCTGCTGTTTGAACTCAATGCGATCCGAAAAGTAAGTACCTACTGTATCCATCCAGTTCTTTATTTATTCATATCCAGATGTTTCCATTAAATTCTGATCTCATTGTGTGTGTGTGACTCAGGCCTGCGCTTCCCTGGAGGCAAACTATCAGCCACAGGTGACGTTCATCGTGGTTCAGAAACGCCACCACACGAGACTATTTGCGCACAACCACAATGATAAGAACTCGATGGACAGGAGTGGGAACATACTCCCAGGTACGTAAATTTTACAAACAACTCATACCACACATTGCTACCATGGTTTCACCAATGTACTCTGCTGCTGCTGCATGCTGCATGCTGACTGGTCTGAAATGGGCCTCCTTCCCAAATGCTCTACATCTGAAGGTACCGTTGTGGACACGAAGATCTGTCATCCAACTGAGTTTGACTTCTACTTGTGCAGCCATGCTGGCATCAAGGTAAACAACCAGACAGAATTTGCTTACATCTGGTTTTCTGATCTACGGGTCCAACAAACAATCTATATAATGTAATATTCTATTGTCTCTAGGGCACCAGCCGCCCCGCTCATTATCACGTCTTGTGGGACGAGAACAACTTCACAGCTGATGGGTTGCAGACTCTCACCAACAACCTCTGCTACACGTAAGCCGCCCTCTCCTTCAGTAATTTTTTTTATACTGAAAATTCATTTCTAACTTGTGTCACTTCTGCAGCTACGCGAGGTGCACTCGGTCGGTGTCGATTGGTAAGTCACCTTCTTCCAGGGATCACTGTCACTGTCAAAGTTCCACTGCCTTGTTTCGGTGAAAAATATTTCTACTGCTTTGTCTCCTTACTGAAGCCATCTTTCCTGAATTGTTCCATTGCAGTTCCACCTGCATACTATGCTCATCTGGCCGCCTTCCGTGCCCGGTTCTACATGGAGCCAGAGAGCTCCGACAGTGGCTCTATGGCAAGTGGGCCCGGTGGGCGTGGACCGCAGTCCGGCTCGTCGGCGTCACGTGGTACTCGGGCCCCCGGCGGTGCAGCTGTTAAGCCCCTTCCAGCCCTGAAGGACAATGTGAAGAACGTCATGTTCTACTGCTGAAGCCCGTGAAGGCGGAGCTTAATATGCTCCTTAAGTCGGCGTGTCGCCCCTTGTCATTGTAATTATGTGAAGAAAGTAGTAATAATCCGCCGGCCGCTGTCTCGTGCGCCGTACTATGCTGGCCTATGTTTGCTGAAGTACCATCTATGTGTGTACTTTGTTATGTTGTAAATGTTGAACCTCGTGTACTTTTAAGGGCCTGGAGCTTGAAAAACTGAGCATTCAAGCCACGGCTTGTGCTGTTATTCTTCTTCTTTTTGTTGTTTTATTAAGATCACTCGGCTCTATCCTGGCGACGCCGAGGGTGAATGTGCAGTGGAGAGGTGTCAACTGTCAAGTGTAAGTTTGCAAGTTAGTTTCTGCAGCCGTTTCTGAAGCTTTGCTAGTTCTGCTCTGCTGCCAATGGTGTTACTTGCTTTATTTTGTTGTGTTATCACTGATAAGTTATCAGTATATTTCTTGCTTTTGCATGATGCAGAATCAGTTAACTGATGATGAATGCAGGGCTCACATTTCTCCTTTTCTTCACACTTTGCATTACTCCCACAATCATCATGGACAGTTCCAGTTTCATTGGAACTTTCCAAATCAATGGCACACACACAGGAACACAGGGCAATACACTTCTCACTCAAGCAAGCACATTTCTGGTTTATGGTGCTTAGTGTTCACTTCAGGCTGCATCCTGGGAGAAGTTGGACGTCGGGAGCACCGGTCCGAATAAGTTGGTCGCGATCCTGCAAACACATTATTCAGAGATTCATCAGTTTTATGCCAGTATGACCTGATATGCTTCTTTTGCTGTTTTGCAGCTTGGTGATTGGTGACAACTCCTCACCTCTGAATCCTCGTCTGCGGCCTTCTGAAGAGTCGAAACAACAAACGGTCAGGTCAGTCAGTTGCTTCCCCGCTACCTCCTCAGTAAATTTCGTAACAGCGGGCACACTTGCCTTTCTCTTGGCCTCGGCGCAATCCTAGCGGGCGCCGTGCTTCCTGTCGCAGGCCGTGCGGGTTGTTCGCCCAGCTTTGGGACAGTCTTTACCTGAAAACAGTAGTAACAAATGACATCAGTGAAAATTGGGTTGGGTTCTGTTGTGTTGGTATTGTGCTGGTTTTTCTCAACTTACCAGCTGCCTGAACTGAAGGTTGTAAAACATCTGTAGGTAGAGCTGTTTGGCCTGCCTCTCTTCCTTGTTCAGAGTCCTCCAGAAGCCGTACATCGACCCCATGTTCAGAACTTTAGTTGCGTAAATCTGCCACGTGTAACTACAATCACAGACAAGACATTATTAAATTGTTTTGTGAAGAAGAAGCATAATTGTCCATAAGTGCATTTCATTTATTTCTAAGATGATGATTGTACAGTACCACTCATAGATGCGCTGTAGTCCGGCAGTGGACATTTTGTTCCAGTAGGTGGGGTCCTCCTTGCATTTCTGAAAGAAGGCTGCGATCTTGTCGCTTGCCTCCTTGCCGTCGAGCGGGTCGATGTGGAAACCCGAAACCTCGTTGACGATGATTTCCGCTGGTCCTCCTTGATTTGTCGCGAAGGTTGGCAGCCCGCAGTTCATCGCCTCGATGACCGTTAGTCCGAATGCCTCGTAGAGTGCAGGCTGAAAGACACGGTTCAGTCACATAGTCAGTGCTTGGGTTTCATGCTTAACTGTATTTGAGTTTTTTTTACCTGAACGAAGGCGCCCCTGGTATCTGCAATGCAACGGTACAGCTCGCCGTTGCGCACGCGCTCGGTCTGTGCTTTGATCCAGCGGATCTGTCCCTTGAGCTGGTACTTGTCCATCAAGCTGTGCATCTTGTTGATCTCCTCGATCTCTTCTCTGTCGTTTGACTGTGAAGGTTCCAGGAGCCCCCCAACGATGACCAGGTTGACAAGGTCCCTGAGCATCTTGTTCTCACCGTACCACTCGACCAGCCCGGTGATGTTCTTCACCTTGTCGAGCCTTGCCATTGAGAAGATGATTGGCTTGCTCCTGTCCCCTAGGTACCCTCTGATTCAACCATATCACAGTTCAGAGTTATTAGTTAGCGGTTAATGTTGTCAACAGTAAATAAAAAAGCCTATTTTATTACCAAGGAATATGTATACTTACAAGTGCTCATCATTGTCCTCCTTGCTGTAGAGTAGCTCCTTGATTTGCGGGTGCAAGTCTGTCAGCCGCGCCTGCTTTTGCGTGAAGGGAAAGTAAACGGATTGATCGGCGCCAGGGGCGGCGATGTTGAACTTGGGATCGAAGACGTTGACGCCTGTGGCGTAGCGACACAGCCCTGGCATTGTGAAGGCGTAGTGGCTCTCATACTGGCCAGGTTTGTCTTTGCTGCATTTTGTCAGGGAATCCTGGGATGAGTTGCGCGACATCGCTGACATACTGATTTTAGTTTACGGAGTGACTGACCTTCCGGCTATTTCTTGGTAGGTGCTAGCGATGATGAAGTCACTAGTGTTCATGGCGATCATGTCGGCAGTGAACTGGCAGGAGAAGTGGTACTTGTGATCCATTTCTCTCCACTTGACATCCGAATCCTCGTACTTTGTCTTCTCAAGAGCATGTGCGATCGTTCCCTGTCAGTTGATAAATGTTTTGGTAATGTGATGTCAGGTCTGGTTGCTGACAAAAGGATATTTTTTTCGGAATACTATCATTTTGATAGCTCATTTTCACCTGGGTGACCCCGAGTTTGCTCGACAAGAGGGATGCTACCAAATTGCCATCGGTGTAATTGCCGATGACCATGTCTGGTTTTCCCTCCAGAATGTCGAGAATCTTGACAGAAGAATCCTGAAATCACCACGACAAAAGTTTGTCATCAGTTGTTACATTCAGTTCATAATGTGATGTCAGTACCTAGGAAATTCCTAGCTTACATACCTGAGCATATCTTTCCAGGTAAGGGTAAATGTCAAACCGGGAGACCCACTGGCGAAGATCCTTCCCATCATCAGTCTTGAATGGCACACGGAGGATGCTGGAGTGCTTCGTGTGCTCGACCGGTTCAAGCTCAACGTTGCACTTGGTGCCCTTTGCGTCCGGTATGAGTCTTGTTAACTGCAACACGAGCGAGTGACTCAGATGACCCCTCCCTGGATTTTTAGGTCATGGTAGTTTAATGAAGGCGGTCGAAGCTTACCACGAGAATCTTGGGGGTAACATTCAGGCCCTGCTTCCTGATTCTTTGCAACAATTCCTCTTCAAGAGCTCTGACTTGGTCCAGGATGTAAACCACCTGTCAAGGAAAGATCGATTTGTTGGCTTCTGTTTCAAGCATTGATACATTTGGATTCAGGGTTATATCTGCCAGAATGAGATAATAATCACTGTACCTGACCGCCGGTGTCCGGCAACCCAAGGACCTTCTCTTGACCAAAGTAACCGTGGATGGAGAAGATCACGATGCTGAACACCGACGGCACCCTGCTGAAGAACTTCTCCATGTTGATAGGATCCGGCGCCTGGAGCACTTCCGAGAGGAAGTTGAGTGTTTCTCTGCATGTTTCGGCAGTGTCACCCCACCCCTTCTCCAACCCCCACTCCTGAAACCTGCAACGGCCGGCCGGCGACCATATCATCGTTCATCGGTCAGTCAGGTACAAATATGTTTGTACATGTCTTGTTACAGAATGATATGTCACTTACCTTTGTTCAAACTGCTGGTACGGTGTGCTCTTCTCTAGGCCGGCGACGAAGACCTCGGCGAGAAGCAACGCTGTCTGAAGCTTGTCGGCGGTGTCGAGGGTGTCGCTGATCATCAGTTTCTGCATCAAGGTGAGGAGAGGCCGAGCTCATTCTATTTCTACCATCGACACTGACCATGCCGAATGGAACCATCAGTCAACATGCATGCATGCTTAGTTGTTGCATACCTCGCCGCGGTGGTTCAGCGCGAGCAGGTAGTCCAGCAGCGGCTTCATGCTCTCCGACCTGCCGCTCAGCTTGGAGGACATGAACCGGGAGACGAACTGCATCCCGTTGCCGATGGACGACGGCAGCGTCAGGTGAGGCGTGGAGAGCTCCAGCGCGCCGAAATCGACCTCCAGCGAGTTGTCGTCGCGCGCCCTGAAGAAAACAACAACGGCAGGTAATCAATTCTGGGTTCTACTAACATTTTGCTCATCGGGTTCCTTTCTTTCTTGTATGTGTAGATGAATTGATGATGCAGTAGCACCATTTTTCGTCGTAGAGGGTCTCCTTGCACTTGAGGTAGGCGGACGGCGTGATCTCCTCGGCGGAGAGGTCCCCGGAGTGCACCCTGATGAACTCCCAGACGCCGGGGTTGGTCCGGACGGCGAAGGCGACGAGGGGAGGGAGCACGACGGCCTCCTGCGTGGAGCAGATGACGTAGCCGAGGAAGCCATCGGCGAGCCTGGCCTTGTCGACCCTGTCGTCGCCCGCCGGCGCCTCCAGCTCCTCCATCAGCTGCTGGTTCTTCATCAGCCTCCGGCCCTTGGAGACGTACCTGCAGTGCAGAACAAGGAAGGAGCCATCCATCATGCATGGGTGTTTGCATACATACATTTCAGACAAAGAAAGAAAGAAAGGAGTGTTTGTGTTTGTGTGGTACCTTTGGAAGCACGTCTTCATCTGGTAGCGGCTCTGGCGCAGCGCCTCCGGCATCATGTCGGCGACGCTGTCGGACCGCCTGAGGGGCATGTAGGAGGAGGAGGAGGAGGAGGAGGCCATGGCTGAGCTGAGGTGGAGGTGGTTTGGCTTGGTGGTGGTGTTATGTGATGGCAAGGCAAGTTTATAGGCAAGGGGAGGAAGATGGAAGCAAGTTAACTAATTATGCTCTCCTCCGTCTCCGTCTCTGTCTCTGTCTCTGTCTGTCTCTTTCAGAGGAGAGGAGGAAGATGAAAGGCAAGAGAGGAAGCAAAGGAAAGGAGGAGGATGGGTGACACTTTAAGCAAGGCATTTATTTTGTTCCCCTTGTTAATTAATCAATTTGTTTACATGTTATAATTATGCCATGCAAGATTTGATTAATCTTTGGTGCAAAAACATTCAATTTAGTTCATGTCCTCTTGTAAATGCACAACCGAATTTCATGTCGGAAGATGTAAATTTTCACGTTCAGTTAAATCTTGTCTGGGTGTAAAATTAAGGAGGGGATTTGTTCCCTCAGGTTTGCTTTGGCGTGGTGGCATAGATAACTAAGCTAGCTAAGATTCATGGGTTACCTTTTACCTAGCCTAGCCTAGCCTTTTGGGTTTCTACCTTTACAGGCACAAGAAGAGTCTTGTATTCTATGCACTCGTGCACTTAAAAAGTTCACCATCTGAAGGGTCCTGAAATTTTCCCTTCAAAATCTTCAAAAATGTCTACAAACTCCTGCGAAACAGATTAATTAGCATCATTTGAAAAAAAAAGTTCACCATCCGAAAAGTCCTGAAATTTTCCCTTCAAAATCTTAAAAAAAATGTCTACAAACTCGTGGAAACAGATTAATTAGCATCGTTTGTAAAAAAAACGCTTGTTATACCCCCTTCCTGTAAATATGAATATAAGATGTTTATCGAGCAATTTTATTCCCTCTTCCAGTAATTAATTACTCTCATTGTTTATGGATATAAGATGTTTTGGACATTTCAATATGGACTAAAATGAGTTAAAATAAAATAAAATGGTTCTATATAGATTCGATTCTCAAAAAAGTTAGAACATCTTTTATTTGTGAACGGAGGGAGTAGAAAAATTAGTAGCGGAAATAATAATTTATAACAGTCCTGCTTCAGAAATTTGGCCGCTTTTTAGGTATGACCAGTGTTATACCCTTGCATGATTCTGAACTGAAAAATAATAATATATATTTTTCTTGGTATATAATGCAAAGTGGTCCATGAGGAAAATTTCATATGTTTTAGGAAGCCAATTTTTCAACGGTCAGAAATATGTTTTTTCCGAATGAAAGTTGCTGGTAACAAAAGCAGAAACAATAAGAAAAATAGACAGTTGAAATCTGTCTTCGATGGGCCAGAGCAGCAAAAGAAGAAAAGCAGGCCCAGACAAGCAAAAGGCACCCAAATGAATGGCCCACTAGGAGTCACCAGGTTAGTTTATCAAGCAAAGCCTACAAAGCCATGATATATAGACCATCAAGCAGGCATCAGTTTTTAACACAAGCTTAAGGTTCTATTCCAGCTTCTGCTACAGGATGGATTAAACTCCAGGAACCTCGAAGAGGGAGAAAAAAAACCATCACTGCTACAAGTTATAATTCGCGTTCTGTCAACATGTCAGAGTGATGAAACCCTTCATCATCTATTCTTGACCTGCCAATTTGCTCCATGGAGAAAACCAAATCATCCTTGCTTCCTCAAACATCTGGATCATGAGAAACAGAAAGGTTGTTTTTAAGAATTAGCCACCATTACACAGTATATACATGTAACAGTGCTAGATGGAAGGAAAAGGATCTACCCGCCCAGTTATCCTATTACCCTATAGCGCTCCTAACCCTACCCTGCTCCCGTGCGGCGCTGCTGCGCCGCACCGGAGCGCCCCCGCCTGCCGCCTCCCGTTTCACTCCAGCGCATCTCCTTCCCCCGCCTGCGGCGGCGACATTTCTCCTCGCCAACGTTTTTCCAGGACGGCGGCGGACCGCGGTGGCCAGATCTACGACAGTGGTACTCCTGGCATCGACCCACAACTCGAGGACGTCGGGGGCTCCGGCCCTGGGCATGGCGGTGGTGGCCACCTCCTTCGCCGGAGATGGTCGGCCAGAGGCTAGGTGGTCAAATCTCCAGATCCGTCATCTAGTCCCGGCTGCGAGTTGAGGAGACAGAGTTGCCAGTGAAAACCGAGCCGATGGTGGGCGATGGCGGCGTTTTGCGTCACTACCTTCATGAAGGCATCGTCGTGTAACTTCTATCGACCCACTCGTGCTTTGCCGGGGAACCCTAGGATCTGGTCTTCCAGATCGGTCGATGGCGATACTACGGTGCCGTTTCTCTCTTGAGAGCATCATCTGTGGAGCAGCGCTGGAAGACAGAAGATGGAGCGGCTTCGTCTTGCACGGAGCTTCGATGGAGCTGTCAAGTCATGCACTACTAGGAAAACCCTAGTAGTAGCGCGGGGTAATTGCCTACTGCTATGGCGCTATAGCTAACTTTTAGCAGTAGCGCGGATATAACTATCGCTACTGCTACTTCTGATAGTAGTAGCGCGGTTGACGCCCGCGCTACTACTACTTAGCTGTAGCGCGGGTCAGGGCCCCCGCTACTACTAACTAATCGGGAATTTAAAAAATAAATTTCATCCATGGCTGCTGCTACTGGGCGTCATCGTCTTCTCCAACCATGGTTGCTACTGGTCCTGGAGGGGATGAAGTCGTCCATGGTGATGGTGGCTCCCCACCCAACTCGTTCCCGCACCTCTCATGTACTGCTGCTACAAAAGAAGAGAAAATTATTTGAAAGAGGAAGAGAGAGATATAGAGGAGTAGGAGGAGGAACTCACTGGTGGCCGCCGAAGTTGGAGCCGACGCCCGAAACCCTAGGCAAAGCCTGGTGACCTGCTACTACTTGTCGTAGGACCCTTGACCATGGTGTTTGCATGTCCTCATGAGGCCTTGTCCAGGTGAGGAGGAGCAAGTGGCTGTGTCCATGGTGGATCTGGCCGCCGCCATGGACGATGCTCTACTGGTTTTCCTCTCCTTCCAGAAGCGGAGAAGAAGGAAGGAGGGGCCAGGGAGGGGGCTGCGATGGGAGAGAAGGGGCCGGGTAGGATGTACTTGGTATCAACTCAGTATATGTTAATATATTGTCTTTCTTGATGAAAAAAGTGGTTCATGGAACACAACATGGAACATCAAAGAATACAAAGACCCACTATCTCAAATCAAAGTTTTGGCATCTCATACTTTGAAATCTCATAGTTTTTCCATGTCAATATATAGAAACTATGACAATTTTTGTCATAGTTTTGACATGTCATAGTATGACCATTGATGATTTTTGCCATGGCAAATTGAGCTATACTTTTAGGTGTTTCACCCCCCTCTCAGGTATTTCCTAAAAGAAAAGAAAAAACTCTCAGATCAGACGTCAGCTAGATATATCCTAGTCCATAAATTGTAGAAGTATTCTCTCTGTAAAGAAACATGAGAGCGTTTAGATCACTAGTACTTTCTATTATAGATTTCGAAGGTACGTATGAGCATTTATACCTGGAGTTGATTTTCGGAAGTAAGAATTACATAATGTAAAAGTCAGCGTACGAAAATTGAGTATATATGCACACATAGATCGATGACTAGCGAATGCATGTATGGAAAAAGGCTAATGGAGGATGGACTCCATGGAGCCTGTATTCAAATATACTCCCTCCGTCCCTAGTGTCAAAAAATGTCTTACATTATGGGAGGAAGGGAGTAGTATATAAATAAACTGCGAAAAAAAGAAAAACAATTATGGGCTGATTTTTACATACCTCCAAATTTTTATAATAGTATACTGTTATGGGAAAAGCTATTTTCCTGCCGCCTGTTGGTTAGCGACAGGCACGTACGATCGATTTTTCGATTTTTCCTTCGATCTTTCTGCTCTGCCGACTGTTGCTTCTACTCTGGCGCGTAAAAAGAGCTTCAGAAAAATAGTGCCACCACTAGGATTCGAACACACAATCTGTTGGTTGTGGCCACGACGCATTACCAACTGAGTTGACTACCTATTCTGTTTCATTTGCGGGTTAATTTGTATTTCTACCTTAGTAAATGAGAGCGAGAAAGAAAGACCACAACGTCTTTGATGAGGAGACAAAACCATTTGCTGCAAGCTTTTTAAAGGGCCGATGCAACGTGTTTTGTACTCCACTTGTCTCTTTTCTGTAGTGGTGAATGTTTTCTAGAGAAACAAATGTTTCACTTCCATAGAATTCGAATAACGGTCTTTTTCACATTTGTCATATCTTGGGAAATTCTTTTTGTAATGAGATTGATAATTATATGTACCACAAACCTGATAGCTTATGTACAAATATCGTCGTAGCTTTTTTTGAAAAAAAAACTAATATAAACATACACTCGGTAACTTTTTTGTATGAATAGTATGATAAGTCACACATCGTATACCTGATAACTTATGGACCCCAGTCCCGATAACTTTGGTACGGGGGTGGGGGGCGGAGGGGGGGAGTTGACGAAACATCCACTTGGTAACTTTCGTGTGAACAACATGGTAACTCACATTTCATAGACCTGATAACTTGTGTGCCCCGGTCCTAGAAACGTTGTCGATAACATCGGCGAGGGTGAAATTGGGGAGTTGTTGAAACATATCACTTCATGCAAATAACATGATAACTCAAACATTGCGGACCCGATAACTTATGTACCCCGGTCCCGATGACTTGATCGGCGAGGGTGGGGGTGGGGCAAGTCATTTGAAACATGCCACGGTAACTTATGTGCAAATAACATGATAACTCATACATGGTACACTGATAACTTATGTACCCGATCCCGTAAATGTGGCGACTGTCGCGGGGGGGGGGGGACCCGGTAATTTCTCTGTACATAGCATGGTAATAGAGACATACAAAGTTCATAACTCCCATAGAAACGGCACTGTAAGTTTTGACCAGATTTTTTTTGTTGAAAAACATACACCCGGTATTTTCTGTGTAAAAAACATGATAATGTATACATCGCACGCATGATAACTAATATCTTACGTTTTAAACACCACGGTATCTTTCATAGGGGGGGGGGGGGGGTGTTTGAAACATTTCAACCAGTAATTTCTGTGTTAAATTACCATACTTCCCCATGCCTTAACCTTTTCGTACTGTAGTTACCAGCCTTATCATGGTATAGTTATCATGTTGCTCATACCATAGTTATCACGCTAGTCATGCCAAAGTTACCAAGTCAAACTTTTTTTTCCTGATATGACAGAAATAAGAAAGGTTTAAATAACGTTGTTTATCTACAATAGACAATATAACAACAGGTGGCTTAGTGGGTTATTAGGCTCAACAGCTATTGCATAGACCTGGGTTCAAATCCTCTTTCAAGCACCTTTATTTTCTTTTCATATTATGCAGCGAAAAACCAAAAAAAACCACTAGCGATTTATTACGGTTTTTGAGAGAAGGAAAAAAAATCAGTGGAAAGCGAGCGTGAGAAGATAGCGCATCGATCGCTAACTATCGGGAGAAGTGGATCGGACTCGTGCGGATCTGTTGCTAACCACCAGTCGACTGGTGGTTAGCACAGTCCGCTATATCGTGGTATACAGAAAAGACAAATATGTAATCAATATGGGCTGATTTTTGGCGTGTAGCTTACACATCACCATATTTTTGAACAAAATTTTACAGATCCTTAATGAATATGTATAAAAAGTTCATAGTTTTTTTTAACTTTTAAATACAATTTTCTTCTTCTTCTTCTTCTTCTACTTCTTCTTCTGTTGTCTCTCTCTCAAAAAAAGGGGGGGCTCCAAGGAGCCCGTCCTCTATAACTTGACACCCATACATGTATGTATATATATCGAAGAAACATATAGTGCGTACCTTGGCCTTGGAGAACTGCAGCATGAAGTGCATTTTGGCCATTTGGACCATGGTAAGAAAGCATCCCGGGGGCGCTCTTTGCACGCAGCGTCTCCGCAATGATCTTATCTGCAAACAGGATGGCAAGGTACAGAGGCGAAGCACCGTCTCTGGGTACGCTGGCCAATTCTGGGTCCTCCTCCATGAGCTGCGTGACTATGCCATTGCTCCGGATGCGGACAGCCTCGTGCAGAGCCGTCTCACCAAGCTTGTTTTCCATCTCAAGCAATTCCTTGGCTCTGCCAACACATTTAGCAAAGCCTATGAGGCGATAGATCATATGGGGGCTCCCGGCCCGTGCGGCGCAGTGCAGAGGCGTGTCTCTATTGTTGTTCCGCACAAATAGGAGGTCTTTGGCCATGCCGAAGATGAAGTCGGCGCTCCTCAAGAAGTTGGTGCTGTCACCGTAGGAGGCCACCGCATGGAGTGCGGTGTCCCCCTCAACGGTGACCCCCTCAAGGAGCGACGGCTCCCTGAGACACGCTTCTTCCAGCTCCTTCCTAGAACCCGTGCATGCCAACGCTAGCAGCATGGGATTCATGGCGGCCCGGAGAGGCACCGCCGTGGAGGTATGTTGGTTGCTCGGGTTCATTGCCGCCGTTGTGACGAATGTTTGCTTGATCCTTCAGTTGGTCACAGCTCTTGGTCTTGGTACCATCAAGCTTGGCGTGCGTGTGTATATATAGCCAATAGGCCGCTCATCTGATTACACTCTCCTTTGGCCGAGTCTTCTCAACAATCATGCATGCACATGCAACAACCACGAAAATGTGGCTTCAGCTAGTAACCACTTTGGCTACTAAATCTTCTACTCCCTTTGTCCCATAATATAAGAACGTTTACGGCACTGGTTTAGTGTCAAAACGTTCTTATATTATGAGACGGAAATGATTATCGGTACTTGTATATTTACATAACGAAAGATGACAAAACTGGAAAGCTACAAAGGAGAAGAAAGGTATAGCCACTTTGACTACACAGCTATTAATTCCAAGAGCGCTACCAAACCGCGTCTACAGCCGAGCCGAGCATGTGTACATGTAGTACGACCATAATCGTCAGTCAAGCTGACAAAAGGTTCAGCAAAAAAATATTAAACCGGAAATGTTAAAACTGCACGTGTAACATTATTGGCATGCATCTCCAGTCACATAGCACAACGACGTAGGAAGTCACCAAACGGCCAGATGGTGCTATTATCTTAGGACGATGATTGTGCACATGCAATGCAGGGTACCAGGAAGCGAGCCGGTTTTTCCATCTCAGGGTGGCAGGGCTGGAAAAGTGCTACATGAAACCCACACCTGGCATTTATCCCTAAATTTTGAGTATGCTCAAAAATACCCCTCTTCCGTTAGGTGATGTTATAGAAATACCCTTCGGCGACGTTTCTGTTAGGTCAAAGGGGTTTGACCATGTGCTTTGTCCAAAATGCCCCTGGTGGTACTAGTCCACATTTAGGTAAAGAAAAAAAAACTAAGTCAAAGTTAGACCAGTCAACAGGGACTGGTCCAATTAGATTTTGGAGGCCCACATGTCATTCTTTCTAACTGTTTTACTTTTAGTTAAATACCTTTTAACAACAGCGGCTAAACGCCGGCGCGTGCGCGAAGGTACAACGGCGACATACGGCGGAGCGGGAGGATGCAGAGAGGTCTATGGGCTTCAGAGTGGCCCTGCGAGGCTGCGGGCGTGAAGACGAACCGGACTGAGGTGGCCCGAGGCGTGGGGTGGCAGGATGGGCAGCAGTGAGCTTGAGTGGCGGCGGGCGGCGCTTATGGAGGGAGGTTTTCAGGGATGCAGGGAAGCTTGAGGGTTCACCAGGACATTCGGGAGGTTGCTTTGGAGCTAAGTAACTTGGGGGAATCCTCCTAGATTCATGGGTAGAGGAGATCGGGCAGCGGCCGCACTCCACCGGAGTTGGGGAAGACGATGAGTGAGCCGTCGATTTTGGGTGCCTCGGTCTAATTCGTCCCGCTGGAAAACAAATCGGGAAGTGCTCGATCTAATGGGCATGCCACAGAGGCTTGAGGCTGTCATTGGTCACGCGTGCGTGAGACGATGCGGCGATGACATGAACCGTGTGCGGGTTCCGTCGGGGTGCTGGTTCCGGTGTCTGTTCTCACGCCAAACAGTGGTCAATCGATGGATGATTACGCAGCATTGAGCGCAATGGGACCACGCCGGCGAGCCTAATGCTGGCCACCATCGTCTGCTGTTGGCCGCCGCCGGAGGTGTGCGAGAGAGAGAGACACAGAGAGGTAAGAGAGAATAAAGTTTTTCTTTTTTCTTTTCTTTTTTGGTGGGTCCACTTTGTAAGTGAGAGAGGGGGTGAGATAGAGATAGAGAGAGTTTTTTCCTTTTCTTTTTCCTAGGGTAGGTCCCACCTGTAAGTGTCATACACGTAGAGGGGTAAAACTGGCAAGAAAATGTCCCGCAGTCGGTCAAATGCCTTTGACCACACAGAAATGTTACGGAAGGGTATTTCTATAAGAAGCTTTGATGGAAGAGGGGTACTTTTGAGCATACTCAAAATTTAGGGGTAAATGCCAGGTGTGGGTTCAAGTTAGGGGAAGAAATGGAATTGTCCCTTTTTGCAATGAAACCTTGCTGGAAAGTACTTGCCAATTCCTTCTGCTCCTCGTTGGGTTCGACACTCTTAGTTATCGAGAAGGCTACGATAGATCCCTTATTCTTGTGTGTCATCACCAGCCGTGTCCGGCAAAATTTGTAAGCCCGGAACAAAGGAAAGCAGTATGGACGTGAGCATCGAAGTGACTTGAGCATAGCTGTAGGAACGTGCGCATCGAAGAGACGTCTAGATGCTTTTATAATCCTAGTGCATTAATCTCAGTTTAATCTCGCGTCTTTTCTCATTATCAAATGAAATGAGAAAATGTCTTATGTGCAGTAGTAGATGGTCAAATTTATTATCAATACTCCCTGCAAAATAATTATTAGCAAAATTGCCTCGTTGGTCAGAGTTTTCTTCTTCCTTGTCTCGCGGGAAGGGTTTGATGTGGCCGGTAGGCTCTTGGTCAGAGTTTTCTTCTTCCTCGTTGCCTCCAACTATTTAAATATGCTCCTTGTCGTAGACCTATAGGCTAAATTTTTCGCAATGAAACCTTGCTGGAAAGTACTTGCCAATTCCTTCTGCTCCTCGTTGGGTTCGACACTCTTAGTTATCGAAAAGGCTATGATAGATCCCTTATTCTTGTGTGCCATCACCAGTCGTGTCTGGCAATATTTTTAAGCCCAGAACAAAGGAAATCAGTATGAACGTGAGCATCAAAGTGACTTAAGCATAGCTGTATGAACGTGCGCGTCGAAGGGACGTCTAGATGCTTTTATAATCCTATTGCATTAATCTCAGTTTAATCTCACGTCTTTTCTCATTATCAAATGAAATGAGAAAATGTCTTATGTGTAGTAGTAGATGTTCAAATTTATTATAAATACTCCCCGCAAATTTTTTAGAAAACTTGCTTAATTTTACACATCACGTTTGCTTATCAGATTTTATTTACTATACTTGTGAGTGTAATGGTAGCTCCAGCTTGAATAATCTTTTCCATATTAAAAATAATAAAAAAATTCCATGAGTTCAGCAATGTCACAATCTAGATTAAATGATTTTGCATTGAGATAAAAGTCTTCATAGGTTTTATGCTTAGTGGACGTCATAATAATCAACAATTTACCTTTTATATCTGGCGTTGATCTTTAGTTGACAGACATGGGAAAAAGGTCGTTTTATATTCATGTTTGCATATAAGAGGCCCTCATTGATATTTTGTGCTAGGCCCCCTAACACACCAGGAGCGGCCTTGGGTGTTTCCATCCAGAGGCAGTGCTATGCATTGGGGGCTTTTGCCCCCCCCCCCCCCCCCGACTTGGAAAGATTTCGAATTTCATATGACATCTTACCGCCACTTCTTCATATGATTTCCGTGGATCATGCTGTTGTAGTAGAAGCATTCCACGTGAATACCCCGAGCCCCCACAAGCACAGCCGTCAGACGCTTCGGACCTTCGTTCGGCCAAAGACCGTCACGCCGCTCCGATCACATCCTCGACATGCCGTTTCTCATTATAAAATGAACCAGCGCCGGCACATATGGACTATGGCAGGAGGGAAGGGGGGACAACACACGTGGCCGATAAAGAACCGACCCATCCACTGGCTGCCAAGGCGGACCCACGCGCCCTTCGCAGCCCAGGAGAGAGAGCCCCATTTTGTGGCAGCTTAGTAACTATGGAGACTCATTGAAACACTTTTGAAAAGAATTCAGAAAATATCCATATGAAAAAGATTTTATTATGTGATGGGTATATTATTCTTACTCCTAAATGGGTTCTTTTTTGTAATTGAAATTATATGGTTTCTAATCTCACAAATTAGTACAAGATTTATGACAGCCGAGTTTAACAAAGAAATTCTCTTAAACTGGCGATAAGAGAATATTCCTCTATATAATACTCCTCAGAATATGTACTTTTTTGAATCGAAGCTGGCGGTAAGGAAGCTGAGAAAAGGCCGAGAACGGGCCGCGACGGGCCAGCGGCGCGGTGAGGGAGGCGGGCCCACGCAAGCGAACGGCCCGGTGGCCCGCCAACGGTTACTTAGCAGGTCGGTTTCCTCTCTCCCATTCCCGTTCCTTCCGCAGGATTTCAAATTCCAAATCCCACCCCCACCCCCCACCTCCCCACCTCCCCACCTCGCCGGCGGCGAACGCACCGGCGACCGACCGATCGATCCGTCCATGGCGCCGGCCGACGGCAAGGACGCGTCCCCTCCTCCCCGTCCCCCGCCTCCACCGGCCACGCCCGCGCTCCCCGGCGGCGCGGAGGAGTACGTGCGCGGCTCCATCGAGGCCTCCCTCGGCCTCCCGGTGCCTGACCGCTCGATCCGCGCCAAGCTCGCCGCCTACGAGGACCTGCGCCGCCGCCTCCAGGACCGCGTCTTCGCGCTCGAGGAGGACCTCCACGCCGCCGCCCGCCGCATCGACCTCCTCAAGGTCCGTCCTCCCTTCCCCCTTCCCCGTTTCCCCGTCCGTTCCGCTGCGGCGCACTCAAGATGTTCGACGGAATGCCTGCCTGACGGATCGGAACGGCCCCGTGCGTGCGTTCGTGCAGAACGAGTCGGCGATGAACGCGGAGGGGATCCGGCGCTGCGTGGAGGAGAAGGAGGCGGTGGCGGCCGCGCGCGACCATCTCGCCGCCCACGCCGCCAGGCTCGAGAAGGAGTGCGGCCTCTACGAGCGCGACCTGGAGCGCGCCATGGAGTCCTGCGACGAGCTCGCCAGGGAGAGCGACGACCTGCGCAACCGCCTCCGGGACGCCCCCGACGTCAGTCTCCCTTTCCTCGCTCATATTATCACTTGATTTCATGATTGTTACATTCTGAATATGATTTACTGTCTGCTCTTGCGTGCTCTGCCATTGTCAAAATTGGTCAGTCGCATCAGTTGATGAATAATTGTATCATCCACAACTTTTAATCACTTCATGCATAGTTCAGTTTGACGACTGGTCCTGTTACATGGTTTGTTCTTGGTCTGGCAACCGTAGTAGAGCTCCGTCACCATCAATCAGGTGAGGTGATTTGGTGTTGGATCAACTGTAGAGCTCTGTCACCATCATTCAACACTCTGCTTGCTTGCATGATACTCCTATATGCTACTGCTCTGCAATCACTAGTGCAGTGCTGCTGTTTAACCAACCTGATCGATCCTCCAACATTCATCTTAATTACTCACGCGCAGCTTACTGAGCAAGTGCAAGCGCTGCAGAGGGACAAGGAGATACTCAAGACCAACCTGAACAAAGCAGAGGAGGAGGTACCATATATATACTGAACCCCTCTTGTCCTTGCAACACCCATGTTCTGCACCTGCGACTTTTATCGCTGCTTCTGACAGTGAATGTCAATAGATTTGATTTGTGCGACACTAACTAACGTGGTTCTGACGGTTAGAAGTTTCTTGCGTGTTTCAATTCAAGGTCAAGTTGCTATTCGAGGAGAACAGAGCCCTTGACGAGGCCAACAAGAGGCTGCTGTGCTTGCTGGAGAAGGAGCAGCAGAAGCATCGGTCCGAAAGAAAGCACTCCGCCAGTAATCCCACCAAGGTAAAAAGCACCAACCAACCAACCAACCAGAAAGCTCACACAAATGTGTACTACTGATGTAATTTAATTTCGCACACACACAGACAGGCAGTAGAGCTGTTAGTCGAAACCACGAATTACCTACCCTACTGCCAGTGTCACTCTGGTTACCTTGGTGACTATATTAACAATGCCGTCCTTTGTGTTGCAGCAGAAGCGCAAGTCGTCGAGCCTCAAGGACACGAGCCCGGTCGGCCTGGCCATCGATTTCAACAGCGCGGACACGTCGAGGCAGCCGCTGCTGCCCTTGCAGCCAAACTCCCCGGACTGCAGGATGCATAAGAAGTGAAGCCAGCCGTCGTCCTGGCATTCTCTTCTGGGATCGCTTAAACTGAAGTGAAGTGAAAACATCTACCCCTTAGCTAGGCATCGTCGCTTGCTGCTTGCCTGATCGATCCGACTAACTTGCTGGGTTAATTTGGTTGGTTCTTGTCGGTAGAACCTCCTCCGTCATATCATATGTAGCCTGCGTTTTCCGCCTTCTTCTTCCGCTTGTCGTGGCAGCTGCCTGTGTCTATCATATCATGATCCTTTCATGACAAAATTAGTAGTATTATCTTAGTAGCTTTGTGTCTGGTGATTCGACGCTTGTTGTGGCCAGTTCGTCGTGCCTCTATATCACCTCTCTGTTCCCTGGCTGTCAATACTGCGGCGTTTTTTACAGCAAGGGTAAACTTGTGTTGCGCAGATGTATCGTGCCTGGTTCGACATCCTGAAGAAGTATGTTATCCATCTCAGCGATCGCGTTTGACCTGCTAATATGTGCTCCTTTCAAATCATGGTCAAATTGATGATCTATGAGCACACACAGAACATTTCTTTTATACCGAAATGTAGTCAATAGTATCTTCCTTTTGTAAAGAAACATTAGTAATATCTTCTTTAGCTTGACTTAATCATAGGATGTTTGGATATATTTGCAAAATTCTCGCACATTCTTCGTCGATTCAATTTGCGTTACTATCTATATCTTCTCTCTGGTAAGACATCACAAGGAAAATAAGCTCACAGAGAATGGGAAGCCTAACAGGCATGCTACATGCAGCCTTAGCTATCATTTGCTGGTTCAATCCTTCTTGTCAACCAAACTATTCCATCAGTCACATACAACCAACCAAACGGACACACATGGCAGTCACCATAAGATTGTTGTACCAATCTGTAAAACTATCTTACCCCGATGACGGAAACTAGATATATATATATGGTATGTGTTTACTGGCAAACTATATATATATGGTCCATACAAAGTACAAACATTCTATAGCGTATTTCAGGTTAACTTGTGTAGTAGCGCCCACTCGTCGGATCAAACGTTTCTCGTTCGACCGCGTCAATGGCTCGTCAAATTCTGTGGCATGGCCAAGAACCGCCCACTCCCAGATTAGTCCCAGGGCTCGTGGAGGTTCAGACTCTCCATGCTCGCCTCGATGTCTCCCTACATTTGGAAATGGGCATGGTCAGGAAATATGGCATGACAATGCAAGGCAGCTACAGGGGTCAGCTTCACTGTAAACGATGGCGGCAACTAGACAGTTTCTAGGGGAGAAAAGTCGACAGACATTATATTTCATCTTTTACACTGTAGCTTGTATGTTACTAGAACTGATGAATCATCAATGATACACATATCAGATTGACATGGTGCAGACGACAACATAAGCCTGACCTTCCCTCATATTGGTTTTTTTCCTTCAGCAGACGGACAGCAATTAAATAACAACCGCTCTCTTAGGGAATATATGTGCATGTTCATGGATTATATATTGTTTTTTAGATATTTGCTGCTTGCTACTCCCTCCGTCCCAAAATTCTTGTCTTAGATTTGCATAGATACGGATGTATCTAATACTAAAAAGTGACTTGATACATCCGTATTTAGACAAATCTAAGACAAAAATTTTGGGACGGAGGGAGTAAATACTATTACCTCCATCCCAAATCACTTGTCTTAGATTTTCGAGATACAGATGTATCTAGAGACGTTCAAGACAAGTTTTTTGGGACAGAGGTAATATATCTGAAGAACAGCTACAGTCAGGACGTTCACGCAATGCCCATGGTTCTCTTAAAATAATAGGACAACAAAATATATACTCCTTTGAAATCTCCATTCATACAAGTATTACCGAGTAGTAGCTTACCACACTACTGCAAAGAAAAAGATGTGCATATCATTGATTTCAAGTCATCTGTTCCAAAGTACGATAGTCTGGCTTCATGCAACGAGTCTGCATTTATTCCCTTGCGTGCACAGCGAGTGTTCTCCTTTTCTTCATAAAAGTCAAAGTCGTCCAGAATTGATGTTCCATGGCGATAAGCCTTGAAAAATTTCAATACCTCCAAACCCTGGGGCAGGCCAATCTACATAGAAGAAATAAAGGATAAGATGGGAAGAAAATATAGACAACGAGAACCTAAAGTTTAGTTGCAACAAAGCATATGACGAGAAATAAACTTGATATTAGGCAATATATCGACAAATACAAACATAAGATAACAGTAAACCGCACACGTTCCCATGTGAAATTGTCTGAGGCTAGATTGCCCCTGATCTCCACTGAGGCACCACACTGATATCCAAGGGCCATGCATCTCTGGTATGGCGTGATGAGTTATCAGGAAGTATCCGTGGATTTCGATATTTTACCTTCTTTAAATTTGCAGACACTCTTTAAGTTGGAAAGGTCATAGGTGAGAGGTTGAACTAAAAATATTTGTCCATACTCCATAGTTGTATCTCCTAACTGAATATTAGTCGCTACTCAGCTGCACATATGAATATTAGTTGCTAATCGGCTGCACATTCTTTCCAGTTAAAAACTAACTTTTATCATTTATCGCCAATGGGCCAATACATATGCAATATTAGTCTCATTTTGATATGCTTGTCGTGTTGAACACAATAGTAGCTTGACATTTGGAACTGAGCAGTTCAAATAGAATGTGAAATTGACGCACGGCATAGGAGATAACTTTTCAACCCAGCAAAAGAAAGAAAAACAGATCCATGTAGTTCTACTAGGATTCTGCAACTTTACTATATCTGTACTAGAAAATCCCTCATGTTGCTTTCTACTCCCTCCATTCCAAAATACTTGTCGTCGTTTTAGTTGACCACAACAAGTACTTTAAAACCAACCAAAGTAGCACCTTTTTCTGGAATAAAAATTTCTTTCAAGATATTTTGTTGGTATACAGAAAGACAGGCGAATCATGGTACCTCTTGAGTGTCCCTGCTGAATGTAACGGGTCTGTTGTCATTATTTTCTAGAGTGATATGTTTGAAGAGCCTATTCGGAATGTCCTTTACAATGTGCCAAACAACAGGGAAAAAACCATTCCATTTATTTTGTTGCCAGAAGTCCATGGTCTTCTTGAAATCAACAGGACCTAACATCTCAGCCAATCCTACAAACTGCCCACTGGTATTAACCTGAAACAGAGAATGCAATAAAAGGCTGAAACACCTGTCTCGGAAAAATTCCAGTTCATACAATAGCATCACACCGAACAATTTACTTCAATATTCCATTCAAATCTAGTGAGTAGCATCAGTGAATTAAATAAATGCATCTGTTTTGGATATAATCATCACTCAATGTGATGGCAAGGGAAGGGCGCATTTCAGGGAAATTTTACTTCAGGGAAAGGAAATTTGAACATTACTCACCGAAAACAAGAGGAAGACAGGACATTTTGTGCCCTTCTCCTTCATTAAGATCTGGGCATCATGGAAAGCGGTATCCAGCTTACTGTTCCCATTCGGTGTACTTGCCCAAACATTGTATTTGATACCTTTATGAATATCATCTTCACTATATGACTTTATCATGAAGAACTTGGCATGTTCATACTGAATTGAGAAGTCCGATTTGTTAAATTGGTCTCTACGGACCAATGGGCTCAAGATCATGTCTTTCTTTGCAGCAGTCGGTGTTGATGTGTTGTTATTCACTTTGCTTGCACGGGGACCACAAACTTGGTCCCTTATTTCCTCAGAATTTCTTGGTGGGTTATCCCTTCTGCTACTTCTGTAGTTGGTACAAGTGCTGTTTGCAACTCGGTTGGACACCCGTGGTCTTGTGCCAGTATTCCTGGTTGCAGTCATCTTGACTTGCTGATTACTAACAATACCATGGGCAAAATTGTCTCTGGGCTGCCTGTTCCCACGAAAAGGACCTTGCTGCTGGTAGCTTGATAATCGACGTGCCTCGGCATCATGGCACCTTTGACCAGAATACAAAGGTATCTTATCTCGACAGCGCCAATGGTGAGACATTGTTGGAACCTGCTCACCGTAACCTTGTCTGCTTGAGAACGAGGGGATGTTAGCACCATACTGCTGCCGCCATCGTCTTGGGTATGAAAAAATGCCATTAGACTTCTGATGAGAAGACAGAGAAGGGATCTCATCGCGATAACTCCGCCTACTTGAGAGCGAGGGGATTTCAGCACTGTAGTTCCACTGATTTGAGCGCGAAATGCCATTAAACTTCTGATTGGATAGAGAAGGGATTTCATCACCATAACCTTGTCTACTCGAGAGCGAGGAAATTTCAGCACCATAATGCCATTGGCTTGAGCGTGACAGCGCCCCATTGCCATTACACCTCCGACCCGACAGAGAAGGGATCTCATCGCCATATGTCAGCCCTCTAGGTAGTGAACCATTTTCGAAGCACCATCAACACAATGGCCCCCTCTGGGCATATCAACTATCTGTATCAATGAGAATCCGTCAACAAGGGATATATATCTATACATACATACATACAAAGGTTTTGACTGACTGTTTACTACATATGTCAAGTAGTTCACAACAATATATACATGCAATCTTTTCTTTCCACTCCAGTACAACTAAGTAATGATCAAAAGATATACCTCACTGTGGCATTCAATAGATTGGCCATTGCAGTTTGTGAAGGCAGCAAATCGATCCAATCCTTTGTACTGATGCTCCGAGTGACAATCGAAGCTACAATCAACTTTAGCTGCTTCAGGATATGATCTTGTCATGTGAGGACCAGTAGTAGGACATGACGTAAGATAGTCATGCCTTGGCGCAAAGATATCAGTTTTGGTTCCACTTTTTGCCATTACATGCCCTGATGCATCTGGATTGCCTGGCATCGCATCCAATGAAGAAGAGGAATCCCAAGAACAGCTCGATAAAGGAAGGTAATGCTGATGCCTATCATATTCACTCCGTGGTGACATTGCTTCCTTGGGATATACATGTGACCCGATGTCCGTAGCATACTTGCACTCCGAAGATTCTGCTTCATAATCCTGACAAGAGAAGAGTTGTTAGAATCTCAAGGAAGAAAATCATCAAGTCTAATATAGATCGAGCATGTTATCCACAGAGTGCATGCCTTCATTAAAAAAACACTTTCCTTGCCACATACTTGTGGAACAAGTGAAGAATAATTATATTCACTGTGCCATGTTAAACAATGGTACATCTGAGCACATGCATAAAATGGAGCAACATTTCATCACACTTAAAAGACCCATGAGAATGTGATTGCATAATATTCCACTCCTGTCCTGAATTAAAAGAAGTGCTCCTATCATACTGACAACAAGCTGAAATTCCAAATCATCTTCTTGGTAATAAATAAAATACAATGTTCTTGGGCGTTATGCTCGAAGATTTGACACATTTACCTTGTCAGTTGGACTAAAGCAAACAAATACTTTAGTTGAGAAAAATACAACCCAAACTAGAGAAGAGGAAGTGTTTCATTCATTCATTTTTTTTTCTTATAAAATAGACAGTGCTGTAAAAATGTATGAGTAAACAACAAAGGGTATACATAGACTGATACCAGAAAGGACAAAGCCCTGTTTGCATGAGAAAGAAAATCGGCATCCTCTTCACTCTTCACACTGTCCCCTGCAGGATGATGAGAAGGAAATTGACAGACAGCGAAATAAGAAGAAGCAAGACCCGAAAAAGATTGCCTAGGGATGGATCTAATCGGATTGCTGCCAGGACACACATACATGGCCAAGGCGAGGAGGAATCGCCGTCTCCCTCGGCAGCGGCAGCGGCAGCGGCATCGCTCCAAATGTTTTTTTCTCGTGAAGATGGATGCAGCGTTTTCTGTCGCCGGCGTTGCCGCCACCGAGTCGGGCGGATCAAAAGCTTCCTTCATCTGCCAAAAACAACACAAACTATATCACGATTAGCCCTGATTGAACGTGCTAGTTTGCCTGTGAAGAGTTGCAGCTGTCTAGGCTAACATCATCATTCAAGTGCGGCATTTCACCGGCAAATATCTGTCTACCCTTGGATTTCTTACTCGCTTGTTCATTTACTAGTACAAGAGCCATCATCAGCTGGTGATCAGGTGTGGTGGGTCTATCTATGTATCTAAGAAGAGAAGAGAAGATGCCACATTCATCATTCATAAAGGTCCATCCACCCCCTGGTCTGGTCTGGTGTGGTAGATGGATGTTTTTAATATAATATGACCAAGCGCATATTCTAGTTACAATAAAGACCACGCACGTTCCAGTCAGTCGGTGAATCGATCCGCGCTGCCGCGAGCAATGGATACAAAATCCCAACCCTAGGATAGGACGGATTCGGCGGCAGGGGAGGGGCAGACGAAACCGCCGCATTGGATTGGATATTATATATAGACAGAAAAAGGAAAAAAAGAATATCCGTGGATTGGATATTATCAAATATTTTCAGTACACATTCAACATTTTTAGTATACATAAGAAACATATCTATATACATGGTGAACAATTTTTGAAGTACATTATTAAGATTTTTTTGGAAACTAATATTTTTATGTCTGCTATTTCATATACATTGTAGAACATTTTCGGTATGTATCTTATATATTTTCTAATACATGTTTACCATTTTTAAATATAAATTAAATTTTTTAATACAAGGTCAATATTTTTAAATACAAGGTGATTTTTTTGTTGGCAATAAACATTTTTTCCACACACAATGTACATTTTTCGTGTGCGCCAGATACATTTTTTAGTACACGTTTCACATTTTTTTAATCACATGATATACAATTGTTTTCCATACACATTGGTCTTATGTATTTTTCATGTACATGACAAACATTCTTTCTATACAAATTTACTGACATTTTTTAGTATATATATAAGCAAGGTTGCCCGGGAATGGGGCGGTTTACTTTGGGCTTTTTGGTGTGGGTTTTGACTTGGATTGGGTACTCCTCCTGCGGCTGCGTTCTCCTTCCCCACGACGGTCCGCCGGCCGAACCCTCCGCCGCCGCCCCGCCGCCGCTCCCTCCCGGAGCTACGCCGCCGACCAGTAGGTAGCCGCCACTCCTTCGTCCCCCGTCTCCCTCTTCCCTCGCCCGCCTCTTGCATCTTCTGCCTGCTCAAAAAACTTGCCCCGATTTCCGCGTCGGATGAGCACCTGCTCAAGATTGGATTCAGATATCGTGAGAATATGATGATGACTACTTGCCGCATGATTTTTCCTGTGCATCTTTCTTCAAGCCTACATGCATGTGAACATGCCTGACAGGTGTTTGTGATAATGCTTGCATGGGCGAACGCTTACAGATTGCAGTTTGAGTTTGGTTTCAGATGCGCACATGTTTTGGTTTTTAGACATGCTAGCAGTCAAACATGCATCCCTCCGTTCCGATTTACTCGTCGTGGTTTTAGTTCAAACCACGACGACTAAATAAATCGGAACGGAGGGAGTATGAAAAAAGGACAAGATTAAGTTGTTTCATCTGCTTCGCCTTGCCCTGGAACCAGAGCTTGGCAGTAACATGCAGTTTGAGGGAGCAGTTTGAGAGTTTGTCTTGGTTATTATGCTACCCGAAATTGGTTAACATGTTAGTACTAGTGGTATTGTTGGCATGATAGATACATGTCCCAAATCTTGTTTGTGACTGGGAAACATAGTGCTGCTACTGTTACGCTGTGATGTTCATTTTAACAGCCAGACATGAAATGCTATTACCGTTTAAAATTATTGTTTCTCCTTCTGCGTGTTAGCTGATTGATTGACTGATCTTCAGGTTCCACCGTTTAAAGTTCATTCTTCTTCAACCTGCAGGTTATTTCCTGGAGAGTCTCGAGCAATGAGCAGCCAACTGCTGCCGCCGCCGCCGCCCGGCTGCGCCAGCAGCGAAACCTCCGTCGACCCCCTCCACGGCCACTACCACTACCCTCGCTACCGCCGCCGATGGAACCACCACCATATCCTCGCTCGGCCAAGACCAGCTCCTCGAGATCTTCCTCCGCCTGCCAAGCCTGCCGGCCCTCGTCGCGCCAGCTCACTTGCCGCTCGTGGCTTGGGGCCGTCCGCTCCTCCGGTACTTCCGCAGCCTCTTCCGCGCCCTCCACCCGGCGCCCTCGTTGGGATCTTCCTCGAACTTCGGCGAGGGTGCCGTCCGATCCTTCGCCCCTTCCGCCGCTCAGATCCCGACGTCACCGCCGCACTCCGCCGAGGCAACTTCTTCCTCACGTCCTCACTACGGAGGGCGACCATACGCCGTCTGCTGGGAAATCATGGACTGCCGCGACGGTTACATCCTCCTGTGGAACATGGTGTCCCTCGCTGTCGTGAACCCCATGACCTGGGCCGTGGACATCATCCCGGTGCCCGAGGAGGCTAGAGAAGGCAGTCTCCTTGATTCCGCCTCCTTTCAGTTCCATCTGCTGTCTTCAGAGGAGAACCCCTGGTCGTTCAGCCTGGTCTTCTTGTGCACACATCTCTAGGCTTCAGGCCATCGTCTTCTCGTCGGAAACGAGGGATTGGGTCGTCCACCCCTGGATGGAAATCGGTGGTGAATTCAGCATGATGGACAGTGCTGCCACACTGGTGGGTGGTTATATTTATCGGCCTCTCTATGGCGAAGGACGCGCGATGAGGATAAACACAGCCACCATGGATGTCTCCTCTCTGTATCTACCCTCGCTGGCAACAGACGATGTTTCCATGGTTGGGGATACCGAGGATGGAAAGCTCTGCATGGTCTATGCATCATCAACTGATGATCTTTGTCTCCATGTTTGGATCCATGGCGGGGACAGCGATGGGATTGAGAGCTGGGTGCTGCAGGACACAATCTCCTTGGAGGCAGAAATTGATGAGATCACTCCTACCCCCTGGGAGTGGCAGGACCAAGTCACAATTGTGGAAGTCAGGTCTGGATGCGTGTACTTCTCCATGACGTGCATAACTGCTGGCACAGAGCACAGCTGGTTCTTCTCCCTTTCAATTAAGACCATGGAGATTGATTTGCTGATGCAAGTGACGTGTCATGACTTTGCATGTCCATATACTATGGCTTGGCCTCCTTGTTTGATTGGTGATGACAGGAGGAGCACGGAACATGAGGCTGAAGGATCCGGCAGTTGTTTGCTGAAGTCCACCAAGGTAAAAACACCGACTAACCATAAAAAGCTCAAGTGTTTACTCATTTAATTTAATTTAGTACACACAGAGAGAGGCAGCAGAGCTGTTAGTCGAAACCATGGATTACCCTACTGTCTTGTCTGTCTGGCTACATTGACTAGATTAACAATGTCCTTCTTTGTGTTGCAGCAGACGAGCCCCGTCGGCCTGGCCATCGATTTCAACAGTGCAGATTCGTCGAGGCAGCCAAAGTCTCCAGACTGCAGGGTGCACAAGAAGTGAAGCCGGCTGGGCTGTGCCTTGAACTGAAGCGAACCGAACATCCATCCCTTAGCTACGCATCGTCCGGGCTGCGGCTTGCACTGAAGTTTGCCTGATGGATCTGACTAACTTAGCTGGGTTAATTTGGTTGGTTCTTGTCGGTAGAACATCCTCAGTCATATCTTCCATTTTCTTCTTCCTCTTGGTAGCTGCCCCTGTCTCTCATGATCCTTTCATGAGAAAATTAAGTTATCTTGGCCAGTTGGTCATGCATGTCTCTGTACCATTTCTGTGTTCCCTTGGCTGTCGATTCCCCGTTTGTGTTTGTTTACCGGAAGGGTAAGCTTGTGTGTGACAGATGCGGCGTCGGCATCTCGAAAATGTTATCCTTGTGACTGAGCCCATCTGACCTGTAGTGTGATAACTGAAATTAGTTGGTGTAGCTGTTCCTGGCTGCTGATGTGATGTGGAGTGTCGTCAAATCTTGTCGTATGCTCTTGTCAGAGTTGCCTGTAGCTGCAGGATAGAGAGTTTGGTTGGTGCTTTCATGAGGATATATCTATCTATCTATCCCTGCCTGTTGTTTGGGTTCCATGGAACGGTCAGCAGTTCACATCAGATTGCTATTGGCAGCTTCTCATGGTATACTTACTCTTTGACATGAAAGGTTGATTTCCGAGGCTTTCAAGTGACTTGCCATCTCTATCTGATGCCACCCATTCACAATGAAATCAAACCGCAGAACGGACGGCGTATCGGCAACCGAGATTTTAGAGACTGCAGTACTGGCATATATAGTTGAGAGAGAGCATATCTCTGAATGAGCTGAAGAGAAGAAGGGCCTGAGCCTAATCCTGCAGTGCTACTGTATCTGTAAATTGATATGGCAGGATACTGAGGATAGTGCTATATTCTACTCCCTCCGTTCCTAAATATAAGTCTTTGAAGAGATTTTACTATGGACCACATACGGAGCAAAATGAGTGAATCTACACTCTAAAAATATGTCGGTATACATCCGTATGTGGTCCATAGTAAGATCTCTATAAAGACTTATATTTAGAAACGGAGGGAGTACAAGGGAATGGCTCGTGTACACGCAAAGTAAAACAAAGTAGAAGCATCCGCAAGAAAGCAGATGAGTGCTGCGAAAACCACCCAAGATGAAAGCCCATTCCTCAGACCAGCCAGCAAGCATTAATTATACAAACCTCAATTTCTTTCTGACAAATCTGTTTGATACCCAGAAAGTTGTATTTAATTATTTAATTTTGTTTAACATTCCAAAACTGGAAAATTTTGGTATGTTACAGGCCCCACCGCCTTAACATCTTATTACATGTTGCTTCACATCCTGAAGCATCATCACCTCTATTTCTGACAACAACACGAGTACATTCCGTACTCAATATCATAGAGCTCACACCTCCCTGTGGTGAATCCCTCATTCCGGCAACGCTCGTCGCATGTTTCGTGCACGCAAGTACCATAGGTGTACATCCCACTCCAGTGCCAGCAAGTGCCTTCAGATCCTGTAGTAAAATATGGAGGACGTTTTGCGTAACAACATCTGAGAAAACACAACATCGATAAATGGCTATATTCTTCTGATAATTATTCCTGTCATGGCTTACCAGGAAGCAACGGGAGTGCCATGAGCAACAATATGCACAAGCCTAACATCTTGACCTTAAGTACCTCCATATCTCCAGGAGTAGTAAACACCCACGAAACCAAGGAAGGGAGGAAAACCAAATTGGTTAACTTACTAGTGATGTTGATCCCTTTTAATAGATCTCTTCTTAGAAATGGATGATGAAACCTTGCAATAAACCAAAAGAAAAGTTTTATACTTATCTGGATGATGTTTTTTTGAGGGAACTACGGCGGGCAAGGCCAGCCTGAACTCATTTTATTGATTTTGTTTTACATAGTATTTACAGAGAAGGCGAAAACGAAAAAAAAAAAAAAGAGGGCGGGGGGGGGGGGGGGGTGTAGGAGAAGAAGAAAAAGCTAGGGATCAAGCTACATCCAGCCGGTTCAACATGATTCCCCAGTCGATCAAAGTTTGTTTCCGGGTCTCGTTGACACATCTGCTTGACCAAGCAAAGATTTCTTGAGCAGCACGGTGGAGGACAGTTCCCAAAGTTTCCACCTCGTTTCTGAAAATTTTGGCGTTTCTTCTTTTCCAGATACTCCAGAGGATAGCCAGGATTACGGTGTTGCGGGCTTTGCATGGAAGCTGAGGATTTCGCAGGTCGTGTATAGTGGCACAGTCAGCGGGAGCAATGCTTAGGGAGTCGACGACCGTCCAGATCTCAGAGGCCGCTTGGCAGTGCAGCAGCATGTGCGAGGTTGATTCAGTTTCCGAGCAGAAGGGGAAGGAGTCGGAGTCTGACAAGCTTCTTCGGAATCGACGCTCGTTGGTGAACAAGCGTCCTTTGTGCGCCAGCCAGAGAAACAACCTGCATCGGTTAGTAAGCATAAGTCAGATGAAGTCTGCGAACAAATCCTCTGGCCAAGAGGCAAAAGCCGCTTCATAAGCATAAGTCACAGTTAGGGGTTTGTCGTTAATCCTGCATAAACGTGAATCTGGCACTTGCGGCATTAAGGTAACAGTGGCTAATAGTGATCGCAAGGATTGAAGTTCAGAGTTAGCGGCGTTGGTCAAACGTGGCTGAAGCGAAAGTCTTAGGTCCCCACCGGCTAGCACGAACGCAACTGAGACATTCGGTTTGGTGGCATGAGAGAAGAGATTTGGAAAGTGGGAAGCCAGAGGAACAGAGCCAATCCAGAGATCCAGCCAGAAGGCAGTAGAGACGCCGTTACCTATTTTTACATGAGTGATTGAGCGAAAGAAGGAAAGGCCGACGGTTAGATCTTTCCATACGATCGTGTGCAACCTATGGGAGTCCCCAATATAGTGTCCTCCGGCCCAACCGTAGGAGTTAGCAAGCCACGTCTCCCATGTAGCGTTGCCTGGGCAGTGGATTTTACTTAGCGATTTGAGCAGGAGGCAAATATTGTGGGTGCATAGGCAGCGAAAACCGAGGCCGCCTTTGCAAATTGGGGCACAAACCTCGTCCCAAGCAACCTTACACTGTCCCCCATTGACAGTGTCGTCACCGGCCCAAAAGAAAGCACGGCAACGTTTGTCTATCTCTGTAATGGTGCCCGTAGGGAGAAGAATAGCACTCATGGCGTAGGTGGGAAGGGTACGGATAACGGACTTGACGAGGATCGCCCGACCGGCTGCAAAGAGAAGGTGACCTCGCCAACCGGCCAACCGCTTGTCAACCTTTGCAATCATAGGGTGGAAATCTAGCAGCCGTAATTTGTGCGTGGATAACGGGAGGCCGAGGTAATTTTGAGGGAAAGAAGCAACTGAGCAGCCTAGAGAGGATGCCATAGCCGCAGCAATATGAGGATCTACATGTATTGGGGCGAAGGTGCTTTTCTGAAAGTTTATCTTAAGCCCCGTAGCCAAAGAGAAGTTCTGCAAAATAAGTTTAAGGTTGGCAAGATGGGCTGAGTCGGCCTTGATGATGATGAGAGTGTCATCGGCATACTGAAGCACCGGACAAGGGGAGCTAGGGATGATTGGGTGTTGCAGAAGACCTTGGTTAGAAGCGTGAAGAATCATGCGTTGGAGAATGTCGGCAACAATAATAAAAAGGTATGGGGAGATAGGATCGCCTTGCCTAAGGCCATTTTTGCATTGGATCCACTTCCCGGGGACGCCGTCTAGCAGGATGGCCGATTGGCTGGAGTTATTTAACATCATGATCCAACGAATCCAAATGTCTGGGAAACCTTTCGCCTTTAGAATCTTGCAAAGGCAATCCCAGGATACTGAGTCAAAAGCTTTTTTGAAGTCTAATTTTAGAACTAAAACCGGACAGTTTCGTTTGTGGCACGCTTGAATCATGTAGTTGTATATATCTGGATGATGTAGTTGTATATATCCGGACGATGCAACGATGTGTTGCGCAATGAAAAGATATACTTTGAGACATGATAAAAGACACTATAGGTTGTTGGTAAGTGTGTGTTGGCGTGAGTCATGGCATGATGTTTGTGCTTCTTGAAATGGTGCCTTTGTTGCTTACTTGGGACCTTTACAAGAAAAAATGTCATATTTATCCTGATGATGCAGTTGTACATATCTGCAACGATATGTTGTACACTGAAAAAGGCACTTTAAGACGTGTAAAATTTACCCTAGGTTGTTGGTACATGAGTGTGTTGTTGGTGTGAGGTATGAAAAAATGTTCATGGTCGCTAAGTGGAGGCAAAGCAAAATTCCACAAAACCTCCTAGATGGTGCCACGCAGAATCTAGATCGTAGGAAAACTGGTCCAGAATATGTGTCGAGAATTTAGTGATGGTTGCGAGTCTAACCCTTCCTTTTCTTTTACACAATTGGCAATATGTCTATTTTTAAGCCAATTCACCTGAAAACTCGATGGGTTCTTGTCGGTAGAATTTACCTAGATTTTTTCTTCTTCTTCCTTTTCATAGTTGTTTATTAGTCATGATCCTTTCATGATATTTTTTTCGACAAATGGTGGATTTGTTTTATGTAAAATGAAGCATTAAGTGGATGCAAACAAAATGTGTACACATTCACCCGGTCTCTGCATTGTTAGAATGCACACAGCCAACACAAACACATACACACATACAGAACTAAACATGCCGGCAAATAGCCAAGTCATATAAAACCAAAGCTATGCCATAGATAGGAAAAATAAAAAAG
Organism: Aegilops bicornis; assembly: GCA_021605145.1. NCBI lineage: Eukaryota > Viridiplantae > Streptophyta > Magnoliopsida > Poales > Poaceae > Aegilops > Aegilops bicornis. Next base: position 692,275,311 of record CM038674.1, read on the forward strand.
CCTGAATTGATCAAAGCAGTGATCGACAGAGTGTAGCAACGACCATATCTGCACCAACCATCTCTTGACACCGCAAGGACAACGAGGTTCTTCAACAACAATGTCTTTAAGAAGTGAATGACGCTCAAGCGCCACCATTACTGGACCCAAACACCAAAAGTCTAGATTTTAGGTTTTCACCTGAAAAACAAGTCTGACCATATCCGAGCAATGTCTTTAACAAGGTGACAATGCAAAAGCATCGTC